>BSQZ01000082.1:2162500-2542500 GCA_033239005.1 Lamellibrachia satsuma | reverse complement strand
GGCAAAGTTTTCTTTGCTTTCATCAGCATTTGTTCACTCAGGAATTATGTAAGATTATGTTTGTCACCTGCGAGGTCGATGAATTGTTTCCAGTTGACCAGTAAAGGAACGTCTCTGCCGTCAATCTTACGACGGATAGGTCAGCTTTGACTTGCTCGTTTTGCTCGGGTTCCTGATTTCACTGACTCTTCCCAGTACCCGTCAAAGACAACATCTACCCGTGTGCATCTCTCGCAGAAATGGTTGAATACTGCATAACTGAATGCATCAGAAAGATCTGCTGGCATTCCCACTGCTTGCGCCATGGCGTGTCCATCTATAATGGTGCAAGTTTTAAGTTCTGTAGTTGGCAGGGTTTCAACTCTCACATCTTCCTCTAGAAGCTTTCCAAGTGCAGCCTTGTTTGTGGGTCGTAGATTTCCAGCTGTGTCTGCTATGGCGAGTGGATCTGGTGAAAGTTCGTGACACAACAGCTTCTTGAGGTCTATCTCACGCCTTGCATATTTGGCCTCCAGAAGTCGCTTAAAGAGCACATTGTCAGCTTTATTGGTTTACCCTCAACAATGTACACATTCTTGAGACTAACGCATTGTGATTGTTTCAGCTTCACGTGGAGCCCCACTTCCCTTTTACATAGCCGAGTCTCCATGAACTCTTTGATCGTGTCTTCTCCGTGTGTTTGAGCTGTGAGAAAAGCAGTCTTGATGCTTTCAGGTGCAATGTCTCAATGTCGCAAGACAGGTCAAGTCTGCACAATGTGTATTGAACACAGAGAATCGATCCAGGTGGTAGACCAGCTTTTGAATATCGTCTTTGTTTCTTCTAATTCTTGAAGTGCCGACATCCTTGTTTGCAGAAGGCGCGTACTGTGCATCATTTATAGTTAAGCCAAACATGACGGACGTCTCGTCAACAAAACGGCTACGTTCACTGTATGTCAAACACCATCTGTTCCTCGCGTTGTTTGATCGGGTATTAGACCACCTGCCACTTTTCCAACTTTGTTAACCTGTTCCAACGCCAGGTCAGTACTGATCTGATTGAATGTTTTGTGTGTAGATTTTACAACAAAGTTTCCAACCATGAACTGTCGGTGCCCATCTGGATGAGAAACGTCCAGCAGGTTCACATCATAGTGGGCAAACCATAGCAACACTGCAAGAAAGGCAGATTTATGCATCTGCCAAACACCTAAACGTTCTGTGCGTATGAACATTAGCAATATCATAACCATGTTCATGTAATGTCTCCAGCATAATGCTCCAGTAATTGGAGTAGCTGTACTTATTGCACTGCATCTTCCAGCTGTTGCATTATTTCAGATGGGGTTTCGTCTTCCCCGTTGTCATCCAAGGACAGTGCCAGTTGCTTAGATAACCTTTGAAGATCTGCCTCATCAAACCCTTGGTCTTTTGCCCACCCTAGAAACTGAGGCCACAGAATTAGCCACAGGGCCTCCAATGTGAGTTTGTGCGCTCGAATTGTTCGGTTGTACGATTTGGCTGACATGTTACACGCTGTGTTGTCACCAAATACTGAACATTCTGCCAACACAGATTGTAGCCCAGAGTTTGTGAAGTGCCATCCGATAGCTATGATGACGTTTTTGGCAATATGGAAGCTCACAAGACGAAGAAAGATCTTATTACAAATTTCAGGATTCTCCCACTGAAGTTCCTTGGCCTTTGAATACAGTTGCTCATCTAAAGTGACCACAGTGATCGTTCCTTTCGTATGTACCGTCAGAGGCGAAATTGAAACGCCAGGAGATGCGGTGTCTCGCAGAATGTGTGTCCATCTATTAATTTTTTCAGGGTCGACAATCCACAAATACAGCTACCACATCCGATTCTGTCTTATTTCATGGAATATAAAGCTTTTGTATGATGTGTATGTGAACATTTGAATTGCATTCGATACATTGTACGTTCACTGGCGAAATATATGTGCTTACTTCTGACACAGGCCCTGGTTACATCTACACAATATATTCACAACATTGTTTATGATACTGGGTACACCATACAATTGGCTATATTTCATTGGATTATGAAACTGACACCATTGCGGCGGGGTCCGTTACATATAAAACAACAAATCATGCTATAACACCAACTCTATATACATCTAGCGGTATTGAAAAATAAGGGGGGTAACGTTATATTTTGGGTTGTCACTTAATGTTATTACATTGTTTATCGAATCAGTTGATGTTATGTTGTTTGGAAATTAACTGTTATTATTGTGTGATAAAAATAATTGGCATGTGCCATGTACGTAAGATGTTATAGAAACTATAGTACATCTTTCATCCAGAAACCAAAAGAAAATATTGATATATTTGGATACGTTTTTCTATGATGTTGATATACTTATTTACCCCTGACATAGTACTCATTATTCCAGATATTTTGATACTATATTTAGTTATGTAGCTATATAATTAGTAGAGTTACAGCCAATTATGTATACAATGCAAAATCTGAACACCATATTTACTACATAGCTCACTACACAGTAAAAAATCAAAATAGAAAGTGTCATCTGGGCTGGTTGTGACCGGTAAAGGTTACAGATAAACCCTGGCATGGATGACAGCTTATAACATCTAGTGCCCTTTTGAGATTATTTGCCTAGTCTATTCTACTTTGACCGAGAGCCGGTCGCGATTTTTGAACAGTGGCCAATCGGCAGCGGCCGCGACTGACAGCTGGTGTAACCGTCGTGACCTTTAAATCACAGCTCAAGTCGGGATTGACGTGAGTCAATAGGTCGCTTGTAGAAATGCACACATAATATGTTTGTGTGTCATCGTGCGACACTGTGTCGTACGACACAATCGGACATAAATCGCTCAAGTAAACGGGTCTGTACCTGTTGTGCTGACAACCCTTTTGTATATAACCCTTGAGTTCACTGTGTGTTACACTGCATTGATGAATGTTGGTTTGTTGCGCTGTTCCTGTTTCTTTGCTTTTAGGTTGCACTGTTCAAACGCATTTGTCGTGTCAAATATGTCATATGCAAGATATCGAACCACGAACCACCACTGCATGTGACCGATATTCCCAAAGCGTTTTTGTACGAGTAGTGGTAGATAGGAATGCCCAGCTACAACTGCTGTTACGGAACAAGTGATACAAGTGCCGGACGGTTTTGTCTTTAAAGCGAAGCAAAAGTCATGTTTTTGGGATATTGCCCCTAAAAGAAAGAGTTAATAAAAATTAACCATTTGCAACTACAGTCAAGAATACCACGCTAGTTGTTTACTCATAACTTGTTATAATAATGGGAGATTCTGGTCAATTATCAGTTTCCTGACGGCTGACATGTTGGTCACGGAGACCAATAAACGCCTGGCAGTTCTAAGAAATCGACGCAGCTAGACTTCTGCTAAGACGCAATGGGTATATAACCAAGCCACTCAAATGTATGGCGCGGGAATAAACAAGCACTGTGTTCCACAAGGTTTTCCGAGTAAACCACTGGCGAGATATTCTTGATTGTAGTTGCTCACCTGATTCGGTTTGAGCTCACCTTGACCATGTAGTAATTAACCGCCAGGGAGTCGAAATCGTAAAACCGTGCGCCTTTGTATTTAGGCAGGATTTTTTCCTTCAGTTTGTCTTCAAGGAGATCAACGGCCTACAATTACATCGTACCGTATATTCGCGATCCCATATTATATATATATATATATATATTGTTGAATTGAATGTTCTTATGTTGTGCACATATAAACGTACGTATACACGTATGTGTTCCCACACATGTGTGTGTGCGTGTGCGTGTGCGTGCGTGCGTGCGTGCGTGCGTGCGTATGTGTGCACTCGTGCATATGGTCTACGTAATGACATATTTGTCTCAACGTACCTTTCCGCTTTTAAAAACGTCTTGTACATAGAAACAGCCTGAGATCGTCACAACAAGACAAACTATGTACTGTAACAGAAAACAAATACCAATGTTTCAATCATGTGTCTCTGCAGCCTCGGGCAAAACTACTCTTTGGCATTGGGTTATTTTTTAGTAAAAACTCCATGACAATTTTTTAATTCATTGGAATAAAGTGGTCGATCACATCTTTATAATCAAATTAAAATTCAATGCAACATTAACTTAAATGGTAGTATGACCATTATTGTTTATATATGACATAATATACCACATGTAAGTATATGGAAATATTTATTTCGAAATAAATGAAAGAGAAAGGAGCTGGCTTAACCCCAGTGTTAATGAAAGAGAAAGGAGCTGGCCTAACCCCAGTGTTAATGAAAGAGAAAGGAGCTGGCCTAACCCTAGTGTTAATGAAAGAGAAAGGAGCTGGCCTAACCCCAGTGTTAACGAAAGAGAAAGGAGCTGGCCTAACCCAAGTGTTAATGAAAGAGAAATGAGCTGGCCTAACCCCAGTGTTAATGAAAGAGAAAGGTGCTGGCCTAACCCCAGTGTTAATGAAAGAGAAAGGAGCTGGCCTAACCCCAGTGTTAATGAAAGAGAAAGGAGCTGGCCTAACCCCAGGGTTAATGAAAGAGAAAGGAGCTGGCCTAACCCCAGTGTTAATGAAAGAGAAAGGAGCTGGCCTAACCCCAGTCTTAATGAAAGAGAAAGGAGCTGACCTAACCCCAGTCTTAATGAAAGAGAAAGGAGCTGGCCTAACCCCAGTCTTAATGAAAGAGAAAGGAGCAGGTATATCACCAGTCTTAATGAAAGGGAAAGGAGCAGGCATATTAATAGTGTTACCGGTTAGATGGAAACAACTGGAAACGATGTCCAGTGAAACTTTAATGTAGTGAACAGTTATATATCCCTTATCAATTCGATTTTTTCGCTTGTCTCATTTCAAATTCACTTTGTAAAACATTAAGCCTACTTAGTATCCACAACAACTCGGCTGTGCACATGTTGTATGTAGGATTTGTGTGAAGTCATCAGACGAACTATTAAATTACTTAATGTTTGGTCAAACATTAATTGAGGTAAAAATGGAAACATCGAAAACACGCAGTTTCACCCTTGGTGACATTTCGTAACTTTGCTATGTGGTCGGCGAAGGGGTGGAAATTACGCCCATGATCGGCATTGATCCGCACAATGTTTACTAATTTGCATATCCACTATTATAGTGTTACCAGATCTAACGACTAAAGTCAATTGGTTCGATGATTTGAGAAAAAAAATGGATTTGTTTTATTAAATCGACTGTGGATTTTGCATAGACTATTCATACAGTACATATTTGGCCATCATTGAATCGGATTTGGCATAGGCTAAATCAATTGAGGATGGAGTTTTAAGTAAGTCAAGGAAACGAAATGTCGAAAACGTGTTTACCCACCACGATGTCGCATGTCGAGGAATTGGTGGAAGAGCTAACGCAGCCAATTAGTCCGAGGAGAAGCAGGCACACCCCCAAACCGGACACCAAGTTCACACCGATCCGGATAATGGCGTTCAAAGTCTCAGTGTTGTGGGTCTCGCCTTTGCGTTGAGTCGTATCTGCGATCCCCCAACGACTCAAGAAGCCGTCAAACACGGCAGGCTGCGGTAGATCTTCCACTAGCCGCGGCACGTCCCCGGAGATGAAGTGCTTCACCAGATACGTCGCGCCGACGATTGTCGCCAATCCAGCCAACTGCAGAACAACAAAGGCAACAAGACTAACAAAAACAAATTCTATAAAAAAAGATACACAAATATATAGAAATCTGTAGAATTCTGCAGATTATAGTAGATTGTTGAATAGACAGCGATAGCACACTACATATTCTACAGAAATAGTTGTATGTCTACTACAATTTTCTATAGATTTGTATATAATTCTACAGAGCATAGCAGAATATTCTATAGAAAACAATGCAAATTACGAATTATATACCTGTGCGACAAAAATCCTACAGAATATTCTATAAAAATTGTATAACATTTTTCTTACTTTTACACAGTTGTTTCCACACAAAAACATCATGTAGAATATCCTACGAAAATTCAATATCATTTTTTAAGGGAACAGCAACAACAATCATAACAATGACAACAACAGCTACAATTTCCTACTCCCTGGTGTACTGACTAGCCACCAATAGTCTGGATATCACGTTGCAAACTCTAGAGGATCAATATGCTCGGTAAGGAAATGTTTTCAACATATACGCGATCGTCTGGTAATATTGTACATGATCAGCCAATCATTTCGTCTCGCCTTAAAGGTATGCAGTTTGATCGTTGTTATCGTAGCAATTGCCTTAAAGGTAAGTACCTACACAGTCTGACCGTTTTTATCGTAAAAATCGCCTTTAAACGCAGGTATATAGGCGAAGTCCCTATCCAACCAAAACGTCAGTAGAAGACTCACCATTAATATTATGTTGTTCAATATTAGTATGGTCTTTACTATGACAGTGCACGCGCAACACATCGTTGCGAATAGGCCTGACTTCGCAAACGTCACATTGTCGTTCCTGCGGCAGAAACGTTTGTGAAGAATCGCCAATAAATGAAGAACAATTACGCCACAAACAAATCAACTGAAGTCATAGTATCGAGTGATCTTAGACTAATTCGATGATCAGTACAGTTAGCTATGCCACATCAAATTATGTAACGTTTTCAGTAATAAATATCCTCTCCTACCAGAGCCCTGCAAACCAAACGATTTGATGGTGTTCGACTCCTGCGCCAGAGCCTGTCCTATGTAGTGGCTGGGAAAAGATGAGTTCTAGATATGCGCCAACTTTCGTGCTTTTACCAAAACGTGCATGATTTTTCATCTGTCTGTCGCACTGTGTAGCGACACGAGAGGTAGCAAACTCTAACTTTTCAGTCATGTTCACTATATATCATGTTCACTATATATCATGTTCACTATATATCATGCTCACTATATATCATGTTCACTATATAACATGTTCGCTATATATCATGTTCACTATATATCATGTTCAATATATATCATGTTCACTATATATCATGTTCATTATATATCATGGCGTTTAATATATGTAAAATCCATATTCGAAATATCCTCATTGTATCCTGATTAGATTTTGGAATAATCAATTAATTCTAAGCATAACTGATGTAGGGGAAGATAGCAAAGCACCGTTAGAGGAGCAGGAAGACGAGGAAGACAGAGGAAGAGGTGGGAGGACAACATCAAAGAGTGGACAGGCCAGGACTTCTCAGAGACACAAAGGGCGGCAGACGACAGGAAGAAATGGAGACAGCTGATTTCAAGGTCATCGGTGGTGCCCCAACGAGACTACGGGTTACGGGATTGATGATGATGATATATATATATATATATATATATATATATATATATATATATATATATATATATATATATATATATATATATATATATATATATATATACCACGTGTTATTTGAGCCATCAGTCATCATCAATCCCGTAACCCGTAGTGTCGTTGGGGCACCATATATATATATATATATATATATATATATATATATATATATATATATATATATATATATATATATATATATATATATATATATATGCATGCATGGATAACAATATGTAGCTGATTCAAATACGGTTGGTAATCTGGCTAAAATAGCATTTGGTGCGGGGTAAGTTGAGCCACAGTGTAGCGTAAGTTGCGTAAATGCTTTATTTGTTTAATGTACTAAAATGTCATAACAACTCTGCAAAACCCAATGGGAACAACACGGCTCTGACAAGTCTACACGCTTAATCTATACACTTATAGGCTAATCGCAACCAGTGTATATCGGATATTTGTAGCTATCCGATGTTCCAATTTGCTCAGAAAAAAATTAATTCCTTGATGCATTTTGGGGTAAAGAACACTCGTCTTCGTTCTTTATCAACTGCTCAACCAACCCTCCATTCGGCATGCAGTGGCTCAACTAGCCCCGTTTCGACAATTAAGCTTTTTTAATTAACATCTCATTAATGTGCGTAAGTGCACAAATAAATAAGTCTGGTCACATGCATTAATTGACACCAGCATACATTACTCACAATCACCAAAAGTTTCGAAAAACATTAAAAAAAACATACTTTTAACTCACATATTCTTACCGTTGCGACAAATAGCACTTATTGTACATCAACCGTGTTGTAATGACATGTTCAATCACTGGTGTAGTTTCCTGGGAAACATGGGTGGTTCAACTAACCCAGTAGCTCAACTAACACACCCTTCCCTACCAGTTCATCGTGTGTCCCTTTCACAATTTCACAGTTGACCGTCCGGCTTACCTCGAGGCTAACGCTGTCCTGCATCAACGATGTAGATGGAGCTAACCTGCTGGTGAAGTATTCACACAGTAGGCCGCTATCCTTTTGGCGTATAGTCACTTACTGCTAAGAACGCCGACGCATGACGTATTACGTAGCGCAGCAGTATCTACGTCACAGTCGCAACCTTCACCTAGTCAAGCCTTCGTTGAACCGGGCAACTTGCACCGCATCAAGTTATACTTGTAAAGACACGTTGTCCCGGGATAATTTGCAACGACCGGCGCAACTTGCCCCAGGTCGTAGAGGTGGTTCACGTTTCTTGTACTGCTCGCTGTTTCTTACATATGTAACTTACTGTTGTGAAGTGTGGGGTAAAATATATAAAACTAATATTAATGGCATCTATATGTTACAAAAGAAGGCGGTAAGAATTGTGTGTAATGTCAGTTACCTACATCAGCCAAATGTGTTATTTCTCGAACTGAATGTATTAAAGGTATTCGATTTGATCGAACTAAAACCTGCTATTATAATTTATAAGGCTCACAAGAAATACCTGTAAATCTACCCAAACATTTTTAACATGAGATTGGGCTTGGCCTATGACACACGACAAAGTAAATATATAAGGCAAGTGTTTGGTAGAACACAAAAGCTAATTGTATCACAGTATATGGTGTGAAATTGTGGAACGCGCTGCAATAAAATATTAAGACTTTTAAAAATATTCATATCTTTAAAACGTTGCATAAAAATTAAATATACAAGAAGCATTCGTTACTGTTACAATAATTCTATATAATTGTTAAAAATTCAACTGAATTAGATTATAGTAAAATTTTTATTTTTTTCCTTTCTTTTCAATTTTTATATTGGTATGTAGCATTATGTTAATTGTCTGGTATATTGTTGTGTAGCATAGTCATAATTTTATTGCATATATTAACATGAATGGGGAAAGCGTTTAATAAGTAATAATAATAATAGTTAACTTCTATGACGCGTATATCCTCAGGAACCTGAGCTCAGAGGCGCAACAAAACAGAATCATTAAGCATAATCGTGAACAGGGACGCGCAAAAGTCAGTATCAGAACGAGGGACAACCGAACATTTATGGTGGAAATGCAATTTGGAATAGATATGTCTTGAGTTTTTTTCGGAAAATAGCAATAGTTTCAGATATTTTCAAAGTGATAGGGAGTTAATTGGCAAAATGCATTCAATATTGTTTTGTTATGGCGTAGACAAAGATTGTCTAGTAGATTACACAGGCTTTGCCTTTCGTAACAAACCTGCTGGGGAAAAAACTGGACAGGTTTCCGGCCTTCTACTGATAAAGTTTTCGCTTTGACATTTAATAATTAATAATTCAATTGTTTCAAGAATTTGTCTGGGGTATTGTATAATCCGTGCACGAATGTGTATGTAGGATGTGCCGCATAAGTTGCCATAACATAATGCAAAGTGAGTAACTACTAGGGGGGCAAATAATGTGACATTTAATGACAGTAGCACAATAGCCATTGAAGATATCTGCATTTTTCTGCTTCCACTGCACAACATCTGAGTAACACCTAAACTTCTTACAATGACCAGAACTAGTGTTATTAAATATATTGCTAATTGTCGTTGCAAGATGTACAAACTGTTGTAAATGTGTTCATTTAAAATGTTTTGATTATAATTATTACATGTTACTTTATGGGGAAATGTATGTCTAAGAAGTGGTTAACTGCTTCCAACAACTCTTCCATTGTAATTATTAATTAAGCAATTGTGACTTTTGAGTCTGACCACTTCTGTCTACAAATATTAGTTTAGTCAATTAAGAGCAGAACATAACTCACGAAGAAAATAAGCTTGATAGTGATTGAGTATATGTTGGCATAGCACATTTGTTCTTCTTGCAAATAGTTTATATCGCAGCAGCATGGAAAATAAATACGTCATAGTCATAGACATAGATCTAGAATCGCCTGAGGTGTTCAAGTAAATATTCCTGCCAGTAAAATTATATACCCAAAAAACAACTACCCTGGTAAATAATCATTCAGTTTAATTCGCTGGTAAACATTATAAAATATGCAATACATTACTAAATCATTAATTTACATACAAATAAATAAATACATATACATATTAAATTAACAGCATTAAAGTAAAGAAGTCCTCTGTTAATTAGTTCACGTGCTCGATGGGTCTGTCGTTGATCGTTAGCGGCGGGATGTAGGGCGGTGTTCTCTTGAAGCATTATGCGTAGCTCCTTCGTCTTTGTTGGTCGACTTCCAGTTCGCGAGCTGTTTAGAGCGAGCTAGGGAGGCCGGAGGTAGACATTCTTCCCATGGTGCGCAGTCGTCAACGTATTTCACATGTTCTCAGGCCGTTTGCCTGTCATTTATGTGGTGTATAAAGCCAATTTGTATGAATATTGTTCCTTGTGGTACACCTGCATTGACAGTAGTGAATATCGATTTCACACTGCCGATCTTTACTCTCTGCGTAGTCATGAAAACGTTAGCCATTTGATGAGGATATTCGGGAGCAAAACCGTAGGAAGCGGTAAGGCCAATCATAGCACTATTTGGCGAAACCACAAGACATGCATATGTACGAAATATACCTATTTCAAATGGCAGAACTCAGTCAGCCAGTGAACTGGCTATATCACATTGCGCATAAGAATGTCAGAATGAATGTGACATACCTGCTGCTAGAATTTCACATCGGCTGCCTGAGCACAGAATGTATGTGTTACATTTCATAACATTTTAACATTTCCAAAACGTGTTGTTGCTGCGTTTTTCACACTCGTCTATTTCTGTCGCCAAAACTATCGCAACTGCTTTTACTAGCAGGAGACTTGACAATTGCAATTCCCTTTTTCACAATATTTCTCTCAAAGACATAGTGTAACGTTAATGTGTACAACATTGTTTGGCAATGTTTGAGTTCTCTCACTCAGTGCCACTTTTTAAATCACTATATTGGCTCCTTCTCCGATATTGGCTCCTTCTCCGATATTGGCCCCTTCTCCGATATGTACAGCGTGAACTAATTTGACTCAACATTCAATGTTCGCCAGCGACAGTGCACACATATTGGATCATCATATTGGATCATATCCTGGGGGAGCAAGGTGGTGGCGTAGCCATATTGGGTCATATCATGGGGGACCAAGGTGGTGGCGTAGTCATATTGGATCATATCCTGGGGGAGCAAGGTGGTGGCGTAGTCATATTGGATCATATCCTGGGGGAGCAAGGTGGTGGCGTAGTCATATTGGATCATATCCTGGTGGAGCAAGGTGGTGGCGTAGTCATATTGGATCATATCCTGGGGGAGCAAGGTGGTGGCGTAGTCATATTGGATCATATCCTGGGGGAGCAAGGTGGTGGCGTAGTCATATTGGATCATATCCTGGGGGAGCAAGGTGGTGGCGTAGTCATATAGGATCATATCCTGGTGGAGCAAGGTGGTGGCGTAGTCATATTGGATCATATCCTGGGGGAGCAAGGTGGTGGCGTAGTCATATAGGATCATATCCTGGTGGAGCAAGGTGGTGGCGTAGTCATATTGGATCATATCCTGGGGAGCAAGGTGGTGGCGTAGTCATATTGGATCATATCCTGGGGGAGCAAGGTGGTGGCGTAGTCATATAGGATCATATCCTGGGGGAGCAAGGTGGTGGCGTAGTCATATTGGATCATATTCTGGTGGAGCAAGGTGGTGGCGTAGTCATATTGGATCATATCCTGGGGAGCAAGGTGGTGGCGTAGTCATATAGGATCACATCCTGGTGGAGCAAGGTGGTGGCGTAGTCATATTGGATCATATCCTGGGGGAGAAAGGTGGTGGCGTAGTCATATAGGATCATATCCTGGGGAGCAAGGTGGTGGCGTAGTCATATAGGATTATATCCTGGGGGAGCAAGGTGGTGGCGTAGTCATATTGGATCATATCCTGGGGGAGAAAGGTGGTGGCGTAGTCATATAGGATCATATCCTGGGGAGCAAGGTGGTGGCGTAGTCATATAGGATCATATCCTGGGGGAGAAAGGTGGTGGCGTAGTCATATTGGATCATATCCTTGGGGAGAAAGGTGGTGGCGTAGTCATATAGGATCATATCCTGGGGGAGCAAGGTGGTGGCGTAGTCATATTGGATCATATCCTGGGGGAGCAAGGTGGTTGCGTAGTCATATAGGTTCATATCCTGGGGAGCAAAGTGGTGGCGTAATCATATAGGATCATATCCTGGGGGAGCAAGGTGGTGGCATAGTCATATAGGATCATATCCTGGGGGAGCAAGGTGGTGGCGTAGTCATATAGGATCATATCCTGGGGGAGCAAGGTGGTGGCGTAGTCATATAGGTTCATATCCTGGGGAGCAAGGTGGTGGCGTAGTCATATAGGATCATATCCTGTGGGAGCAAGATGGTGACGTAGTCATGTAGGATCACATCCTGGGGGAGCAAGGTGGTAGCTTAGTCGTGTCGGATCTCATCCTGGGGGAGCAAGGTGGTGGCATTGTCGTCTTGGATCTCATCCTGGGGGAGCAAGGTGGTGGCGTAGTCATGTAGGATCACATCCTGGGGGAGCAAGGCGGTGGCATAGTCGTGTGGGATCACATCCTGGGGAGCAAGGTGGTGGCATAGTCGTGTCGGATCTCATCCTGGGGAGCAAGGTGGTCGTAGTCGTGTTAGGCGTCTCGTGAGGCCCGGCTACAGCAACCCCCAGAACGGTGTCTGTTTTTACTCGCGATAGTGATATGGCTACTTCAAGATGGAACGGAAGTGTCAGCTCCCAGCTGTAAGAAAGTATACTCAGGTGACAGGGGAGTAAAGTCATTCGACACGGATTCAAAGAAATCGCATATGTCGTTTGCAAGAATGCCGAGGTTGCCCGAGCAGTGCGTGTTAATAATAATTATTATTAATTAATTGATACGGCGCCTATATCCTCAGCGTAGCGTGACCTGTATCCTCAGGGTAGCGTGACCTGTATCCTCAGGATAGCGAGACCTGTATCTTCGGGATAGCGAGACCTGTATCCTCGGGATAGCGAGACCTGTATCCTCGGGATAGCGAGACCTTGTAGATTGTTTAAGAAGGGATCGAGGAAGAAGCCAGAAAATTACAGACCAGTGAGTTTAACATCAGTTGTATGTAAATTACTTGAAACATTAATTAGAGACCACATGGTGGAATTCCTCATAAAACATAAATTAATAAATACATCTCAACATGGATTCCTAAAAGCAAGGTCATGTCTAACCAATCTCTTATGTTTTTTAGAAGAAATTACAAAGTGGGTAGATGACGGGTCACCAGTGGATGTTGTCTACTTAGATTTTCAGAAAGCGTTCGATAAAGTGCCACATCAAAGATTGTTACTTAAACTAAAAGCCCATGGTATAGGCAATGATGTAATCAACTGGATAGAAAAGTGGCTTACACACAGAAGACAGAGAGTAATAGTAGATGGTAAGATTTCAAACTGGAAATCTGTTTTGTGTGGGATACCACAGGGATCAGTGTTAGGCCCTATACCGTTTTTAATATAAATAAATGATTTGGAGGATGACATATCTAGCAAAGTACTCAAATTTGCAGATGACACAAAAGTATTCAGAAAGGTTACTAATGATACAGATAAACAAAGTTTACAGGATGATCTAGAAAAATTAGTTAAATGGTCAGAAAAATGGCAAATGTTATTCAATTTTGGGAATTGTAAATGTATACACATAGGACATGGAAATATGGACGAGGAATATAAAATGGGGGATGCTGTACTAGGTAGAACCACACAAGAAAAGGATTTAGGAGTAACATTTAATGCTGACATGAAAGTTTCAGAGCAATGTGGGATTGCTGCTTCGAAAGGAAATCAAATTCTAGGCCTAATTAGGAGAACTATCACGTATAAGGAGAAACATCTAATTGTACCCCTGTACAAAGCAATAGTTAGACCACATTTGGAATATTGTATTCAAGCATGGAGGCCATGTCGTAAAAAAGACATAGATAAGCTAGAAAGAATACAACGAAGAGCAACTAAGATGATTCCAGAATTAAGAGACCTTAGTTACGAAAGTCGCTTTTTACAATGTGGTTTGACAACACTAGAGACCAGGAGACTAAGAGGAGACCAAATAGAAGTGTTTAAAATAGTGAACGGTTATGAGGATGTTGATAGGAATATGTTCTTCAAACTTAAAGAAGGCAGTAGAACCAGAGGACACAAATCAGCATTAGTTAAGGAGCAGTGTAGGTTGGACATGAGAAAGTACTCATTCTCACAGAGGGTGATAAATGAATGGAACAAACTGCCAAACGATTGTGTTAATGGTAGTAGTGTGAATATGTTTAAAAATAGAATTGACAAATATCTGATAAGGGCGGGCTACACATAGATGAGAAAATTGTTGGACTCTCGATAAGCCAATGGCTTCCTTGTCCACTTGCCATCTGGAACTTGTTGTTCGAGATGGCAATCTTGTTAAATTGTCCCACCTAACGTTAACACCCACAAGATCCTTCACATTGTTCCACCAACGTTTCGGGTGTTCATTCTCGAGTGGCTGAATTTTCCGTTGGTAGTACTTTCGCTGCAATGATGCTCTGTCGCGATTAACTTTGTTTCTGCACTGCCTGTACAGCAGTTCGTTTCCAGAAAGAAACGCATTCTGACGGCGGCGTATTAGATAACGGAAACTGTCGTCTATCCAAGGTCTGCCGCTAGAACATCGTCTGATTTCACGGTCAGGAAGATGCACGTCGAGCAACGTTCCGATGCTATAGTTTAAGAACTTGAATTGTTGTTCGCATGTTGATAGGTGGAATGGCTTTCGTACGAAGTGAAGCGGAGAGCTCCCGCAAAACGAGCTCGATCACTGGGTCTGTGACTGCGCGAGGGCTATCTTTAGTGTTTGAAACTACCGTTCGCCGACGTCGATGGAGTACGCACAACCACCTTGTGATCTGACAGGCCAATCGGCGCACTGGATTAGATTATTGGACAATGCTGAACGACATCGACCAAACTCTGGACGACACACGCCGGCAGCACCCGCACACAGGTGATTCTCTTCTGAAACGAAATCACATTCTGAAACAGATCGTCGATCAACAACACTGGGAAGTGCGATACTAGATAACATCTACACCAACATGCCTGCCTAATGTTGCTATTAGATGGCTCTACAGCAGGCATGCCACTATACTATGAAAATACTGCATTTACAGTAGGCAAAATATAAAATGTTCTGAGGTTACAGTTGATATCAATATTTTGATCCAGCTGTGACAGAACAAGAAGCACAAACAAATTCACAAATGAACACAATTTTTCTTTTAATTAACTGCATTTATTTCTGCAGCTATATCGTTGTTTATACTATGAGTGACAACAATCATGAAACTAAATAAAACCTTAGTTAAATTAGTAAATATGATGACAATATGACAAGTTATAAATATAAGTAACGATGAATAATTGTCCACTTTGTCTGTATCGAGACATGGTCACATGAGGTCTGTGATGGAATATTACTTATTACGGTATTCGATAAATATTACCATCATTAATGTCATCGATTCTCTTGATCTCCGAGCATAAAATGTATGCCCACTTTTAGAAGCCACCGTCGACTTTTTCGGGATGTCTCGCATCTAATTCTGGCCAAATGTCCAACGGAACAGGTTCATATACCAAAGAGTCCATAGTTGCAACGTTCATATGGTTAATGAAATGTCACAGTGAATTACCAATTAATTGGTCAAAGTAAATATCAAGTAGTATGATGGATATGATGGATATAATAACATAATGACATAAATCTGAAAGACTGATAGGCTTCAAAGTGTTATACGTAGCATTTTTGCAGTTTAGCTGGGCCTACCTAAAACAGTTCCATGCTAAAAACGAAAGTTATCGTGTTTCTGGTCAGATATCAATACAAGATACTATGCACAAATGCATGCAATTGTAATTGAGATATTTCTTAACAGACCTTAAGAATTCACCAAATTAAATAACGATGTATACAATATGCACACAAATCCGCCCGGAAACGTAAATGTTCACGCATGCGCGGAGGAGCAAGGTGGAGCGCAGCGACGATCTCATTGTGTGACGTCATGACCACACACACACACACACACACACACACACACACACACACACACACACACACACACACACACACACACACACACACACACACACACACACACACACACACACACACACACACACACACACACACACACACACACACACACACACACACACACACACACACACACACACACACACACACACACACACACACACACACACACACACACACACACACACACACACACACACACACACACACGAGTTGTAGAGCATTATTTATGTGTACAAGAGGAGTAACAAGTTACGTTACTAAAAGGACACGTATTCGTGTATTTGCCATTCGAAAACCAAATCGTACAACATTTACCGAAAATAACTAGAAAAGAAACGAAAACAAAAGAAACTGTAGCAACGCTTCTCAATGGTTGGGTTGGCAACCGGGATAATATTCGGAACAAACATTGTTCTTTATTGTGTCCAGTTATTTATAATACCGTGAACTATCAAATATAATATAAAATGCAGTTTTGTACGACCATTTTTAACTTATTTATTGTGGATTGCAAATATGTTTTTTACATTTTCGTTCTGTCCGCTAATGTATACCATTGACGGAAAGAACCATGCGTTCCTATGGCACGTGACCGGATGTCGCAATAATCACGTAATTTCGACATTTCGCAGTAAAATGTCTATTCCTTCAGTTACGTGTTTCCGTTAACTTAGCCAGCGAAGGCCACTAAGAGGCAAGGTTTGCTATGTTTGTCTTTGCAAAAATTTCGCGCCTTTCTTATTTGTTTTGCAAGACTCAAACCACGTTATCTTGGGTACGGGTTGGATATAAACGCGCTCCGACTACGCACGCACGCATACGCGCGCGCGTCGCGCACGCACGCAAGCACGCATTCAGCAGCCACCACAACCACCGGCACTATCATCATCGACACTGCCACAATCGCCATGTCACACATGCACGCACGAACGTACACACAGGCACACACGAACGTACACATAATGCATGCACGAATGCACACCCAAGGTTTGAGGTATATGATGTAGGCAACATATGCCAATCAATGTAATATCGCTATGAGTGTTTTCATTTAAAACAAAAGTGTGTATTTCTTAGTGTCTTCCAAAATACACTTTTCTGAATGGCGACATAACTAATGTGCCAAGAAACAAGACGACGCAATATTATCATTCTTCGTGTCCTCAGGCAAATGATCGATATGTGCAACTTTGTCTGTGTTATACTTCTTCACTTCATCAACGTCACAGTAACGGTAAGAACAATAGACTCATTGGAAAGAGATTCATTAGACTGGTGGTTTCAATATATTAACCCTTTTCTCGTATTTCACAGTCAATTTTACCAAGCATGGTCAGTCAGTCAGATAACTAAAAGCTGCCGAAACAAAGCAGAGAAAAAAGGTAAAATGTACTGCGAAATACGAGAAAACGATTAATAGTAACGAACTGTAAGCGCCATAGTTAATTCTATGACAACGCTTTAGATAATGTTATTACCGTGCATCTACCGTGGTTTTATTATTTAATGTTACCAATGAGATACATTATCATAAAAATACATCATGAAATTCGGTTGTATTATTGGCGAAAAACATTAAAGCAAAACAAAAGTCGTGGCTTTGGGAATATGCACCTGAAAGTAATAATAAATACTAACCATGTGTAACTAAAATCAAGACTATCACACCAGTGGTTTACTCAGTATGTGTTCTAAAAGTCGGAGATTCCGGTGATGTCTGCGGTTGACTGAGGGCTGACATGTTAACCACCACGACCGATAAGCGCATACGCAGTTCTGTGAAAATCGGGTAACCTAGACTACTCGTGACGTATTAAATGAGGCCGACATGCACAGAACCAACGCAGAGTCTCTAACAAAGGTGCTATTTGTTCAGAAAGAGGATTAGTTTAGTAAACAAATACAAAAATATGTTACATGGGTTGAGTTTAAACGCAAACAACACGGCCATATCCTTTTAGCATATATAGTCTAATTTCAATCTAACTTTATCCGTTTGTCTTGTTTGTGCAGTGTTCCGGTATCGCCATCTTGGTAATAGCCATCATGGTGAAGGTTGGCGACTCCGGTGCGCAAGTGGCGAGCCTGTTGCCGAGCGCTGAGACATTCGATCGATCTCTCAACTGCCCCATCTCAGCAGATGCTACCAGGAAGCTCGATATGTCTGAAGTGACCAATTCTATTCATCTCGGTTTTACCCTCTTGGTCGTTCTTGGAGTGTTCGTTACCCTGCTGGGACTTTTCGGCAGCGCGGCCGCGTGCCATGGCAGCCGAGGCGTTATTGCCCTTGTGCGTAGTTGTTCCTAAAGTGAATGTACAACGATTTTAATTGGTAAACTAATATGCAGTTAGTTAGTTTCGCATCATTAAATGTAAAAAATTCTCTTAAGTTTTTGTTCTCAAAGTTCATCTAAATTAATTTTTATATTCATATTATAATCTTTCGTGCTGTGGTATATTCACCGTCATTAAATTGTATAACAATGGAATTCGACAGACCAATAATTATATATATATATATATATATATATATATATATATATATATATATATATATATATATATACTTCCTTGTGGACTGTTACCGTGTCGTGGTAAGGAGGGTTGTGTACCCCTATGACCCCCTGAGATATACCGGTGGGAGGCAACTCCTGGCAGGTCCAACCATACCGGACAGGTCTGGGGCGAGTGGTCAGACAAAGCACAGTCCAGCCACATCTCTTGATCATGGACCCCGGGAGGAAAATGGTCTACGACCACTGCGGAAAACTTGTGGGCACAGCGGCTCAGTTGTTATTGAAATCGATTACAGAAACCGAAACCATGAATACTCAACCACACCTCGATCTGAGCAAAGCAGGCTGTCCTGGAAGGGTGCGTATGAATCCCTTGGGTGAAAGCCGACAGGAAGCCCAAGGGAGGAAGAGTCTGCTACAGCTCAAGTCAAAAATTAGAATTGGATGTTGGAATGTCAGGACACTGTACCAAGCAGGAAAACTGGCAGAGCTCGCCAAAGAAACGAGAAGATACAAGCTGAGCATCATTGGAGTCTGTGAAAGCAGATGGAACAGTCAACACCTTTGGGAAGGTTACAACTAGCTCTGGAGAAACTTACTTGTACTCTGGAATGAGAGCGAAGAAGATACGCACACACATGGAGTAGGGCTGCTCCTCTCAAAGGTTTACATCAAAAGGTCGGAACATCACCATTATACATTGCTATGCACCATCCAACTCTGCTGAATTTGAAGAGAAAGAGACCTTCTACCAACATCTACAAACAGTCACCCAAAAGCTACCGAAGAGGGATATCCAAGTTGTTATGGGGGATATGAATGCCAAGATTAGAAAGGATAATGACAATTGGAAAGGCACAATGAGGAAAGAAGGTCTGAGACAGATGAATGAGAACGGTCTCCTGTTTGCAGATTGCTGTACTCTCAATGAACTGATAATCGGAGGAACCCTCTTTCCACACAAGCCTACACACAGATCCACATGGATATCCCAAGATTTACAGACGGAAAACCAAATTGACCACATAACAATCACCAAGAAATGGAGGAGAGTACTTCTAGACGTCAGTGTTAAAAGAGGAGCTGACATGAACTCCGACCACCACCTCCTTGTGGGTGAATTTAGGATGAAGCTAGCAGCAAAGAAGAAGACGGATAACAAGGTACAAAGAAAGTTTGAGATAAGAAAACTTAAAAATACTAAAACACGACAGGAACTGGGATTCACACTACGGGACAGGTTCCAAGCATTGGAAGAGGGAAAAAACATTGATGAAAAGTGGAAAAGATGCAAGAATGCAATTACCGACCCCTGTGAACAAGTACTAGGCTGCTGGGAAGCTAGGAGGAAGGACTGGATTACAGACGACACCTGGGAAGCTATTGAGGCAATGAGGGAGACTAAAATGAAACTCAACAAGGAAGCAGATGACACAAGGAAAAAAACTGCAGCAGGAATACCAGGAAAGAAACAAAACAGTTAAAAAGAAGACAAAGAGGGACAAGAAAACATATGTCAAAAAACCAGCAATCGAGGCTGAGATCACAGCTAGGCAAAACAACTCCAGAGGGTTATACAAGATCACCAGACAGCTAGCAGTGAAGAACAAGAGCATTAGTTGCCCCATCAGGGACAAACAGGGAAACCTTCTCACTAAGGGATCTCTACAGTTACAACGCTGGAAAGAACATTTCCAAGATATATTGAATAGGCCTCCACCAGATTCAATCCCAGACATTGAGGAAGCAACTGAAGACCTTAACATTAATTGTTGTAGGATATCCAAAGAGGAGATCAAGAGAGCCATCAAAAAGCTGAAGCTAGGCAAAGCACCTGGAATTGACAATATACCATCTGATGTCTTAAAAGCTGATATTGGGGCCACCACAGACGTTTTATACAGCGCGCTAAATGAGATCTGGGATAAAGAGGAAATACCAACTGAATGGAAGACAGGTATGCTCGTTACAATCCCCAAGAAAGGCAACCTCAGTGAATGTAAGAACTAGAGAGGGATCATGCTTCTATCAGTGCCCAGTAAAATTATCTGCTGTATCATCCTGGATAGGATACAAGAAACAGTTGACAAGAAGCTAAGAAAGGAACAAGCTGGCTTTAGAAAGGATAAATCCCGCATAGATCACAATGCTACACTCAGGATTATCGTTGAACAATGCATTAGAAAAGACCCAACAAATACAACCAAACAAGCACTGAATTATAACCCAGAAGGAAAGAGAAGACAAGGAAGGCCAAAAATAAACTGGAGACGCTCCACACTACAAGATCTTGATAAAGTGGGAGTCACCTGGCAAGAGGCTAAAGCTCTAGCCCAGAAGAGAGTGAGGTGGAGAAACATGGTTGACGCTCTATGCTCCTGAAGGGGCCAAGAGGATTAAGTAAGTAAGTATATATATTTATATATATATATATATATATATATATATATATATATATATATATATATATATATATATATATATATATATATATATATATTTCACCTTCACATGTGAAGATTTCTCGGTTGGTCATTTATTGCCGTACAGTGGTTTATATGTATGTATGTTGAAAAACTGGAAAATTTGCCAATATTGTCTCAAATATTAAGACACGTTTTGTTATGGCTATAATTTGTAAACAACCGGACTGTTATAGCAACTAATCAATGCAGTGTCACAATGTTATTAAAGCAGTCTTTAATTAGCTAATGGCAATCATTGTACATTTAGAATGAAGATTTAACAAACACCGTTTTCTCTACCATCTTGTTGAAGCTAGCCTCATTGCATTGCATGTTATTTTGTTGTTCTGTTCTTAAGCAGCTTTCGGGCTGGTGTTCTTGTCTTCCAGGCTGTTGCTGATATCGTTGAACCAACGTAAACTGGGCCTTTCGGTCTCTTTCCAGTTATAGTCTTGCTCGGTACCATCTAACGTCTCTTCTCGTCACATGACCATAACATCGCAATTTATTCATTTTGATCCGTTTGGTCAATCCTGCTGATTTCTTTCCATGGCTTTACGTAGCGTTTGTGTTATCCAATAGTGACTTACTGGGCCTATCCCACATCTGAGGTTTTTGTTTGTTGAATTAGGCCCCATCCATGACTACTATTTGCCCACGGATATCTGGGCGTTGGAATAATGCACATTGACCCATGTGGCTCCAGTCTGCTCCGACGTCCCTAGCACAATCGACTGGGATATCAAGCGTACAACGAGGGGGTTGTGCTATCGATAGGCTATGTACCATCATAGGAGCTACATGGCGGTTGTAGCCGAATGCGAGAGAATGAAGCAAGCGACACAAGCTACGCACTAAATTAAACTGCACAGACATCACTTGGCGCATCAGACAGACCTGTGTGTTAACACCACATACGATACCATTCTTAACACGGACAGTGTAACAATTGTACTAAGTATAAAAGACGTATTTGCCTGTTGCAGTACGTTGGCCTTGCTTTCGTTGTGCTTGTCATCCTTGTTTCTGCCGTCATCGCGTTCTATCAAGAACACGTAAGTGGCAAACGATAATACGCGGGCGGGCGGGCGGGCGGGCGGGCGGGCGGGCGGGCGGGCGGGCGGGCGGGCGGGCGGGCGGGCGGGCGGGCGGGCGGGCGGGCGGGCGGGCGGGCGGGCGGGCGGGCGGGCGGGCGGGCGGGCGGGCGGGCGGGCGGGCGGGCGGGCGGGCGGGCGGGCGGGCGGGCGGGCGGGCGGGCGGGCGGGCGGGCGGGCGGGCGGGCGGGCGGGCGGGCGGGCGGGCGGGCGGGCGGGCGGGCGGGCGGGCGGGCGGGCGGGCGGGCGGGCGGGCGGGCGGGCGGGCGGGCGGGCGGGCCACTTGAGTGTTACCAAAGCAAGTCCTACCTATTGCCGTTCTTGTTTACGCACATGCCGTCTGTACCATGTTGTCGTATATCATTAGGTTTCGTTAAATATTGTTTCAGCCGAACGACATTATCAAGAACAGAGCCTTGCTTGCGATACGCACAAAGTACAAAGGACAATGCAGCTACGACTTCGTTTCGGTGTTTATGAATTACTTCATGACAGTGGTAAATATTATACGGTATTCAAAGTGTGCAGCGAATTGCATATGTGCCATGTATTCTGCTGTGGGAAGGAGATCTTCTACTTGTTTGCCAATGTTGTCGTGAGGAGATCTCCTTCTTGCTTGCCAATGTTGTCATAGGGAGTTCTCCTTCTTGTTTGTAAATGTTGTCATAGGGAGTTCTCCTTCTTGTTTGTAAATTTGTCATAAGGAGATCTTCTTCTTGTTTGCCAATGTTGTCATGAGGAGATCTCTTTCTTGTTTGCCAATGTTGTCGTAGGGAGTTCTCCTTCTTGTTTGTTAATCTTGTCATAATGAGGCCTGCTTCTTGTTTGCCAATGTTGTCATAAGGAGATTTCCTTCTTGTTTGCCATTGTTGTTATAAGGAAAACTCCTTCTTCTTTTTCAATGTTGTCATAAGGAGATCTTCTTCTTGTTTGCCAATTGTGTCGTGTCGAGATCTCCTTCTTGGTTGATAATGTTGTCGTGGGGAGATCTCCTTCTTGTTTGCCAATGTTGTCGTGTGGAGATCTCCTTCTTGTGTCGTAGGGAGATCTCCTTCTTGTTTACCAATGTTGTCATGGGAGATCTCCTTCTCGTATGTCAATGTTGTCGCGAAGAGATATGTTCTTGTTTGCTAATGTTGTCATAGGGAGATATCTTTCTTGTTTGCCAATGTTGTCATAAGGAGATTTCCTTCTTGTTTGCCATTGTTGTTATAAGGAAAACTCCTTCTTGTTTTTCAATGTTGTCATAAGGAGATCTTCTTCTTGTTTGCCAATTATGTCGTGTCGAGATCTCCTTCTTGTTTGATAATGTTGTCGTGGGGAGATCTCCTTCTTGTTTGCCAATGTTGTCGTGTGGAGATCTCCTTCTTGTGTCGTAGGGAGATCTCCTTCTTGTTTATCAATGTTGTCATGGGGAGATCTCCTTCTCGTATGTCAATGTTGTCGCGAAGAGATATGTTCTTGTTTGCTAATGTTGTCATAGGGAGATATCTTTCTTGTTTGCCGATGTTTGTCATAAAGAGATCTCCTTCTTGTTTACCAATGTTGTCGTGGGAAGATCTCCTTCTCGTTTGCCAATATCATCATGAGGAGATATCCTTCTTGTTTGCCAATGTTTCCATAGGGATATTTCCTTCTTGTTTGCCAATGTTTCCATAGGGATATTTCCTTCTTGTTTGCCAATGTTGTCGTGAGGATATATCCTTCTTCTTTGCCAATGTTGTCGTGAGGAGATATCCCTCTTCTTTGCCAATGTTGTCATATTGATAGTTCCTTTTTTTTGCCAATGTTGTCATAATGTGATATACTTCTTGTTTGTCAGTGTTGTAGTGAGGAGATATCCTCTTGTTTGGCAATGTTGGCATAGGGATATTTCCTTCTTGTTTGGCAATGTTATCATAAGGTGATATACTTCTTGTTTGTCAATGTTGTCGTGAGGAGATATCCTTGTTTGCCAATGTCACCATCATCATTAATATTATTCTTTATAATATGGCTAAGGTATTTACATTTCTCAATGTGAGGTAGTGTAAGGTTATTGATAACAACAGGGTGAATAATGTTCTTGTCCTCAGGTTTGTTATCAATAACCATACAGAAAGATTTGTTGGCATTGTAACTTATATCAAACATATTGCCGTAATCGGCATAACAATCGGTGAGTTTTCTCAAACCAGAAACACTAGGTGAAAAACACAAAGATCATCGGTTACATCATATGGTTCATTATGGTGCCTGCATAAAGGCAACCAATTTGTAGTTTATTCAAATTTACACTTAAGTCATCCATGTAAATGTTAAAAAGATGTGGAGAAAGGATTCCACCCTGCTTAACACAGCTTGAAACGGCAAAAAAACATGTGAGCTAAAAATATGTTATTTATGTTTTTCGAAACGTTTAAGATTTGCGATTAATGTCTGTTGGTGTGTAAACTATCAACACGCGTAACCAGACTTTGTTATTTGTGCCACTTACAAATGGTTTAACTATGTGCAGAAAAGAATATTATTTGCATCGCTTCAGTTAACTTAATAAGCTTAATTGTCGAAACGGTGCTAGTTGAGCCACCCAAGGGAGGTTTAGTTGATCAGCGGTTAAAGAACAAAGACGAGTAATTTGTACCCCAAAATACATCAAGGAATTCATTTTCCCGAACAAATTGGGACATCGGATTGCTACAAGGCAACATAATAGCAGTTACTTATACTGGTTGCGATTTACCTATAATTCTATATTGATTAGGTGTTTTGATTTATTAATTAAGGGTGTAGACTTGTCAGAGACGCGTTGTATCCATTGGGTAGATGTGTTGGCTGAGTTATTATGAATTTGTTTGTACAAGGCCTACGTAAATTATACAAGTAAAGTATTTATGCAACTTACGCTGCACTGCACTGTGGCTCAACTTACCCAACACCAAATGTTAGCTGAGCCACCTTACCAACCCACTGGATCACCTAGATATAATTATCTACGCATGCTAGACACATTATTTTGGTATAAAATGATATATTAATAATGAATAGTTTATGCAAGTAAAAACATTTTTGACTAATGAATATGATTGCGCCCTACACATCAAAAAGAACGAAAATGGCTCATCTAACACTGTCTTCCCCTACCAGTAATAGCGAATGCGCACAATAAAAGAAGGACAGCCCCGGTCAATTAGTTCGAATAGTTTACTATGGTTGACTTTGTCAAAGGCCATGCAGGCATCCAGCATAGTGACAGACCATTCGCTATGTAGTGTCGAAAGTGTTCTTTTAATAAAAAATATGAGCATTTCAGTTGAGTGATGCTTTTTAAACCCAAATTGGTTTACACATGTAGTTAAAAAAGTAGAAACCCTGGATAACATCAAAGATTCAAATAGGGGGGCGATGCCGGGATTGGACCAGTTTCTCGATCGGACCAGTGCTGTATATTCCATATTGCTGTATACCGTGGCATCCTCTATCGATTTTGTCATTCGGCAATGGCATTTCGGATAACACGGTAAGTTTCGACGAAATAGCAGTACTTTTGGAATATTTATCACCGAAAATAGGTTTTCTATGTCCCCAACATAATAGCTTACAGACAAAAATGTGTGTCCATCAAGAGTATAGGAGCCCAACGTATGTGGCGATAATAAGAATATTAAAGTGGATGTCGTCTGCTTGTGATGACAATGCAATATTTTTAACACGTGAAATTCCACGAGTGGACCACTGCCGTGACTCACATAAGGGTATGACATCAATAGATGTGCATAATTATTCCAACATAGTTGATAGTAGACAAGGGAGCAATCATAATAATACAAATAAAGGAAGTTGCTAAGACGTAATAAGTGGTCCAATCGAGGGAACTGGTAACAGAACACATTTGATCACAGGTAAATTTACGTTGTTTCGGACTACCAAAGATTTGGTATTTTATGAGTGTTTACAAAAATTTTGTGCCAATGATCATATATAAACGGAAGAGGGTGAAAATAGAACTGACAAATGGTGGAGCTTCAGGTCAAAGGCTGGATGTCCAATGAGGGGTTTGTTACTTGGCTGTGACATTTCGTAGATTTTGTTAAACCAACGAAGGAGGATACTGTTGTGCTCAATAGCCACGTGACCCACGCAAAGCATTTGGCTGCAACTGAGATGGCTTGGGAAGCTGGAGTGGTCATGGTTTCACTTCCGCCACACACGACTCACGGACTCCAGCCTTTGGATGTGGCCATTTTCGGATCGTTTGGGAAATACTATGATGATGCACTGAGGATGTGGATGAGAGAACAAGTAAGCAGGCCAGCGACAACATGTCGCAAGTAGCCGAAATTCTGAATGTGGCGTACAGAAAAGTGGCATCCGTCTAAAATGCCGTTAGTGGCTTCAGGAAGGCAGGTCTGTGGTCATTGATCATATATGTATTCCAAGACTCCAACTTCGCTGCTGCTACGGTAACTAATGTAGTCACAGGAGCTGCACAAGACCACAACCATACTCTACCTCTGACCCTAGCTGTTGCAGCTCCAGCACTGACAGATGTTGCCATGGAAGCCATACCAGAGTTATGCCCACCGAAGAAACTAGTTAAACAGAGCAAGGCCGGACTTGAAAAAGCTATCCGTACTAGGCCTACAGCCACCCAAGATCCCAGTGCTTCTAAGACCACTGCAACTCAACCGAGAGCACACAACAGTTCTGATCCACCCAGACCTAGTCGATTGCAGCTCATCGAGGACATCGAAAGCTGCAGAACTAGTCAATGACACACCATTTTGCACGATGGTAAAATCTACCGAGGAATAATGCGACGAGTTATGGATGTGACGAAAGAAACTGTAGCGGTGCAGTGATGTAAATAGTGGGACAGAACAGGACTGAATGATGACATCGCAGAATACGAATTGCAGTTGACACTATGCAGGCATGGTGCGACGAGTAATGGATGTGATGAAAGACTCTATGGTGCCAGTGCATGCAGCTGCGAGACAGAACATATTGTGATGGGCTCTAAAGGATGTCGATCATTTCCACTAGCCTATTCAGGAGTCATTGACAGAATACTATGAACACTAGGCACTGTTAATCTTTAATTTGACTATTGATTAATTTTATGTTTATAATGAACACTATATTTTGTACGAATTAATTAAAAGTTTGGTCATTATATTTTTTTTGTTTATCCAGTCGAAGAAGACATGAAAACATTGTATAGGGTGGATGGAACTACAAATATTATGAACACTGGTATTTATTAGTATATTGTATTTGACTAATGATAACTATTATTGTTATAATGAGCACTATATGTTACTTATGTATCAATTCATAATTATGCTTGTCGTATATAATCATTTTACTTTTGGTCCAATCGAAAACATTGGGTGGTCCAATCGATGAAACCGTGGCCACAATTGGACCTTTTTGTGATTTTTTTATTATATTTTTTCGAAACTCATCAAAGATTTTCTTGTGATTAATAGCTTGTTGTTGAAAATAAAATATAAATTCTATGTTAGTGTATTGTTGACATCAATTCCATTTGTTTTCTTGTCTATATTCAAGTTTATCATTAGGGGTCCCAATCCTTGCAACTTTATTATTTTTATTATTGCCTCTTCATAAATTTCCGTAAATTAGAACGTCATTGTTTAGTTCCTTTTCAAGTAATAATTACATTTGTATAACTATCATTTCTACTTTTGCATGCTAAAGATGGGCTTATATTTGTGAAAAATGTATTGAAATAATGTGCTATTTCCATTTTATCAGTTGTAACTGTTTCACCTTCTCTAAAACAATTTTTTGAAATTTTCTTTTGAGTTTTATATAAGATTTCCTGTATTGTTTTCCATGTTTTCTTCGTATCGTTTTTTAATTTATAAAAGATATGTGTATAATGTTTCTGCTCTGTTGATCGGATATTACTTTTCAAAATGTTGTTGTAAGATGTTAAGTTAGTTTTGAGGGTAAAGCATTCTGGCAAGTTATGGTCTGTCATTTTTAGTTTTTTGCATAGCCAATCCCTGGTTTTAATAGGTCTAATAATACCTAGAGTTATCCATGTAGACTTTTTATGTTTGTATTTATTGTATTTAACTAGTTTACAAAGAATGCATTTCTCACGTGCATTTTCAACTTCAGCTATTAGCATCTCATAGTTAGTATTCGGGTCAGAATTAATATTTTGATCAAGTTTATTACAGTAAAGTATGATAAAGTAACAGTAATAGCTACGTCACCAGCAAAATACTGTACTCTGATCTGCACTGTTTATATCTGTAGTTTCAATCGATAATGTAACTGCTGTGTTGATTTAATCGTTGTTCGAACAATGATACGCCGATCAATTCGCAGATAGCTTGATTTCAGAATAGTCGGCCACCTTAAAAGGAATAGCGGGTACCCGAAATAATCAGTGGTACTTATTTTACCTAGTAAACTATTGACATTTTGTTTACCTCTTAAGAAACGTGTTTGTATTCTCCGAATGTTTCGGCCGACTCACCCGGCCTTCTGAAGTATTCAGAGAAGACAAACAAGTGTCTTGAAAGGTAAGTAAAAAGTCGATTGGAACAATCCAAGAAACCGGAATCATTAAACTGTTTGCGAACGAATCAGAACATCCAAACTTGTGTTGAACAATGAATGAATGGATGATGCCATGACCGAAAAACGTGCACGCCCACAGCGGCATCACTGCTCGCTGTTGCAGCACAGCTGCTGTGGAGTTGATGACTATGAGGACTTCGACAAGGCAAAATACTGGAATCGCACCTATGTCGACGGCAACGAAACAATCCATCTAACAGCCCCGGTCGCGTGTTGTAAGATGGACGCCGAATTCCCCGAGGGGAAACTGCTCAATGAGAGCTGTACACAGACACCCACTGACGAGAATTCCAATATCCACAACGTCAGTTATCGTCACATTCAACCAAAAGCCTGCCACATATTATGAACCACATTTAATGTCTACTGCCGTGTTTCGTCCTTCTTCGTCATTTCGTCGTGGTCATTGTCATTTTGGTCATAGCTGTATCTAATTTAATGATTCATTGTTACTCATGCGATTGTCATAATTGTTGCTACTGGTATTAACCTGACGTCGTCGTCGTCATTTGGGTATCTTTCGCTGTCCTCGCAGTTGTTGTTGTTGTCGTCGTCGTCGTTTTTGTTGTTGTTGTTATTGTTGCATGGATGAGTGAATACATGTAGTGCTTGTGGGGATGTGTTAATCAGTTTGGTGTTGACTGAATGAGTGCACCAGTTTGGCAGGGATTAATTAATCGACTTGGTGTTGACTGAATGAGTGCACCAGTTTGGCAGGGATGAATTAATTGACTTGGTGTTGACTGAATGAGTGCACCAGTTTGGCAGGGAGTAATTAATCGACTTGGTGTTGACTGAATGAGTGCACCAGTTTGGCAGGGATGAATTAATCGACTTGGTGTTGACAGGGATGTATAAAGAGCATCAATGACCAGTTGGGCGTACTTCGGCAAAAGTTCGTCATTGCATGCTGCATCCTAATTGCGTTAAAGGTAATACACTCAACACTTTGCCACAGGTATCTGGGAAGACCTCGGTGTCGGTAAGTTCCGGCTGCCAACTACCTCTCGCTGACGAAAAACCTAGTGTCCCCATCTTAAAATGTATTACCTCATATGTAGTTATTGAACATAGGTGGCCATTAGATGTTGGTGTGATTAAAAAATCCTTCCGAAATGTATATTATTATGCATATTTCATTAGCCTTCACGTATATGAGTTAGATAGAAAGAAGTAATTCGCACGACACCCTTCAAACGATAACTGAATTTACTTCCTCGACTGATAGTGATATGCATTTATAATCCGGACTGTACATTGTGTGCAAAGGAAGATATCAGAAACGAATTACAAAACAGGAATATGACCAGAATTTGCGAACACACTTTTTAACCATAACTCCTGCCTTTCAGCTAAGGCATGCATACACCGATTGTACGGAAACAGAAGCAGCTGTTGAGCTGTGATCTAGCTTATCTAATTACGGATGTTACTGCGCGTTTTCCGTTCGATTCGTAGATGGCCTGCATCGTGATGGCGTGCTACGTGATGCAACATGCGATGTCGGAAGTGGAGATCGTGCAGACCCATATCAGGAGGTCTATCCATCACACAGTGCACATGTTATCCGACAAGAAGGTGACACCGACACATCGCCATACAGAACATGAGCACGGCTGGCATGAAGATGTTGGTAACTCCGAGAGACACCATGCGATTGATTCCCACCACGGGATGAATAATAAGCACACAGCGGAGAACACACACGTGACACACCACTACAGAGAACGAGGTGATATCTGAAGAGGTCGTTTGCGAATGACAATGTTGACACTTGTTTTGTGTCGCGCCTCTGAGCTACTAAATAGATTATAACGTTTAGTTGTCAGTGCTTTCAATCAAGCTACACGTTACGTTATAAAGCACCTGAAACGTTTTTAAATAAACGTATATTGGCGTGTTCACACAAAAACAGCAATACCTGCACCTACTACCTCCTCTGTCTTTTTCCCCGCCCCATCTCAGCCAGTATTCTCGTTAGCCATTCCAATAAAGCATATAATTTTTTACCATCTCAAGGTCACTTTGGTTGTATATTAAATATGTTCACTGAAGTAGATCACAAACCAAATGCAAGAAAACATCCCCAGTAAGAACGACTGCAGCCACGTTAGGACTAAGAGTGAACATAGTAGATGGACCGCAAACCATATGCAAGAAAACGTCCCCAATAAGAACAACTGCAGCCACGTTAGGACTAAGAGTGAACAAAGTAGATGGACCGCAAACCAAATGCAAGAAAACATCCCCAATAAGAACAACTGCAGCCACGTTAGGACTAAGAGAGAACATAGTAGATGGACCGCATACCAAATGCAAGAAAACATCCCCAATAAGAACAACTGCAGCCACGTTAGGACTAAGAAAGAACATAGTAGATGGACCGCAAACCAAATGCAAGAAAACATCCCCAATAAGAACAACGGCAGCCACGTTAGGACTAAGAGTGAACATAGTAGATGGACCGCAAACCAAATGCAAGAAAACATCCCCAATATGAACAACTGCAGCCACGTTAGGAATAAGAGTGAACATAGTAGATGGACCGCAAACCAAATGCAAGAAAACATCCCCAATATGAACAGCTGCAGCCACGTTAGGACTAAGAGTGAACATAATAGATGGACCGCAAACCAAATGCAAGAAAACATCCCCAATAGGAACAACTGCAGCCACGTTAGGACTAAGAGTGAACATAGTAGATGGACCGCAAACCAAATGCAAGAAAACATCCCCAATAGGAACAACTGCAGCCACGTTAGGACTAAGTGTGAACAAAGTAGATGGACCGCAAACCAAATGCAAGAAAACATCCCCAATAGGAACACATGCAGCCACGTTAGGACTAAGAGTGAACAAAGTAGATGGACCGCAAACCAAATGCAAGAAAACATCCCAAATAAGAATGACTGCAGCCACGTTAGGACTAAGAGTGAACAAAGTAGATGGACCGCAAACCAAATGCAAGAAAACATCCCCAATAAGAACAACTGCAGCCACGTTAGGACTAAGAGAGAACATAGTAGATGGACCGCAAACCAAATGCAAGAAAACATCCCCAATAAGAACAACTGCAGCCACGTTAGGACTAAGAGAGAACATAGTAGATGGACCGCAAACCAAATGCAAGAAAACATCCCCAATAAGAACAACTGCAGCCACGTTAGGACTAAGAGAGAACATAGTAGATGGACCGCAAACCAAATGCAAGAAAACATCCCCAATAAGAACAACTGCAGCCACGTTAGGACTAAGAGAGAACATAGTAGATGGACCGCAAACCAAATGCAAGAAAACATCCCCAATAAGAACAACTGCAGCCACGTTAGGACTAAGAGAGAACATAGTAGATGGACCGCAAACCAAATGCAAGAAAACATCCCCAATAAGAACAACTGCAGCCACGTTAGGACTAAGAGAGAACATAGTAGATGGACCGCAAACCAAATGCAAGAAAACATCCCCAATAAGAACAACTGCAGCCACGTTAGGACTAAGAGAGAACATAGTAGATGGACCGCAAACCAAATGCAAGAAAACATCCCCAATAAGAACAACTGCAGCCACGTTATGACTAAGAGTGAACAAAGTAGATGGACCGCAAACCAAATGCAAGAAAACATCCCCAATAAGAACAACTGCAGCCACGTTAGGACTAAGAGAGAACATAGTAGATGGACCGCAAACCAAATGCAAGAAAACATCCCCAATAAGAACAACTGCAGCCACGTTAGGACTAAGAGTGAACAAAGTAGATGGACCGCAAACCAAATGCAAGAAAACATCCCCAATAAGAACAACTGCAGCAACGTTAGGACTAAGAGAGAACATAGTAGATGGACCGCAAACCAAATGCAAGAAAATATCCCCAATAAGAACAACTGCAGCCACGTTAGGACTAAGAGTGAACAAAGTAGATGGACCGCAAACCAAATGCAAGAAAACATCCCCAATAAGAACAACTGCAGCCACGTTAGGACTAAGAGAGAACATAGTAGATGGACCGCAAACCAAATGCAAGAAAACATCCCCAATAAGAACAACTGCAGCCACGTTAGGACTAAGAGTGAACAAAGGGACGCGTAAAAGTCATTATCAGAACGAGGGACAACCGAAGATTTATGGTGGAAATGCAATTTTGAATAAATATGTCTTGAGTTTTTTTGGAAGATAGTTTCAGATGTTTTCAAAAGTGATGGGGTGTTCATTCCAGACCATAGGCGCAGCGACAGAGAAAGCACGTTTGCTAAGTTTTGTCTTAGGCACAATAATTTGTTGTGATATTGATGATCTGAACTGCCTAGGGATATTTGAAAGATGCAGGAGACTAATTGACATTAATTGGATTATACACGCATATACAACTCATATACCGTATACATATCAATGTAATGTAGGTGTCCACAACTTCATTTGAGCTTTTCATTGTTAGTTACCATAGATGATGTTTTCCCGGATTCTTACATAACACACAATTGTGAATGGGATATAAATTATTGAATGGCATATGAAACAGTGAATAACAATAATGTAATGCGACTTCTACTTGATTGAATGATACACACACGTGCGCACTCACGTACACGCGCACGAACATCCACATTTCAATGAATCGTGCAAAATGTAGTAATTGTTCAAATAGGACTGTGTCATCAAGATTTAACAAGATTGCCACCCAAGGTAAAAGACTCAGATGTCAAATGGACAAGGAAGCCATTGGCTTATCGAGAGTCCAACCAATTATGTCATGTGTAATCCGCCCGTCTGGGATATTTGTCAATTTTGTTTTTAAGCACATTCACGCTGCTGGCATTTACAGTAGGGCCTACTGGTTATAAACCAGTACGCTAGGTTTCACTTGCGAAACAAACATTCACACGTCGTGGTTAAATAAATTTAGTTCTTTCAGTCATTGTCAGCACACAACTCGCTGGATGAGCTGGTGCTAGCCGCCCGGGCGTTGTTACCGTTATAACAACTTGCCCCAATACAATTGTAACGACTTGCCCCAAACACAATTTTTGCAGTTGAACGCACATGGACGATAACACATTCTTAATTTTAGTCTAACCTCTTCTAGGCATAACCCCTTTTACTATGTTTAAAGTTCCACTCACGAAGCATAAAAAGTGGCTGAGTGAAGTGATATTATGTGCACATAGAAAGAGTTATAGGTGGTTGAAAAGTCGTTTTTGTCCATACCTCGTTAATGTCGTCTTCTTTTAACTCCCGATTTTTGGGCGGTGTTGTTACATCCTGTTACATTACTGTATGCAGTGCGAAGAAATTCGTGTCAGATGCTTCGCTATGGAACACTACATCCCTCTTCTTCTATATAGAAAGTTGACAGTATCATGAAAAGAACCAACTCTTTACAAATTAACAGTTACATTGATTATTGCGTAACACAGTCTCGGAGTCTCCGCGGGCATCGAATGTTGCGTTTCTGTCGTAGTCGTGCTGGTTCGTCACGCTCGTTCGGATTGATGGGAAAATCATCATCGTCGTCTCCGTCGTCGTCGTCGTCGTCGTCGTCGTAGCCATCCTCTTCGTTGACTCTTTCGTGTACTCGTCTGTCTCCGTTTACTAACTTTCTGAAACAAAACGAATTTCGCAGGACACAATGTTTCCTTTGTGGGTTACCACCGTGTATGGCGTGAAAGGCTGTGTTAGTTTTATCCGGCCGAGTGTCTCGTCGCAGCAGCACAGTGTCCCCACCAGGATGTTGCTCGGCACGGCACGGTTACGTGCGTCAGTATATTGCTTCATATTTGCTTTCGTTCTCTCGTCCTTCTGCGATGCTCGCATCTCGGTGTGTATTTTCGGCGGTCTGACATTTCGCTGTGGCAGCATTGAGTATGGCTTTCGTCAGTAGCTTAAACAATTCCTCCGCCCGTGCGTTCGCTCTGGGCTACATAGGTGTTCTGCCTCTGTGTGTGAAACCCGTATTTTCCGCATATGTCTCAAATGCGAGTTAAACGGGCTGCCGTTTTCTGTCTTTACTAAGGTTAAGCCATGGTGTGTCCATCATCTTTGACGTCTTCAGTGGTTCCATTCGTCTTGATTCCGGGGTCGTCACTCGGCATGAGAAGCTCTCACTGCTTTGTCGACTATTTCGTTTATATGCGGGAACCACAGCTTTGGCCGTATCACCGAGTTGGTTCTGTCGATTCATTTGTGACCTTCCTGCGCTGTAGGTTGTGAAACCTGGACAATTATATCTACATTAGAAAACAATTAGATGGTTGCTACGCCAGAATGCTCACTCGTGTTCATCTTAAAATGAGACGCATTAAGCATATTTTTACTATAAATAATGTTTTCCATTTTTTTTATGTTGTCATGTAGTATTAAACTTTAACAAGAATAATAAACTTTGTGTACCAAAAAAGCAGTTTAGTTAGTGCCTTGTTGTTACTCCCTTTAAGGCAAACAAAACGCAGTCCAGGCCTCGACATTAGCACTGGTCCGCTGGCCCGGCGCCTTTTTGGGGGGTGTCGGGCCAGTTCCGGCCACAAGGTTTCATATTTTATTGGCCCGGTGGGCCACCAGTTTCAAATTATTTTTATCCAATTAGTCACAGCTACAAGTCATCGTTTCAATCGCTTGTCTTAGCCTTAAACACAATCTTCATCTTGTCTAATTCATTATTAATTACGTCTACTTTCAATGAACAATAATGATATAATTGTATATAATTAATTAACAAATATACTAGATGATCTACAAAATCAGTAGTAAACAATCTACTTGCCATAAGACCTAAATAATTTTACAAACACCCAGATCCAGGGGAGTATGTGCCCCCCTTGCACCCCCCCCCCGGACGCCCATGCTTCCAACCATTGAACCAATTACTTTTTCGTAAAGCGACTTTGTAACAATGTGCCCGTGTATACATCTAGCCTCTGTCTCCCCTATAGAGAACGAACCATTTTATGAAGTAAGTTAATCTGCATGTATATCGAAGCAAGGGTGGTCAGGACTTTGGCCGTGTGGTGCGGGATACCGTCAGTGCACTGGTGCGGGAAGTTGAAATGGTAAACTAGAAGGGCCTGTGTTCGCAGGCTGTGTGGCGAAAAATGCAACAACACGCCTTGCATAAAACTTGTGTGAAAGACCATTTAATGGACTTGGCACTGCACTCGTGTACAGCAAGACTGCTCGAGCTCCCCCAGCGCTACACATCCATCCATCTAATGGCGGTGTTCTCCAGATTAGAGTGCACTCAAGTCTCAAGTAGTTATACTCCAAACAGCCCAATCTTGAGCTAATGCACGAGTTTGGACCAACGGCTTTTTGTGTCTCTTCCAAAGGACACAGGCAAAGTGGGGTGAACGAAATTGCCCAGACTTCGAAACGGCGGAGGTGGAATCGAGCCACCGTCCCCTCGATCGACTGGCGGGTGCTCTAACCGAAATACATCACCAGGATTATTGAGATATTTGTTCCCTGCTGGCAAGACGTTGCGTTAGTAAAAGAACATTGCAGTTTGTATGTTGGACTTGTGTGCTGACTTTCGGCAACGCGATGGAGCGATAGCGGGAGTGTGTCTCAGGTAGTCTTCCGGTAAAATGGACGCATGAAGGTGTTATGAGTTTGTCGTCGCTTATGATGTAATTTAACAAGTTCTCCTGTGTCTTCATAAAAACCACTATTGAAGAAAAGAAGAGGCAGTTGGGTAGTGGGCAGGTGCTGCGGAAAAGTTTGATATACCCCCCAAATAAGTGGTTTACAATTTTTTTTTATTTTTCTAAATTTGTCAACATCCAATATGGCCCCACCCAAGTGTGCAGGGAAGTGCAGAAAGACTATTACAGCAGACACAATGACTTTACACTGCGAAATGTGTTCAGCATGGGTGTGTATAGTGTGTAGCAATATTTCAGAGGAAGAGTATAAATTTCAAGTCTAAAGTACTAGAAAAAGCAAGTTCCCTGAGAGAGAGGCAACAAATGGAAGAATGTGTATATAAACTCAGACAAAAACACAGAAGGAACAAGAGCAGGACTACAGATTGTGCCAAGAAAGAAGAAGAAGACTGGAAAATGGAGAAAAGGACTTGATCATATACCAAGGAGAATTTACCACCAAACAAGCTCTACAACAAGAAACAGGGACTGAGGTATCGGACATTCAGCCCCAAACAAGGAACCAAGGACAAGCCAACAGCAGGAGCAGGCCTTCCAAAGGGAAGGGGGGGTGGGGTGGGGGAGGTCGAACGTAATTCCTCTTCTCATTCTGTACATAGTATACACCCAAATACTAACAAACCTAACACCACTAAAGTTAAGAAAACTAACACTAAAACACATACTAACACTGTTTCTACTAACCAGCCCACCAAACCATCTCACAGTCCAACTACCCCAAACCATAGGAGAGATAGCCCTGGGGAGAAGGGGGTGGGTGAAAGAGGATACGGCAGCAGAGGGAAGGGAAACATTACAGTGAAAGATACACTGAATTGTGCTCTGATAAATGCCAGAAGTTTATGTAACAAGAAAGAAGAGATGGTCAGTTATGTATATGAAAACACACCCGATATGGTTTTCATGACAGAATCCTGGGCGAACGAAAACACAATGGACAGTGAATTTGAACGTATTGGCTATGTCATCATGAGTAAAGATAGGAAGGATAGAAGAGGGGGAGGAGTGCTAATTTATGCAAAAGAAGAGGTCAGTGAACAGTTTGACATAGAACTCTCTGACTGCAATGAGGAAATACTGTGGTGTAGGCTGGCAGAGGGTAACATTCTAGCTGGTGTATGTTACAACTCTACATCTAATATGCAGGAAGAATAAGCAAAAATTCATTCCAACATTACCGAGGCATGCAGCAGAACGTCAAACAAAGTAATAATGTTATGTGGAGATTTCAACCACAACACTATAAACTTGAAGCAACAGCAGAAGGACAATCATTTTTAGACTTCACACAGGACCTTGGCTTGATTCAACCTGTAGAAACAGCTACAAGACATGGAATGTGCTAGATCTTGTTCTGACAACAACTCCAAACTTAGTGAGAAATGTGCATGTAACATAACCATTTGGTTCAAGCGATCACAACATAGTAGAGTTCACGGTGTTGTGTAGGATAGAATACACTGATTGGAAAAATGATTAGTATGACTGCAGAAATGTGGACTATGAAGGCATGAAGGAATATCTATGACAAATTGACATCAGGAGTAAACTAAGTAGAGCAAATTGTTCAACAGAAGAAGCCTGGACAATACTGAAAGCTTCCATAGAGGAGGCAGTGAGTAAGTTTGTACCAAAGAAAGTGAGGAGGAAGAGAAGCAACAAGCCTCTATGGTTGTACAAGGAGATCTACGGAGCTAGGAAAAACAGACTGAGATGGTAGAACAGATATAAAAAGACAAAGATCCACCAAGACTATATACAGTTCAAGAGAGCAGAATGCAAACATCAAGACTGGTCCATCAAGCAAAGAGGAAACTTGAGGGGAAAATAGCAGATAACATCAAACAAGGTCCAAAGTTTTTCTACAAGTATGCTAGATCACAACTAAAAGTAATAGAAACGGTAACACCAATTGAAGATGAACATGGTAACATAGTGATCAATGATAACCTCAAGATGGCAACAACATTTAATAATCATTTCGTGACACAGTTCACTCAAAAGAATCTAGACAGAATTCCAAATCCGATTAAGATGTTTCAAGGAATTAGCGAAGAGGAATTAAATACTATCACTTTTGAGGAGTCGAGCATATGTAATAAACTTAAGAAGCTAAATGCATCCAAATCTCTGGGAACAGATCAGATTTTCCCAATTGTGCTAAACAGATGTGCTGAAGAACTAGCCGGGCCATTGAACGCATTGTTTACAAAGAACTAGCCGGGCCATTGAATGCATTGTTTACAAAGAGCTTTCAAAGTGTGCAGGTACCACAAGACTGGCTTGATACAAATGTCATTCCAATTTACAAGAAAGGACACCATTCCAAGCCAGGAAACTACCGGCCAGTTAGTTTAACTTCACAAGTATGCAAAGTGATGGAGTTCTTTATTCTGGATTCCATACCTGAACATCTTAAACAACACAAGATGATTCTAGATTCACAACATGGTTTTCGACCAAAAAGAAGCTTAGTAATCTGCTAATATTTCTAGAAGAAGTTACTTCCTATATTGACAAAGGATATCCAGTTGACGTGATCTACTTAGATTTCAGTAAAGTGTTTGATACGGTCCCTCATCGCAGACTCATCTCAAAACTAACTACTCATGGCATTACAGGCAAGACCAACAGATGGATAGAAAGTTGGGTAACATATAGAAGACCATGAGTTTGCATAAGTTGTGCAGAGTCAGACTGACAAAAAGTGATCAGTGGTGTACCACAGGGATCAATACTCGGCCCAATGTTATTTGTTATCTTTATAAATGACATTGACTCAACTGTAGTAAGCTTCCTGTTAAAGTTTGCTGATGACACAAAAACATTGAGGCAAGTTCCTGGAGTTGAATATGCTTTTACTCTCCAGGAAGACCTCCATTCTGTGTACAAATGGAGTCAGGATTGGCAGCTACTGTTCAATTTCACTAAATGCAAATGCCTCACAATTTGGATACAACAACCCGAACTATGACTGTTTTATGGGAGATGTACGTATAGAATCGATAGATATAGAAAAAGACCTAGGAGTACACATTCATAAATCACTGAACATAAAGGAGCAAGTAAACTACGTAGTCAATAAAGCAAATAGAATACTAGGGACAATTCGTAGGGCCTACACAGACAAAAGCATGAAAAACATCAAAAACATATACATCACCTTGGTCCGACCCATCATCAACAGGCATGGTGCCCACATCTTCAGAAAGATATAGACAAATTAGAAAATGTCCACAGGAGGGCCATTAAGATGATCACTGGAATCTCTAAGCTTCCATATGATCTGAGATTGCGAAAGTGTGGCCTCCTGTCTTTACAAGATAGGAGGAAAAGGGCTGATATGCTAGAAATATTCGAGATTATTAATGGATTTATTGATATAGACACCTAGAGAATATTCGAGCTAATCCATACTCCCCATCCAGGAAGACACAACAAGTCAATAATTTGACACCATGGCATAGTCGACTAGATGCACGACACAAGTTCTTTTCACAGTGAGTAATCAAGCCATGGAATACCCTACCAAGCGATTGTGTCAACTAACAGTTAACAATTTCAAAACAAAATATCAAAATTACTGCCATAACCACTTATTGGGGGCTATATATATATATATATATATATATATATATATATATATATATATATATATATATATATATATATATATATATATATATATATATATATATATATATATATATGTATATATACATATATATATAATTAACAAAATTTAACAAGATTTGCCATCAAAGCCAAAGGCCCAGATGGCAAGTGGACAAGGAAGCCATTGGCTTATTGAGAGTCCAACAATGTTCATTTACTTATAACCCGCCCTCCTGAGATCTGTGTCAACCTCATATCCTCTAGTTCTGCTATCCTTCTTGAGTGAGAAAAACATATTTCTATCAATATGTTCATACCCATTCAATATCTTAAAAACTTCAGTCTGACCTCCTCTTAACCTCTTTGTCTCTAGAGTTGTTAAACCACATTCTTTCAGGCGTTCTTCATAACTAAGGTCTCTAAGTTCAGGAATAATTGTAGTTGCTCTCCTTTGTAAGCGTTCAAGCGTATATATATCCTTCTTACAATATGGTCTCCATGCTTGTATACAGTATTCTAAATGAGGTCTAACTATTGCTTTATAAACAGGTATAATTAACTTTTTTCCCTTGTATGTTATGTTTCTTCTAATCAACCCAAGAATTTGATTACCCTTTGAAGCTGCAATACAACACTGCTCTGAAACGTTCATATCAGCGCTTATTGTAACTCCTAAGTCTTTTTCTTTTACAGTAGTACCCAGAACAGTATCTCCCATTTTATAGTTTACATTCAAGTTCCCATGTCCTGTATGTAGGCATTTACATTTCCCAAAATTCAACAGCATCTGCCATTTCTCAGACCATTTCACTAATCTGTCTAGATCGTTTTGTAAATGTTGTTTATCACCATCAGTATTAACCTTTCTAAACAGTTTTGTGTCATCCGCAAATTTCAGTACGTTACTTGTTATACTGTTGTCCAAGTCATTGATATATATATTAAGAATAATATAGGTCCTAATACTGATCTTTGAGGTACCCCACTCAAAACCGATTTCCAATTTGAAACTTCTCCATATACTACAACTCGTTGTCTTCTTTCAGTCAGCCATTATTCTATCCAGTCAGTTATGCTATCCCCGATACCATGGGTTTTAATTTAAGTAATCTTTGATGTGGCACTTTGTCAAAAGCTTTCTGAAAATCTAAGTAGATAATATCTACTGGTGATCCCACGTCTATCCACTTGGTGATTTCTTCCAAAAAACATAACATATTTGTTAAGCATGACCTCGCTCATGTTGAGATGAATTTAATAATTTATGCTTAACGAGGAAGTCCACCATATGGTCTTTAATTACCCTTTCTAATAATTTACAAATCACTGACGTTAAACTCACTGGTCTTTAATTTTCTTACTTATTTCTCGAACCCTTTTTAAATAATGGTATGATGTTTGCTTCTTTCCAAACGGAACAGCTCCCTCTTTTAATGACAATTTGAATACTCTTGCAAGTGGTATACTGATTTGTTCTACTGTTTCCATTAGTAATTTTGGAGGAATCCCATCCACTCCCGGTGATTTATTATTCTTCATTGCCTTTATTTTCTTAGCTACCAATTCGGGAGTTAAAACTAATGGACCTAAATAGTCAGATTTAGCCTCCTGAAATTTAGCATCAGCAACTGGTAATGAACTAATATCTTCTTTGGTAAACACTGAACTGAAGTAACCATTTAGGTCTTCCCCCATTAAAAACCCCTGTGATACTATATTTCCATAACTGTCTTCTAGAGATCCAACCTTGTCTTGTACGTTTTGTTTACTCCTAACATATGCATAAAAACTCTTGCTGTCATGTTTTATGTTACATGCTAGTTTTTGCTCATAGCTTCTTTTAGATTGTCTGATTTCAGTTGTAGCTGCATTAAGTGCCTCTTTGTAATTTGCATAATCTTCTTCCTTTCTGGTACACCTATAAACCTTCCACATAGTTTGTTTTAACACTATTTTTCTAATAGCCTCTTTTGACAATTGTTTCTTTCTACACTGTTTTCCTTGTTTTTGGAAGGGAACAAATTTATCGATGATACTCTCAATTTCATATTTTAGAATATTCCAACATTCAATTGCGGTCTTATTCATCAGCATGTTATTCCAATCTAGCTTTGCTAAGTATTTTCTCATATCTTTGTAGCTACCTTTGTGGAAGTTTCTCTTGTACGCTTTCTTATTTTTGCTTTCTGATTTTACATTGATGTCAAAATGTGTGTGATTATGGTCACTGTTAACCAATGGTTCAAATATTTTTACATTGTCCACTAATTCTTTTTGTGATGACAAAACTATATCTAATACATTTTCTCCCCTGGTCGGTTCTAGCACGTGCTGAGTAAGAAAGCTATCCTGGATTAAAAATAGAAATTGTTGGTCCTCAATCCTCTGTGTTGGCCCATGATTCAGTTATACCAATTATGTAAGGGTCAATATCTTCTACCATAATGTTTAACTCGCTTTTCTTATTTACTTTGCTCCTTGCATTTAAACATACGTATCTATAACCTTTTTCAGAGATTTTTTTCGGATGATTTAATATTGGTTTATCTGTGCCAGTGGCCTCTTGTTCTGCTTGAGACACCTCTAGGTAACCCCCCTGCACTTCTAGTTTAAACAATGTTTACTTCCAAAATATTTGTCACATATATATATATATATATATATATATATATATATATATATATATATATATATATATATATATATATATATATATATATATATATATATATATATATATATATATATATATATGTGAGCCAGAAGGCTCCCTGCCCCAAAATCTTTCAAGAAGGCATGCTAGTTTTACATAATTCGCTAGATGGCACTACCTGTTCTTTCCCACAATTCCGTCATTGCTGCCATGTTAACGTAATCGTGATGATGGTATAAAATTGGAGGTATTGTGTAGTTGTAGTAGTCGCATTTTAATAAATTTCATTAATAAAATGGAACAGCAAATTAGTGGAGCGATTGACTCTACAAGAGAAGAAGGTGAACTATCAGACGACGATGATTTAGATGAAGCCGTACCGATGTTTCAAATGGCCACAAACGCCAAAGTTGAAAACAGGAAATGGAATTCACGGATGTCAAATCACACCGAAAATTATTCCAGTTTAATGTGTCCAAAGGCTGCGGTGATACGCAACGAATGGTCACGTGTGCCAAACAGTTTCCCTGGGTACGACAGGTTTGGAATGAACAGAAGATTTGGTTTGCGGCAAAATTCGCTGAAAATGAGAGTTCACGGACCAGCTGCGTCACCAGTTCCCCTCATGTCGCTTTCCCTCCCAGCTGTAACATTTCCTTACAGTCTCAGAGCCCCACCTCCTCCACCGCCCCCTCCACCCCCACTACCATCTTCGCCCCCGCCAAGTCCCCCACCCCCTCCACCACCTCTGAATTTGCCCAGCAAAAACATGGGTCCGCCAGTAAACAGAAGCAGGGTTCGACAGTCAAAATGTATCCTTTACACATGTCAGTTAACTAAAAATATCCATCCACATAGAAAATTTAATTAATTAATTAAATTAATTAATGAGATGCACATATCAAACATGCTTGTATTTTGTTTGAAGTGGCTAGCACTCTGGACCCATAAATACAACTGTACAGCTATTGGTCTGGTACTCTATGCTTCATATGTGCAGTTAGTTTGTGTGTATATTCCCGGCAGCATATAAAGTGTGCATGCAGACAGCCAATAAGTCTTTAATAAACCATATGCTAAACACCGGAATATTATCTGATACGCTAAAAATTTACAAAGTAATGATACAGCTGTACATCATTATTTTTAAGGTATAGTTAGGTGTCTTCCAACAATCTCAAAAGTATTAGAGACATTTTTATATTTTATCTTCATACTTTGATGACTGACAATGAGTACGGTTTTTATAATTGTTCAATTAGACAAAAATGATATTCTAATATAGCAATAAACGTATTCTTCGACCTTACGGAGACCAAAACGTAGGTCTGTTTTTCGGCAGTTTGTGGTGCAGTGTTTTAGTACCAGACCTATACTAGCATAGCTGATACATACATTGTCTGGCAGTATCGGAATTTTCGCTGCTGCTATTTTTTACAGGCAGTTTCTCATTGCACATGAAGTGCCTGACAAATAGCCACTTTGCACTACATCTCGGTACGGCCCTATAGCAAGAGCCTGTTTTGTTACAATATTCTGAATATATAAGCAGCACAACTTTATATATTGTAATCAAACTGTCTCATTCACAATTGCCCTGCTATTTTTCCATACTATTTTTGGTTTGTGTGCGTGCACATGTGCAAAAGTTGGTAGTCTGCACAGTAATTGGTAGTATGTGTAATATCAAGCAGCAATACACCAAGGAAGATAAGTTAAGGTATTCATGTTTCCTCCCTGTGAGGAGTGCATTCCCTGTGTGGTTTTCGAGCAAGTTGTTTTCTAAGGAAGATATTGCCCAAAAATATTGTCCCATCCGTAACTGTTTCTTTGTGCATTTCATGTAGAAAATTGCTATTATAATAACTATTTGTCGTTTTTTTCCTGTGAAAATTCTAGTTTCTAAGACTTGAATTACCTGACATGATGCACATCTCAGTGAATAAAAATAGGGACAACTATTTTTCATACTTCACGGCACAAACACCACGGAATCACCCATTAATTTATTAATTACCACAAGAGTCAGGCAGTGCAGTCCAGCACTGATGTTGAAAACTATGAGGGTTTCCTTAATTTGGACCTAAGCACCACGACTGGGTGGCAGGTCACCCTGTGGTGACATTAATGACACCGACTACATTGACTTGTTGCATGAGTACAAGCGTATTCAGGAGCAGCTGGAGACCATCAAACAAGAGGAGCAGAAGACGGCCAAGTTAGATGACACTGTGCCAGAAAATGCGAGTCACTGGTCAACTGGGGTGAAGAGCGAAAGCGGTAATTTTATTATTTATTTTGTATTTTAATTATTTAATTTCAGTGTAACTCAATTTTATATATTTTAATGGAATAAAATTTACATGGTATTTAATTTTTATGTTGTTATTTATTTAATTTGTATGTTTTTTAATGCCTCGGGTAGTTTCTAACTATATTTGGCACTATATCTGTAATATTTATTTACTTAGGTGGCAGTACTTACACAAAATTCATTCAGTTGTTTCCTGTTTTAATCAACTTAAGCTGGAGAGGAGACTACTGCATTCGGTACCTGTTTCCCATTTCTGATTTTTTCCCAAAAACTCCCATTTCTGAAAACTGCAGTTATATTTAATCGATGATGATTAAATATATTACAAATATTTGCAAAATTCTAGATTGTAGGTATGATATAAAAAAAAGCACTACAATGAAGGTTATTTGTCAAATATCTCATTTAGAAGCATGATCATTGACTATACAGCATTGTAATTTGTAAGCAGTTTAAAACAGCAACTGTGTTTACTTTTTTCTCATCTGTGCTGACATTATGCAGCTATATGTGTCCGTACAACCAAATAAATAAATATTACACTGATGTAGTATAACTTTTATAACTGCTACTGATGAAGGTTTCTTAATGGTGGTATGATTTGATATTCAGTCACCATGGACGAATACAATAAAATTAAACACATCAGTTCAATATTCTCAGAAAAGAAACCAGTTTTCACTTATATTTGCTGTAGTGTTTGTAATCAGCTTTTATAGTTTCTGTATTTGTGTTTCTGTTCAGTGGAAGATGTTCCTAGTGACATGCCTGTATACAGCAGCCATAGGGAGGAGAGCATTGTGGACTTGGTTACTCAGGTATTTACACTTCATCTCTTGTGTTAATGTTGATGTAGCTGGGGCGATTTGCACACTATTTCTTCCAGAAATCTGAAACTGAAACTAGAATATTACAGTGTAGATAGTATTTCAACTACAATCTGAGAAAAAATGGTTAGTTTATCATAAATATTTCAACTGAAACTATTCAATTCTAAACAAGCCTAGAATACATGAGCTAAGACACCTTAAGGCAAGAGCAGGATAACCACTAACATGTGTAATAACATACATATAGGGGCTTTTATGTTTACCAACGTGTGACGTCACTTTCGCACACGTGTGGTACACTGGTTGGCAAAAGCCACCAACCAGCTGAGCTTTCTCTAACAAGAGCCATGCAACACTCGAGCAAACATAAATAAGTACTGTGTTATGCAATGTTTATATCCCACTGCGAGGGAATGTAACGGTTAGAAACTAGAGTACGGTGACGGCTCTACTGCCACTCTAGTAAAGTATAAGATCCATATTTTGTTCATAACAGCTGGTAATATAGAACAAACGCAGCCTCAGGATCTGACCCAATTAAAACGTTCAGCGTTATGCAATCAACAACCCAGGGATTGACATTAATGTTCAGCGAGAGTCAGTGAAAAGTTATAAATCACTCACTACCACACCTAGGGTAGTGCTGGGCCTAAAATCTGTTTAGCCAATTTGGCTAAAGGTTCAAATTTTCTTTAGCTAAATGAGATTTTGTTTAGCCATTTTTTTGCAGAAACTAAGATAGCAAAACATCAAAATGCAAAACATGACATACAAATAATGTGATAATGTACAATATATAAACATAATATACATATATTAAACGTATAGATAGTCACAAGAAAACATAACTCAAATATAAATTAATAGAACAACGTTTAATTGCAAATGTAAAACAAGAAAATTTATCACACACTGCAAATCTTCAACACAGAGAACGTCACCACACAAGCATCCACCACTACTCTGCGACAGTGTCCACTCGTTTCACTAAACCAGTGAATCCGGGACGCTGCTTCTTCACCATCCAGATTTTGAAGGTTTCCTCATATAAAAGCTTCCCTTGCGTCAACACGATCTGCATCTGGGCGATAGAGATCTTGTGTTTTGGTGCAGTCCTTCCCGGTGACAAACACGTTCTTTGCTTTTGCATGCACGCAAACTTTGCAGCGAAAGTCATGGCTTTCGCTGTCGTGAATAAGTCATGCAAAATGTACGAACCAGTCTGCCTTGATCAAATGTGGCTGCATATATTCTGTCGTTTCTTTCCACAGTCATCGTCCGCCGAAGTACATTTACGAATCATTTTAACCGATAACAAATTGAAAAACTGCAAGGAAGTGAACTCCCACATTTTTGCAGGTGGTATTTAAACAGATTATAATATTATTTTGTAGAAGGCTGCCCAGCAGGATGCAAACAATTGGCTTTCGCCTAGAGCAACTAAATAACTGGTATATCACGGGGCATTTATAGATTGGGGACATGAAAACAATTCCATGGGTGGTGAGCAGCAATGATTCAAAGGTTCACCGCCGCTAACATGACAGTGTGCCATTAATGTGGTCATAAAAGCATTTCACCAAATGTGCGAAGAGTTTTTTCCTGGTGCAAATGGCGATCGACAGTGCTAGCCTAGATCACTTGTATGATAAATATTAAAATTAGTTTCATAAAAATAAATGATTTAGCAATTTTGTTAGCTAGAAACAACGTCCATATTTGCAGGCCAGCTATAGTTACATAGTTTGGAGATTACAAATGTTTGCTTTTTCGGCGTTCATTCTGCTTTAATTCCACATAACAGCTGCCAACAGTCATGAATGGAATATATACATTGGTAATATTAACCTTTAATAACAATAATGGTTCATATGAAATGAAACAGTCATCTGGCATTGTTTACATCTGATCACATTCAGCTGGAGTTCTCTTCGTTTTCCTCTTATGAAACAACAGTGAACCACCCACACATTGAGTGGTACGCCCCATAACCACACAGTGACTGGTACGTCCCATAACCACACAGGACACCACCATGGTATTGTATGCAAAACCAGCTAGAAACGTAACCGGCGCAATACACACAAAGCCCGACAACCACGCTTGTTTTGCCAACCAGTCGCCATGAAATGATCAAGTGATCAGTGTGTGATTTGTACACAGATTTATAGAAAGACCATATTTCACCTTATCATTTCACCTTCAAGTGGCAATGTAGCACTTCAACACAATTACGTGGTATTAAATGTATAGAACAAACTATAAGTATGCCATGTTGTATTGTAATTGTTGTAGCTTGTAATAATCATTTGTATAGCCATTAGTGCCCTGCACGGGCCAGGCTTTGGGTCCAAGCCCGGCCTGCGGGCTGAAAACGGGAGCATATATATTGAAATCTCACTGTGGAAAATCAGGAGTATGGACGAAGTTCGGCATGGTAGTGACGAAGAAGGGAAGGAATTACCATTTGCTGCTTGTATAAAATGTATGCAAGTTCAGAATCCGATCAAGCAGCATGAACAATATCTTGTTTCTGAACAGTAACACGAGTAAGTAGTAGTAGCTAGCACTTGCTACTTTTTCCTATTAGCTAGTACTAGCTACTAGCTACACACTACTAAACAACAACTGACATTAGTATTTCAGTAGTAAACATTATACAATGTTCATATATATATTTTTTATTTAATAAAACGATAAGTTTGTTTTACAGTTTATTTGTTTTTCGTCTTTGTTATGAGATTATAGGTTTATCTTCTCTAAACTTAGCGGGCCGCGAACTTACCCATCTTTGGCCCGTGGGTATGGGCCGGGCCTGAAATGTGTGGGCTGGGCTTGGGCCAAACATTCACGATCTGGGTCGGGCCTGGGCCTAAATTCTAGTTAGCCTGCCTGGGCCGGGCCTGGACTCTGACTGCTAATTGCGGGCCGGGCTTGGGCTCAAATTATAGGCCCGCGCAGGGCACTAATAGCTATGCAATACATACTGTACATGTGCCTGAAATGTCCAAAATAGTTGTATTTGCACACAGTACATTTGGTACATTAATTTATAATCTAGATAATACTACATTTAGCCACCTATGCATTTTAATTAAACTTTTACGTGTACCTTTTTTCTAGTAATCCTTTTATGATAATTATATACATTGTTTTTTAGTTTGTTTAAAATATTTTCTTACCTAAAACGTACACATATAATTTTAACAAATGCATTTTTGTGCCTTTTATTCAATCTCATGATTGCAAAGGGACTAGAATATAATATTATTACAACTAAAATAAATTTTTTTCGCGTGAAGTGTACATGCATAGTAGGCCTGCCTCATGCAAATACCATGAATGCCATGTTTCTGCATGCTCGTGACAGGACGTGAACAAATACCATGAATACCATGTTTCTGTTCATGACAGGACGTGAACAATGAAGAGGAAGAAGACTTGGAGGTGATGGAACTGAGATTAGCAGCACTGGCCTCAGCCGCCCAGGCGAACCACAAGGCCCTGGCCCAGAATGCCCTCACCCGGCCCACAGCTACTGCAAGCACCCAGCGCAAGCCACGGGGCGGTGTCACTGGACCAGACAGAAGTAGTATGTGGCATTCTGTTTTATTTACAATTTATACTAATTACACTGGTCATACCGTTCGTTTATTTTAAAGGATGTTACTTTAAATTCCTTTAATTTAAAGGAAATTACTTTGCATGCCTTTATTTTAAAGGAAATTACTTTTAAATTCTTTATTTTAAAAGAAAATACTTTAAATTCCTTTATTTTTGTCACATCTCTTCAAATTCCTTAATTTTTTTGTGTGTGTGAGCCTTTCTATAATGCTGTAATGCTTACAAAGTCTGATAATTTTTTATCAAATCATGTTATACAGTATAAACTCTATATGTAATAACATTTCGATAGTAATGTGTTTCAAAGAACAACAATATGTTAATATAATTTGACCGTTATCTGTTTAATTTGAATGTTGACTGGAGTATCATGGTCATATTGCATGCTTAATGTCAAGGTCTATTTTCATATACAGTCAAACAATATTTTGGTGGTGGGTCATTAAAACATATTTGCTGTGGTCAAGATGTTAGAATGGTTACAGCTTAGTTACATAGTTACAGTCTAGTTACATAGTTACAGCAGTAGCATAATTTAACAATAAAGACAATCAGTCATTCTGCCCTACAAAGGCAAAAGGCAGTACCTACAAAAAAGTAAAAATGAGATAAATGGTTTTTGCTCTGCCAGTATGTTGCAGTCACTGCATATTTCAAACTGATTTAACTCGGAAATATGATGCACCAGAACCGCCAAACTTTGATAAAGAATAGAACAGGTACTACACAAATCGATAGTTCAATAATCTGATTTTCATAACTTCTTTATTTACTGCTCTTTGCCTCAACATAACAGCATTGTCCCTTTATTCATAAACTTTCAAAAGTATTACCATCTTTTGAAACATGCCAGCATTTCCCACTAACATAAAAGTACCCTGTTTCCTGAAGTAACGATGATGAAAGTATTAACTGTTTCTGCCACACACCGATACCGTAATCTTCACTGGTGCAGCACTGCCACCCCGAAGACGTCGCAGCGGCAGCGAGCGCCACTACACGCGCCGCGCTCGCATGCCCAAACGACGCTGCTCAATTGATCGGCACGAAGTCAGCCTCCGACGTGAGATGGAGAAACTGAAGGAAGAAAAGGCTAAACTGCGCAAGGAGAAGGAGCAGATGTATAAGGAAGAGAGGGAAGAGGAGCGTCGCAAGAGGCTGCGCAAGATCACGTTGCTGAAGGACAACGAGGAACAGTACCGGTGCTTCATCAACATGATGGGGACCTTGGAACATCCACGTAATGCTGATCACAAGGTAGGCTGAATACTCATAATTAAAACTGAGATTTACAATGGGGCGCAGTAGCGTAGCTATTAGAACATCGGGCTCTCAATCAAGAGAACCCGGGTTCGAATCGTCTTCGAAGCTTTGACAGTTTCGTTCATGCCATGTTACTCCAGTTCACTTGGTTGTATAAATGAATACCTGGCTACAGACAAGTGGATATCTGAACGAATAGTCTTCGTGCAGTAATTGCAGCATGGCTGAATGCTTCCCCAAAAAGTCAAGATGGCATTGGAATGAACGTGGGTGAAGTGTAAAGCACTTTGAACAGTCCCATGGACTGGATACTGCGCTATGTAAGAACATGCCTTTTTACAATCAAGTGCTGCTATTAAAAAAATATATATTTCCATATCACTATTTTGCCATCTGAACATCTTGCTTTGTAAACATTATTTAGAAACTTGCCATGATATCGTAACTGTTCTTGTGTTTTACTTTTTCCATCTCTTGAAAATATTCTCATGTCCAATTTCTACACTTCAATCGAGTTTCTAGGTTGTGATAACAAGCAGATGAAATATTAATAGAGAAGTGAGTTAAAGATTCAAACCCACAGATCACTTGTGCGACTGATACTTTTTGGCCATTTTTTTTTTAATGCATACATTCATTGTATTTGACATATTATTTACCTGTCAAGTCGGCCAAAATATTCAGAGAGTAGAAACAAATTTCTTGAGAAGTAAATAATATGTCGCATACAATAATCCAAGAAACCAGACGTTTTGTCCACTCTAGAATTAATTTTGTGGTTGAATCTTTAATTTGCATTCTTGAATTTACCAAGCCATGTTTCATAATACTTGCTGAACGTTGCTTGTAGGTTAATGTATGCTAAAGAAAATGAGAAAATGTGCATAATTAGTAATGTATCACTTTCTATAACGATTTCTTTTGTCTCTGGTCAGCCTCATGCTGATGGCTACAGGACTGGTCAGTCTAAACAGCTGGTCAGCAGCCGATCATCAGCACACTTGACCACTACCAAGCTAGACAGTCCGACAGATAATTATGAGGAAGTGGAGATGGACATCGATAGCAGTTGCAGCTCCCCCTGTGAGTGTTCAATATGGTTGTTTGATTTAAATCATTGATTTAAATCACTCCAAAAAATCATTGATTTATTACTTTTTATTTCCGATTTTTGTAATCGCTGATTTATATGAATACAAATAATTGTTTACAAGCAACGAGATCAACAAAGTTTTGTATGTTTTTTAATGCAAAAGCATAATGTGTGCACATTTGTGTGGTTATATTGCCACCAGATAGCCTGATAGTCAAATATTTTATGAGATTGTGCATGTTTGAGATATTCCCTTTCTGAATGCAGTGAAGCCACACAAACTTGTCTTCCAGAGGAAGTATCTTTTCAAGTCAGAAGCCCGAGTTAAAGTCCACTTAGAGCTTGTGCTAGTTGTTACCAATTCAGTATGTTGACTTACGTGAGACAGTCTGGGTTACAATTGTTTAATACTGTAACAGTTTGCAGTCTGGTTAGAGACCCTTAGAGTACACAGCCCTGGACAGGTGCTAATCCACCCTCCCAGCAAACAATAATTATCACAGCTACAGACAGTCAGACGCACACCATGCTTTCCTTTCCAATACAGATTATGCAACTACAGGGGGTGAGGCCTTGTGGACATTGTCTAATGTCTTTATGTAAGCAAAAATCATGTACCCTCTGTTAAGACAAGTACCCAAATTGATTTGAATAGAACACGTTTGAAAGAGTTTATAAATTTAAATATCTACATTACATAAATGTCTACATACCAGATTGAAAAAATAAAATGGGCTGAATGAATTGAGGAGGGAGCTTTAATTGAAAGTCGTTCAGCTTCATTTTGACTTTAGAAATTACCACCTAGTTCTTGAAAGCATGCCGATTCTAGGTTACAAGTTTTGTTGTTTTAAAGATAATAGGAAAGTTATGAGAATGCCAAAATAAAACGATATTTGCTTCTGATTCATTCCTGAAAAGTCTTGAAAAAGTTGTTGGAGTGTTTTATTAAAAATGGTGGTTATAAGAGATTTGTAGATGGCAAAACTGAAAGTTTCACAGGTGTAACTGTGTATACCTGCCTGTGTATACCTGTGTGTGTATACCTGCGTGTGTATACCTGTGTGTGTATACCTGCGTGTATACCTGTGTGTGTATACCTGTGTTTGTATATCTGCCTGTGTATACCTGTGTGTGTATACCTGCGTGTGTATACCTGTGTGTGTATACCTGTGTTTGTATATCTGCCTGTGTATACCTGCGTGTGTATATCTGCATGTGTATACCTGCCTGTGTATACCTGCCTGTGTATACCTGCCTGTGTACACCTGTGTGTGTATATCTGCGTGTGTATATCTGCGTGTGTATATCTGTGTGTGTATACCTGCATGTGTATACCTGCGTGTGTATACCTGCGTGTGTATACCTGCGTGTGTATACCTGTGTGTGTATACCTGCGTGTGTATACCTGCGTGTGTATACTTGCGTGTGTACACTTGCGTGTGTATACCTGCATGTGTATACCTGCTAGGTTTCCTATGTTAATAGGCTACCAGATGTTAAATTTTTTTATCTGGTTAGCCGTAAGCTGCACACTCCATTAATGTTTTAGGATGTTAAAAAGCAATTAGTTGAATTGGTATATTTATATTGTGGCTTCCGCCTCCCCATGTTGCTGTTGACGTGGTATGGGTCGCAGTGGTACTAGACTAGCTCGTCATGTGGTTTTTCTTCCACACAGCAGCTATCCACATTGAGACAAACTTGGCAGAAGCGACGCCAACGATTGAAGTAACAGTGCCACCTCAACAGCTGACAGGCAAAGCAGTGAGTGTGGTGCCAGTGCATGAAAGTGTTGTTGAAGGTGCCAGTGTGTCACTTGTGGCAGTACAGATGGATGCACTTCCACAATACTGGGCATCAGTGTCCCCAGAACTTACAAATTTCAGCAGCCACAGCTAATAACATTTTGAATTGGTTGAATCAGTGCACAACAGTTTAATTATGTAGATCTTTCAACATAAAGGTCTTCTCTATCTGATCAAGTGATCTGATTTTGACATTTTGTAAGTTAAGCTTTTCATCTTAAGACATCTTTAAACCAGAACCTTATGTTCTTGTTCTTAAGTCTTTTCCTACATTAAAGATGTCCCATGAAACATGTATACAGATAAAATGATTAATGTCAATAGGAAATGTTTTTGTCATGTGAAAGAGACATTTTGGATCGTACTGGACACTGTGTAGCTTTCACAAATCAGCAGTTTGTTGCGTGCTCGCACACACATTATGAAAAGGTTATCTTTTTAATTTTATAGGCAACCAATTTTAAGTAATTTTCTGCACCCCTAGCTGTTAATGCAATTGTCTTCATTCTGTTTCCCTGTATTGTGGAAGTGCACAATTATAAGTCCTATCACCTATAAAGTATGCATCTGTAGTTAGTTATATATATCACCTGTGCATTCTTATTTGTGTGGAAGAAAGTTCAAGAAACAGCAGTTAGAATGAAACATACTGTGCTGAGATTTAAAATCACAGCATCACATTCTTCCTTATTTAAGACATTATTTAAGACATTATATATATATATATATATATATATATATATATATATATATATATATATATATATATATATGACACCCCTGAGCGGTGCACACCTGTAATATTGGTAACAGAAATCTGTAAGATCCACAAATGAACCCATATGGTTATCTACGTCCACTGCTTTGGCACACCCATTCAGAAATTCGCTGTGCAAACTGGGATATTTTTATTGACACAGCTGACTGCACACAGCTAAGATATTTGTAAAAATCACTCTTCGGACATGTTTTTGCGAAATGTGACCATCTTCCGCGAAAAAAAAGCCTTGTTAAAAATGCACAAAACGTAACAAATATCTCTTACGTCCATAATTTTCGGTCATAATTCCGTCAATTTTAATTAAATCTACTTAAGTAAGCTGCAGTTGTCACATATGCTTCGTCTTGTATGCGTCTTCCTGGTCTAGCATTTGCTGATGTTTTCTTAATCTTTGTGATTTCAGGATGCATTGGGTGCAGAACTAAGCATTCCACAAGTAAACAGTTGTTTTGCCACATCCCACCTGGAGGGACACATTGAAAACGCTATGCCTTATATGGACATGACTCCACCTGCTTGTACTGAACTTCCCATTCAAGCACCAGGGGTTGCCAGTGACCATTCTCATACTGATGTAACATCCTCAGCGAGTGAGGCTGCAGTGCCCTATACTATTGAACAGGAGGACGACGTTGAGGAAGACTTACTACGGGCGCAGTTACTCATGTCGTTGGCACAGAAACGCAAAGAGAAAGAGGAGGCGGAAGTGAGTGGGATAGATACAAGAGATTTGCCCTCCCGGAAGAAAAAATCCTTGTAAAATAAATTCACCCCTCCACAAATACTTTTGTTTGTGTACATTTTCTACTTATATATATAAATAAAATAATTAAAAAAACTTCTGTTGTGCCTAAATCCTCCGAACCCGGGCTCAGAGGCGCAACAAACTAGAATCATTAAGCATTTTGAAGTACCGTGAAGGGTTTGAGGTGGAAATACAATTTCGGAAAAAATATGTTTGTGTTTTTTTTAAAGGTAGCTGATTAATATGATTGAGAGTTTGTTACAGAGTACCTATGTTGTGTTGTATAAACACGTAGTGTAGGTTGTTCGTGTTGAGTGTATGACAGCACTTCAGTTTTAAATTATTATTATACCGTTAAGTATAAATTGCATTTCAGGCAGCATCGTCTAGCGCTGGCAGCTCACCCATGGTTGTACGGAAGTCACGTGTTGCTAGTCCACTCACGGTCACCGTCCCGCTCACCACGACGAAGACGTTCAACAAGCCTAAGTCCAGCCAGCTTCCTCTCACCCACATCAAGGTACTGACATCTTCATTTAACAGCTCTCACAAGTTGACATGATACGTATTTTGATGGCATCACCTCAGAGAAAATGTGATTACAATTATAGAATTTATATTGAGGTTAAGTTGTCGTATCTCAAGTCATATATCTGTTTAATAAAAACTGGAGCACTTCCTGAACACGGGTGCTACAAAATGTGTTCTTTAACTGCAGTCGATTACATTTGTTAAATACAATATTTACTAGTTATAATTACAGTTATCATGTTCATTATTTACTGTAATCAATCGAGCAGTTATACCTGGAGTGAATTAAGTGGCATATCCTGATGACTTAGTTCACTCGGCTGTATAAATGAGCCCCTGGCAATAGACAGTGATGGTTATATGTGAATGAGTAGTCTTCGTGCAGTAATTGCAGCATGGCTAAATGTTTCCCAGAGAAGTCAAGTTGGTTTGGAATGAACATGTCTGCCAGGGTGTGAAGCGTAGAGCACTTTGAATGGTCCCATATGGTGCTGGGTCAATTTACTCATATATCGGCATATCACGATACTTCTGAAAGTTTGATAACGATACTTGGTGTACTTCGATATATCGATCGAATCATTCGATGTCGATAATATATTGTGTGTATTGTAATTTATAATATTGTTTCTAGTTTTACAACAAATGAATGAAGATGTACTGTTACGCTTGTCTCAGAAGTCAAAACCACCCTTACGCACTAGCCTCAATTATCCAGGCTTCATTTGGTGATGCCACCGTTTGCCCTGAATCTGGGTAACCAGTGAAATGGAATCTCGTACTAACTCATCATTTATGAGTGAAATTTTATAAGCATATACATTACAATGCATTCGGAAGAATTTTAAACTTTGATGATATCAACACAATTCATACAATGAAACAAAGAGGAATTAATATTTAACAATGTGTTCAAACAAACGTAGCATCGTCGACAATGATGGGGTCATTTCCAGGTCAACATGTCAAAACATGCTTCGCCAATCTGCCAGTATTTCACGAAACATAGAAATATAGTTGAGTATCATGTTTGTCATAAATGGTTTTTGCAAGTATTTAATAAAATTCTGGTATCGATCAATATCGAAGAAATCTGGTATCCAATCAGCACTAGTCCCATAGACTGGATACCGTGCTATACAAAAACTTGCCTTTTAAGTACATTGATGCTTGCTAACAACCCCACATTTTGCATTTTGATTACTAATAACACGACCTTGATTGTTCCAGATTCCGATACATGAAAAGGTTATTATTAACCTCGCCGACGATTCCTCCGACAGCGATGATGATAGCAGCTCGCAGTGTTCAGCACCCTCACAAGGTGGCAGGACTGACTTCCTTGGTAGTCTCGACATGTTCCTGAAAGAGGCACGCAAGACAGCAGAGGTAAGGCCAACTAGACACATGACTTTTGTCTCTCTGAGGCAATTCCATTCAACCCGCTTTGCCCGTGCCTTTCGGATGAGACACTAAAAGCTGTTGGTCACTTCTACCTGACAAATGAGTTATTGTTTCCAACTGACCCCTTTTGAGGTGTAAAAACTATTATACAGACTTTCCAGTACAACATGTAACACATACTAATATAAACGCAATGTAATGTATGCTAATTGCACAATTCATACTACATTATATGATATAACAAAGCTACATGAATTATATTTATGAAAAAAGAAACAGCAATGTTATGCCTGGTGTCTGTGTTGGGAGAAGTAAAAGATCCCACACTGGGGTAAACGTGTGACCTGTCGTGGACTCAGACTGGTGGTCTCTGTCTCTAGCTCACTGGTTCTTGTTTCCTCCTCTATGATGACAGGGTGGTGGCCAGAGCTGGTTCCTTGTCGGGTGCATAACTTGAGGCACCAAGCAGGAAGCATGTACAACAGCAGTGATGTAATTGACTCCCTACATCGGTCTATGGTGTCTGCTGTTGTTGCAAGGAAGTTTTATTTGTAGGCAAATGAGAAGCACAATTCCGGGTCACCTGTCCGCACTTCTGGGTCACCAGCCCACCCAGCTGACAAATGTGGGAAACAAGGGAAGCCTGCCATCATGCCTGCCGCTGTAGGGAAGGCAGCCCTTGTAGCTGCGGAGAAGAAGGCGGCACGGGAGAGGCATGTGAAAACCCTCGCTCGGCAGGTATCAGTCGAGAGGTGTGTGATTGCAATTGTTGGGTTATTATGAATAAATAGGTCACATAAATATAGACCTTAGTGCAGATCAAATTGGACTTCCCATTGTTTTGATTCTTCAACAGCGATATGTTTTTGTTTATTTATTTATTGTTTGTCTTCTGTTTATTTATTGTTTGTCTTCTGTTTATTTATTGTTTATTAGTCTTTTGTTTATTTATTTTTTATTAGTCTTGTTTATTTATTGTTTATTAGTCTTTTGTTTATTTATTATTTATTAGTCTTCTGTTTATTTATTGTTTATTAGTCTTTTGTTTATTTATTATTTATTAGTCTTCTGTTTATTTATTCTGTGATCTGTTTATAAATGTCAACCTTGTCGTTCAGTACATTCGTGAACAGCTTTTGACAATTTCCAATACTTGTCTACAAAATTTATTGGATGTAATGGGCATGTCATTGACACCCATAAAATGATGCATGCCTTGTACCTTCAACAATTTACACCCTATTCATAAAGGCTTGGCCTAACTACCCCACTGTTGTCACTCTGCAGGAAGCTGCTCACCTGGCAGCAGGGTACATTAGACACCCTCCGCCAGCAGCTGCAACGCAAGACAGCAGCTTGTAGGTCGACCCAGCTCAAGGCACAGAAGTTACGAGAACAGCTGGCTGCCGCTGAGATCATAGCCAAGGCCCACACCCAGCAGAAAGACAAGCTCGCTATCAGGGTCAGTGCATTTTTGTTTGTTCTATTTATGGATTAGTTTTATGTAAACGTTTATGGCTGTGGAGCTATATAAAAATAAATATTGTATTCTAATTATTGAAACACTCCTGTGTTGATTTATCCATCTTGAATCGGGTTCATTAATGTTCATAGTTTTAGTGTGTGAATAGTATAAGTATTATGCCCAGTCAGTTTAATAACTGGTTTTGTTTAAAATCATCTAAACAATTCAGGGATAAAATTTAGCCTAAAATTAGTTGGGGCCAGCCAGACCCCCATTTTCCAATATTTAGGAGTCTGCTACCAAAACTGGGGGCTCATAGTTTATTGTCAATTGTTGACGAATCACGTTTAAGTTTTCTCAGGTTTGATTACCTTACCAAGTACAGCAAACTTTTGACTCTCAAAATACCTCACCAGTAATGCCTCTTAGTGGGATTAATAAAAAAGTAATGGACCCCCAGATTAGGAACGGAAGTGGATCTAGGGACCTGTGGACCCCCGCTAAATTCGAACCCTGCAATTAATTTTGATTGTTGGATCAGGTGATATGTGGCTGGACTACTTTTGACAGGGTTCGGTAAAAAATAATTTAATAGTTTGTCTGAGAACCGTAATTAAAAAAATCTTAATTTTACTTATTGTGACTTATAAGAGGACATTGCAGTGACACTCTTGGACGACAGTTTATATTTCCTGACTGCAGGTGGCAGCACTAGAGGGCCAGATGTCAGAGAAAGCGGGCAGACTGAAAGGTTTAGCGCATGACCTCACAGTTCTGGAGAAGGGCACATCAAAGATAGTGCGATCGAATATGCTCAATGTCACTGTTGCTGTAAGTTATCTCGTTTGTGAAATTGCACAAGTGGTTATTTGCAAAAATAGTTATTTGTGTGTTACTTAATTTGTTTAGGAAGTCCAGTATTTTAAAGTTCTGTAGTTTGAGGCTTTCATAAAAACAATAGTGTAGTTGCTCTAATAGTCAGTATTTGTAATCTTAGTATTAGCATGTTAGTCAGATATAGACACTCATGAACGTAGTCTTACTGTGGGTATGAGTTTATTATTATTTTGTTTGTTAATAATATCACCTTGCGGAATGATCCTTGAAGGATAAAAACCAGGCCAGATTTCATAAAACAATTAACAAATATATTGAAACTGTTTGTTAATAATATCACCCTATTCCTTGCAGGGTAAAAAACGACCCAGCACTGGGGACTTACAGACACCAAAACGGCGAGTGACAATGGCACCAACGAGGACGCCCGAGTACATCGCGAAAGAGAAGGCACGTCTGCAGGCACTGGAGCAGCAGTACGCTGACATGATACAGCAGTTTAAAGCCTCGCAAGCGTGGAAGAACGTCACATCTCCTGGTGAGACCAAAGACAGTCGCATCGTCACCATGCAAGCACCGCGACCGAGTCACATCGTCACCGAGGAGAAGATGATGTTTAGCTGCGGCAGCGACTCGGAGAGGGAATCTCTGCAGGCAGAGATAATCCGGAAACGACAGCGCCGCTCTTTGATTGATCTTAGTCCTAGCACTAAACCCGACTTGACTCTCCCGTGGAACGGTGCCGCAGTGTCTAACAGCAATAGCCCCATGAGGAGCAAATCAGTGGCTGTTGCTAAGGAACCGTCATCCACTGCCAGTAATAAGGTGCAGTTGAATGCTGATGGACACGGTAAATGTAGCAAAAACAACAATGTTGAACCGGACAGGACTCGGACAGTTGCAGCTAGACCTAGTGTCATAGCTTGTGTCGCGACTAGTGTCACAACTGGTGTCACAGCTAGTGTTGCTACTGGTGTCACAGCTAATGTCACAACTAGTGTCAGAGCTGGTGTCATAGCTAGTGTCGCAGGTGGTGTGAAAAGTAAAGCGAAGTCGACATATAAATTCAGCATGCCACGAGGACAGCAACTTGACAATCTGAGGCGACTACACGTAAGTGATTGTGATTGGACTGTTTTGTCATTTGATAATTCGGTCAAATATGGTAATATAAATATTAATATATATTTTGTTTTTTTGTAGTGAGGTCGGTTTTATATTAGATTTTTTACGAATGAATTTTATGGGGCATTGCTGTTATGTAATGTCTTCACGGATTGTGCAGTCGACATTCGACTGTTTCTGTCACCGCTGTGAATGTTGGTCGTTGCTTGTTTTCAGAAGGAACACATCTCCTTGGTGCCTGCTTTTGAAACAGAGGTTCTTCTTGGAAGACAAGCATTCCAACTGCCAGTACAAGAGGTGTGTCTTTGTTTTGTATCATTTAAGTAAAACAAGAATCATGCTATACCTCTTCAAAGACTGAAGTAATGGCACCTTCACAATGTTTCGGCTACCATTGGTAGCATTTATACATGGCTGAGTAGGCATTCTCTTCATCTTGATTTATGACTGGAGTTATCAAACGTGAATTGAGACGAGGGGGTCCCGACTCAGCCAAGTAATAATTATGACATTTAGCCACGCATTACGCCTAACCCTCCAGTAATTACGCTCATAGCTGGTTATGGTCTGTATTTTTTTTATTAAAATACAATGACCCCCTCTTGCCAATCATACCCTACTGTCGGTCGATATTGCTTTAACCCGGCAGACCTTTTGCGCCATCAAATAAATGCAGGCGCAGTTGCTCGTTTCCAAGGTGGCAGAATAAATATAGCACAAGTTTTACGTGTGCTTTAAACCTACGGACTAAACCAAGCATATGTAGTAGGTGGTGTAAGGATTAAATGTGCCGCAAGTAGTGGACGAGCTGATGCAGTGGCGTAACCATGTCTGTGGACGTAACCGATGTGCCTATGCTTGCACCCCTTGACAGTATAATGAGATAGGTATATATCTTTTCGACTTGGCATTCGCGAAATGGAAAATCAAAAGGAAAATGCTGACATCTTCATTGGTCAGGCAGCCAAGAGGTTTCTGTATGGCGACAAGGAGCAGCTGAATGTTGATAACTTCTACAACTCAGTTAGGAACTACTACATGGCAGCATGTTGTAAATGTTATGTTATAAAGAAGTAACCTTATGACAATGAATTGTTGATCAATGCCTCAGCCATGGACATTGACAAAAGGCCAGGTGTATCCTTCAGTTCACTCAAATACTTCACAGAGTGGTTTCCTTGCTTACTGCCTGTCGATACTGATATTGATGCTCTTCATGGGGAATTTCTTTGGTATCAGGTGGAGCAGTTTCCGATGTAGCTAACATCTAAAAGAATTGATGCATCGTGGCACCTCATTTCACAGATGACAGATACAAATGGTGTCAAGACATTTTCTGCGCTAGCTAGTGTTGCCACCGGAATATTAGTCATATTCCACAGTAATGCTGAAAGTGCATTCAGCATTGTCAGGAAAAACAAAACAGAATTCCGGCCAACTTTGTCAACTGCTAACACAGAAAATATCCATGTTAGCATATGGCCAAGTGTGCTACAAGCTGCAATATTTCAGACATACCCAGAAAGGCAAAAATGGGCACCAGCTGCTAAGCTAGCAAACAATTAGCAAGGTGTGTGTTTTTATTCTTTTTGGGTTGCATGCACGGCTGCTGACTGGAGGGCTGTTCAGTTATATTACTGGCAGTAATATCAGTTGAAAGTATTAGTGGTGCACAGCAGTGGCTCAGTGGTTAGAACGTCGGACTCTCCACCGAGAGGACCGGGTTTTGAATCTTCTTTCTGCCGTTTCAAAGCTTGGGCAATTTCGTTCACTCCACATTGCCCCAGTTCACTCAGCTGTATAAATGAGGCTATAGACAGTGGTGGAATGCAGGTGAATATATGTGAACAAATAGTCTGTGGCTGAATGCTCCCCAGAGAAGTTGAGTTGCTGTTGGAATGAACAGGTCTGTGTACAGCGCTTTGATCGGTCTTAACTTATGTTTACGTTTGTTCAATGTGAAATGATTCTATTGTAGGTCGTTGGGGCGAAGGTGCCAGTGGAGACAGGGCAAGGAGCAAGTGAAGAGTCGCCCCCTGTGCTTGGTCCCCTTGGCACTTTTACCAGTCCGCTACTGCAGTTCCGTTCTTACAGGTGAGGCTGGTAGTGTTCTCCCTTTAAAGGGGCTAGGCCGACTAGTTCTTGTACTGCTGCACTACTTTGGTTGTTGTTCATTTTCCACTGCTCCCTATCGGCAGCCCTCCGTTTTATATCCTCTTCCGCCTTTCTCACATCCTTCTTAATGCAGTCTTCCCATCCTAGTTGTGGTCTTTTCCTGCAGCCTCGCTGTTTCACTGCCTCTGCTCTCTTTGGCAGTCGGCCCTTGCTCTCTCCCATCTGCACTAAGTGACCTGCCATCTGCACAAAGTGACCTGCCATCTGCATTAAATGACCTGTCATCTGCACTAAGTGACCTGCCATCTGCACAAAGTGACCTGCCATCTGCACTAATTGACCTGCCATCTGCACTAAATGACCTGTCATCTGTACTAAGTGACCTGCCATCTGCACTAAGTGACCTGCCATCTGCACTAAGTGACCATTACTTACAATTAAGCTAAACTGCATCCCAATCCCTTCCCTCAAATCATTCTAATTTTAAAAACAGTTGTGGTTCACAATACCATGTTTGGGTGATAAAGTGTGCCTTTAATATGAAACTTGTAGTGACATTTGTTGAGAATGTCCTGCAGCATCCATTGTCTACATTCAGGTTCAGCCCATATTTCCGCACAAAGGAGAAACACAGCATTAGCTCAGTGACATTCTCACACAAAATCCAGTCAAAGATGATCCTGTGCCGCTTCGACTTGATGGGGAAATGTAACGACGAGAAGTGTCCATGGTTAGTTTATTAAAACTTACCAATTCAGCACCATACGATCTTAGACTTAAGGTGTAGACTTATTTGGGAGTAGTTTTTATAAGAAATGTGTCCACAATTTTGTCTGTTTGCTACTCTAATGCAAAGATTCACAGAGAGTTAGATATCTTAGAAATAGTGTTTGAAAAATGTGTAGGAATTGGTGCATTATTTTGCGATTTAAAGCAATTTGTTCATGTAAAAAAGCCTGCTATGTTTGGTTGTAATACTAATAACTTTTGACATCATGTTTGCGAATGCCTAAGTTACAATTTAAAAAAGTGTTATCAATAAACAAATAGATTATTGAAATATGAACAAATGCCATACTATCCAAAAACCACACTTAGCCAACTGTGTATTGCTATAAACAATTATTGCACTTCCTTGGCCTTTGGCCTGTTACTAAAGGTTTCTTCCATTCATGTAATGTCATTTCACTATTACCAGCTGTTAGATTGACAAGTGAAATCATAGTTCTTTTATTCTGCATGATACCTAGCCACCTAGAATGTTGGGAACCAAAACCTTGTTCATCATCTTCTTCCCTGGATGTCCCCCCCCACAGGCAGCACCAGGATGACCTGAGACTGACCGGGGAAGAGTTACTGATGGACATAGCCTCATACAGCCCAGGCATCGCGGGAATAGACACAACCACATCCGTGGAAGATGTCCCTAAACTCCTCCGTGAGTATATCCAGTGTTCATATTTTGTAAGTTGATATGTGGGTTGCTGTCCAACTCTATTGTGTACCTGGATTCAAGCAAGGGACAGATTTATTTTAGTCGGTCCCATTAGTAATGGGTCCACCAATTGAGAGAACCCGGGTTTGAATCCTCTTGCTGCTGTTTGGAAACTTTAGCAATTTTGTTCCATTGTTGCCAGTGTTAACTCAGCTGTAGAAACGATTACCTGGCTATAGACAGTGGTGGATATGTGAATGAATAGTCTTTGCACAGTAATTGCAGCATGGCTGAATGCTTCCCAGAGAAGTCGAGGTGGCATTGGAATGAACAGGTCTGCCAGGGGTGAGGTGTAAAGCTCTTTGAACAGGACTATACCATGTTATATAAGAACGTACCTTGACCTTTTACCTTTCACTAGTTCCAATCAATTATAGCAGAAAAGAAAAGAGATCTGGATGTATCATCTTGATCAGTGAAACGTTGAAAAATAAAGAAACCATTGAATCTGGAAAGCATTTCTTATTACATAATTGGTAAATTTCTATTTTGTCAGATTGGTGGAAAGAGTTTCACCAGAACAATCTGTGTTTTTGATAAGAGATGAAGTAGCATGTTGGTGGAGCAGGTTGCGCACACAGGTACACAGTGGTATATTCAACACTAGCAAGTTGCTACTGAGTGTAATTGTAATTGAAATTAAAAATTAAATGTAAGTGTAATTGATATAATTTTGTGTAATTGGACTTAGTCCGGCTAGCAGCAGGGAGTCTCACTCATTACTGTTCTGTTGCATGTGTTGACAGAGAAGTATGTGGAGACGTTTCGCCAGCAGAATGCCAGCGTCAGCGTGGATGAGCTATGTGTCCTGCTTGTCAGTAGAGTCAACGAACACGTCGCTCAACGTATGTGCAACAGCAGCTTCCTGCAACTGACACATCTCTCTGCCATTCAATATGTTTTGCTCTCCTCTTTATCCCTGAAGTCCAGTGTGAGGCTGGCATCGATACTGGTCCTCGAGTTTTGTTTTCCTTCTTCTGTCGCTGATCCTGTCACTGCCGTTTCTACCACCCGTCTCCACTCTCCCATCCCTTGCTCTCATCCCCTCCCAGTCCTGCCAAATCTCCCTTCACACAGTCCTCCCACCTCAGTCACGAACTTCCTGTTCTTCGATTGAAGCGTGGGCGGTCAAATGTACGGGTGGTCAAGTGTGACCGACATCCAATAAACACTACAGATTCCCGCCAATTTAGTGAGGTCACGGGCGATAATACGTTGAAGCAAGTGATATTTATGGTTTCCCACTCACAAATTCAAGTATGATGTTAATGTTCTGGCTGGGCTACTCACGGGGACACACACAATATCGGTGGTGCAGACTGTGTGAACACTGCAGACAAATAAACGCAGTAGCTACAACAGCAGGACGTAGCGAAGTCAGAGACGTCCAACGGCACCAGTAGCCTAATCCTAATATCTACTCCGAGCACATCCACTCTCTTTCTCTGTTCCCTTCCCTTCATTCCATGTGTCCAGCCCACTTCTTCCCAGACACCTCGCCACCTTGTCATGGAGCAATTCTGACATCCGTGTGAATTAAATCATTTGATATGTGTCGTATAAATCTGCTATGTCATTATCCATTCCCACCTTCAGGATGCATGTGTTGGCAATATTATCATTAAACTACACTGCTCACAACTTGTCAGTTTAGGACATCTCAGTAAAAAGGAAATGTTTACTTCCGCTGTGATATATTCTCTGTGTGTCACTCGGCTGAAATCTCCTGCAGGGCCGCCACATGTCACCTTCATCGAGCCCAGAACATGGCGCCCTGTTCAGCAGCGACGCGACGCAGCGAAGTGCAAACACTCAGAAGACGAATTATCGGATCGAGTCCAGTTGCGTAAATATGGTGTGTACAGAGGTTGTTTTCTTTGTGTTATGCCTATTTCCAGAACTACACAGTGGGTGGTCCGTCTAAGGCTAATCATGTGTCTTGGGTGTTGTCACTGACAGCGCCAAACATTTACATTCTGTGTATGTATGATGTGCTTGTGAGCAGGGAGTGACAGCCACATTCTGCGTGTTCTCTGTACTTGCAAGTCTGCTGCAGGGAAAGAACCTTTATTGTTGTGAACAGTTTCACTGTGTTAATGGACACTGATAAAGTACCCTATGCTACAGTATTCTTATGTTCTTCCAGTGCTCCTACATGTTTGTATCACTATTTTTCTTTCATTGTGTTTGTATGACTTTTTCCACGTTATGTTTTTTGTCTTTCATTGGTATGTTTACATACTTGTTTATTTGTTCGTTATCTTCCTTACTCCCTGTGTCATCAGACACACAAGGCAGAGAGCAATCAACGCCCTCCATCTCTATCTTCAACCATTCTGTCAAGGTCTTGTGCCTTAATTGTTTGGGTTTGGGCCTCCCTTTTCATAACTTATTGGTATGTTTCCTTTGTTCGTACTCGTTTTCCCTTTCCAGATGGTCTCCAGTGGTTTTCTTGGTTGTTTTCCATGTTTCAGAACAAAACAGAAGCACGGGTATTACATTGTTGTTTGCTATCTGTTGAGCAGATAACGACTTTCTGTTGATCAACATTGAGTTTCTTTTGGCTACTGCACATATATGATCATTCAGTGATCCGAGTTTTTGTCTGCTGAACATGAAGGACACAAGATCCCATCTGACTTGGCTCATTCTTTGTACACGACAGACACACCCCGATCAAAGTTGAACTGGCTCGATGAGGACAACATAGTAAGCGAGGCAGACATGAGGTATTGGATGATCAGTGGCCACGAGGTACAAGACCTGGAGATGGCCGTCTTGGAACACCCTCATGGTGCACATCTCTGGCTCAAACTCGCTTACAAGAAACTCCACAACCCCAAGGGGTAGGTTAAAATGCTAATAATAACAACTCTTATCAAATATATTTATATACGTACATTTACTTAAGATAGTGGATGCAAAATGCAGTATAGTAAATTAGTTATTGATTATATTGATCCAGGATTTATTGAAATGGAAACACTGAAAACTCATGAATTTCGCTCTTGGTGAAATTTCAGAACTTTATCATGTCATCAGCGAGAGGATGGTAGTCATGCACACAATCAGACTTCACACCATAGAGTGTTAACCGTTTTGGATATCCACTATTTTGAGCTTTACTAGATATACCAACTTAAGTAAATTCTTTTGATGATTTGAACAAAAATACGCACTTTTTTTTATTAAACTGACTGCGGATATTACTTAAGGTATTTACACACTACATGTTAGGACATCAACAAACCGGATTTGTGATAGGCTAAATCAATTGAGGGTGGAGTTTTTATACAAATTTTTGTACAGCAAACTAAATAAAAATTTATAAGTGAAATAAGTAGTTTATAATGTCCGACACATTGTACAGATTCAAAACCTTTCACATAGAGAGTGTGTTCTTTCATAACATGAAAGCTTGAATGTGGATGTAATTCACTATATTCTGTGTGAGCAGTTTTGTTTGCTGTTGTGTCATTTGCGCAATTTACATTGTCAAAAGAGTTTGTATTCCTTTAGTTCCACATCTAAATATTCTCACTATAGCCTTCTGTTAGCGCACACTGGTGACGTCTTGGCTCTATGTTAAGTTTCACGATACATTTGTTGGTTCATATTAAAAACATACATACTTATTCCAGGAACCCAGAACGAAACCTGGAACATGCCCTCAACGTGTTGTCACGGGCCCTGGAGAAAAACCGCAGCGAGAGTGACCTCTGGCTGCACTACCTGAAACTGTTCACTCGCCGGGAAGATCAGGCTGAGATGGCACAGTTGTGTCGGCAGGCCGTGCAGTATGCACCAAGCTACAAGCTTTATCGCAAGGTAACATCTGCTTGTGTTACTGTATAAGACCCACATGGAAGCTTCTCTTGACTCTCCATCTATGGCAAGGGTATATAATAAAATACTACATATATACAGATGTATGAAGGATCAAGTTTGGCGTGCTTTATTAAACTGCTCATAATATATGCACATACTGTAAAAAAAATTTACGTAGCATAAAGCGTTAATTTAATGACTTGATTTAAGCCTTGCGTATGTCTCTGATTCTAAGAAACCCCAGTTAACATCAGCTGTGCTTACAGAAGACCAATCTTTGAAAGTTGCTTGACCAAATTGTAAAATTTTTATATTTGGCAGGGGAATAACTAGGGAAAAAACTGTAAAACGATAAACGAAGCTGTAAACATAAAATATGGTGCAGTGGCTAGGAGGTCAGAGCGCCAGACTGCCAATCAAGAGGACCAGGGTTTGAGTCCACCTGCTGTGTTGAAAACTTGGGCGATTTCATTCATCACACTTTACCTGTATCTTTCAGAAGACACACAAATAGTTGTTGGTCCCAGGCAATGATCTCATTCTACAAAAACCCTGCATTAGCTGCTGCAAAAACTTTTGATAACGGAGTAATCGCCATGAGCGCCTTGCTAGGCAGATTCCAGTGTGAGATCGAATGTCCACGCCAAATCACCATCATCATCATGAATATTTGACATGAAATAAACGCCAGTGAGAATTTCATAACGGAATATTCACCCCCTCAATTAAATTTACACACACCCCTTCATGCCATAATTGTTTGTATTAATGTTTGAACAATTTGTGTTTTAGTTTAATGTATGCATGTAGTTGGAATAAGAGTTTTAAATAAACAACAACAACTATGAAAAAGGTGTTGTTCTCGGTAAAATTAACATCACAAATACATATCTTTAGAGCTGTGAATAATAACCAGTTTCTTGATAAATATTAATTAAAGCATTCCAAATTTGTAAAAAAATTTTGGTATAACAACGTATGTACAAAGCAGAATTACCCAAGTCCAAATAACAGCACATTTATTGGGGAGTGAATATTTCATAGAGGGAGTGAACATTTCATAATGAAATCCTCACCCCGGGGTGAATATTTGATCTGACACCGGCATTATATAAGATCGTTGTCAAGACGACATTATGCTTTGCCGCAGCTGCTGGAGCTGTCCACGAGTGTGAAGAGGAACGAGATCTGTGCCCGCATCAAGAAGTTCCTGTGTGAGCAGTCAACAGAGCCCGTCGCGGTCCGCTCACATCAGCTGCTGGAGGTCCTCCTCCTACAGGTGGCGCTCAATGCTCACTGCGGCAAACAGAAAACAGCGCTCCGGCTGATGCAGGTGAGACTGGAGGTTGAGAGGTGTCGTTTACCATCATGGTCCTAGTGCGTGCTCTGTGTGTCTGTGGTGTATAAGTGTGCAAGAAGTTGCTGCATTGGTGTATTGGTGGTGACATTGATGACACTAACAATGATGGTGTTTATTGTGTGTGTAGATTGGTGTGTTGGAGCTGACAATGAAGGTGTTTATTGTGTGTGTAGATTGGTGTGTTGGAGCTGACATTGAAAGTGTTTATTGTGTGTATAGATTGGTGTGTTGGAGCGGACAATGAAGGTGTTTATTGTGTGTGGAGCTGACAATGAAGGTGTTTATTGTGTGTGTAGATTGGCGTGTTGGAGCAGACACTGTCTGGGTATGTTGCGTCTTGTCTGTGCCTGCCAGACCGCATACTGGTGTGGCTGGCCTACATCCATCTGCTGGAGTTCCAACATCTGCCCAGACACATGTTTGACCCGGGAGACAGCACCCACAGCACTGTCGTAAACAAGGTGTGTGCATGCATTCTTCTTCGTATTTGAGCATTTTAGCACTTCAGAAGTATTTATTGTATTGCATTATGAGTGGTACGTAATGTATAAATATGTAACCTACATCTACATTATTAATGGAAAAATCCATTCGGTACATAATCTTGTGGCCATCCCGTGGAGAACATCGTCACTGAGGAATAACCACTTAAGAAAGAAACAAAACATTAATATTGTCTATACATCTGGGGATATGCTTTCCTATCCATCTCCATGAATCTAACTTATAGGAAAAAATATGATCTTTGTAAAATTATCATTGTCGTCTGATATAAACCTGTGACACTACACTGTAAATATGTTCCTCGGGTTGAGACATTAAATGATGCAGTTATTCAATACAGTTCTTTAATTCAGACTCAACTACACATGCTAAGTTACAATGATACATAAATAGGTCCATATTATTATACTATTACCTGCGGCGACTGATGGTCTCACCTTTGGATACATCACTGCTTGTTGCCTTGTAGGAACCGTGGGTGTTTCCTTGGACGTTTGGGGCCGGCACTAGGTGTTCCAAGGCAACCCTACAAACTTTGTTCAAGAACGCCATCAATGACTGCTCCCTTCCTGTCGATCTTATAACGGGAAAGCCTGCGTCGACTGCCTTCCCCGTCTACCGGAACCTTGTACAACTCCACCTGGCCCACGGAAAGTACGTTCACTCTGACTGCTGCTACATTTGCAATGTTTCATTGATAAGGTGTAAAGTAAGTACGTGCTAGAGTCAGCAACATTGCTGCTAAAAGAAAATTTAACTGTAAATTCAGACCTAGAATACAACCCTCTGTCAGTGACAGAAAGCAGGCAGCAGACAAACAGTTGAAATGTTGTCTGCTAGCTTCAAGAACTGAGATAATAATAAAACTTCTCTGGTGCCATCCTCAGGAACCCGAGGTCAGAGGTAACAACAAACCAGAAGCATTAAGCATAATATCACGAACAGTTACATGCAAAAGTTGCCATTAGAGAGAGGGACAGCCAAGGATTTCGGATGGAAATGCAATTTTTAAAAAAATCTAGGTTTTTGCGGAAGGGAGCTATAGTTTTAGATCATGTTAAGGTGATGGGACATTCATTCTAGATTTTGGGCTCGGCTCCAGAGAAAGTGCTCTACCAGTTTGGGCTTAGTTTTAGGAACAAGAAGCTGTTGTAGGATAGATGATCTGAGCTGCCTGCGCATATTTGAAAGGCACAGGAGACTGTAAAATGGTGTTAATAAAGCACCATATGTAATAGCCTCGATTATCTTGTCGCACACACCAGAGCTTTTGTTCCATTATGATGGAACCTGGATGCATTCAAGTAATATTGCATAATAATTTTATAATCTTATTTTGGGATTGGTGAACTCATCAAATAAGAGTAAACTTTTATCAGTGGATATGATGCATTCGAATCAACTTTAAACTTTGATTATATTGTCACAAGTGTCACACTGAAAAGTTAAATCATGCAAAATATTTATAGTGTAGAACCTCAATAATGACGCTGACTGGCTGTCGGTGATTCATGGTAACGCCTACACAAATGGAGTCGATAACAGTGAAACCATGTCTCTGAGGCCAGACTCTTCTTGGCGAGATCACAAAAGCGAGCGAAAGCCAGATAAGTGAGACTAGATATGTAAGAGTGGACAATTTAAATTTGATTCGATAGTGTTGACTTAGCTGCAGTGTTTGAAAGGATGTTGACTTTGTGTTCACAGCGGAGACGAGGCTCGTGGTGTCTGTCGGTCGTACCTGGAGACATGGCCAGACTCGACAGAGATGTGGCAGTCTCTCATTGAGACTGAAGCACAGCTGGGAGATGTCGTCTCCACCAAGAAGGTAAGAACCACCACTGATTAGACAGCTGCCACGGTTAGGGTGGCATTCAGCCATTTGTGATACGACCGCCCAGTGTTTTGTGCATACCTTACTAGGCAAGTATTTCTTTACCGTTGCATGTTTGTGATGGTTCCATTAACTTGCAAAGCACTGCCTCTTAGTGTTACCATCTCCAGTACATACGCTTGCGTGTCTAAGTCTTGTTAGCAGTAAACTTGACTTTTGCAATTCCCTTTTCACAGTACTGCTTTGTGCACGCAAGAACATCATGAATCTTCAACGTGTGCAAAATTGTTTGGCAAGGGTAGTTATCCGGTCTCTTCAGTCTTCTCACCCAGTGCCACTTTTAAAATCACTGCATTGGCTCCCTGTCCATTATTGTATTATTTTCAAGATCTGCACAATTATCTATCAAGCAGTTTCATCCAAAACCCCACCAGTTTAAACTTGCTTATCGCTCCTCAACATACCAATCCAACTGATTATGACTGGAATTGCCAACTGACTAGAAACTGTCTAACCGTTTTGTATGGATGCACTGATGAGCTTGAGTTTCATGGGGATTTTAGTGCAATAGAAGTGTTTTATGTATAATTGTATATTAGCCTTTCAATCAACAAGTATAATTGTATATTTAGCCTTTCAATCAACAAGTTATATATAAAGATACTGAAATAAAAGGAATTTTTCTATTTCTGTTTTTGCATGTGATAGCCAGTAAATTGAATGTCTGTAGTTCACTGCAGTTTTATGACTGTTATGTAGAATATTACATCTCTTAGTGTCTTCTCTTGTTCATCTTCCACCCTCAGCACAGGTTGCCATTGTTTCACTACCATAGTTGTCACTGAGATAAAGGTGATGTTGTTTCAGATATTCACAGAGGCTCTCTCCCACAATCCTACATCTTCTAGTCTCTACCTCATGGCTGCCAACTATGATCTCCAACAGGCAAGTACTGAGTCAGTTGCAGACTTGGGCACCATTTACAAATGCCAATTCCAGTTCCACCTCAAAAATACCAATTCCAATTACAAAATGCCAATTCCAAGTATCAATTCCATATCGAAATAAAAGTATGCGAACAGAGCAATCACAGACATGCGCAACGCCAAAACATAACATAATAAAAATTATATTTTAGAGCAGCTTTATTTAATTTTTGTATATTATGGTACATAATACAATGGCAAACAATATGATATAATATGCAGCATATTACATTTTATGGCTTATTTGTCTCGAATAATTTGAGTTTTAAGAACAGACAGTTGTGAGGTAGTGAGCATGTACTACGAGTTGTTTATGCGTTAAAATGTATTTTTCCAGTCATTTATTCTGTGTATGTCACAAAGGTTTCATCCTACATTGTTGAGAACAATATTAGTTGCCACAGAATAACAGTTTGGTTTCTTGTTTGACTTGTTTATTTACAAAGCATAATTGTTGTCCTTGACTGCCAACCTGTGCACTTTGGGTCTCGTTGCTAGTTGTTTCAACTCTCGGGTTTAAATTGTTGTATTCTGTCTGTATCCAGGGTAACCAAGATGGAGCTTTGGAACTCCTCGAAGACTGTGCCATTGAATTCTTTGAAGTTGAAGACAAGCGAGTTTGTGATCCAAACATGCTGTACAGGTAAGAGACATATTAGACAAATTAGAAATAAAACACATGTGTAGGTGATTCTGTGTATGCAGAATTGGACACAATTTTCCCTATGTAGTAGTTTTCCTTGTCTATGGTGGTTTTGGCAAAATTATGTTAAATGTAATATCAATGTCCATGGTTAAGTTATAGTCAGAATATGTTTTAGGGTGGAAATCGAACCTTATGAACGGGTCAGATTAGAGTGCAATAATGAACTTACGGTAATAATTTTGCTTTTATGTTTGGTTGATAACTTTGTATCATGTCTGTCATGATTGTCATGTGAAAAATACATGACAAGTACATGACAAATCTGGTCAAACAAAACTTTTGTGTAATTAGTTATAGTGCTGTGTCCAGCAGAGGGGCTAAATATTACAATCTACTATCACTCACCAATGAGATGTTTGTATATGAGTGGCAACATTACTTCTTATTGCAGCAAACTGCTCAGTCAGCCTCTGCCGCTGTCACACAATGTTGCCGCTATGAGAGATGGCGTTACAAGTGACATGGTCCAGTCCCAACAGATATCTCTGTGGCTCTGCTACTGGTCAGTTTTGGTCATCTGATATGTTGATTCAGAGAAATTACGTAAAAATTTGCTAAAAAAATTTGTTTCATAGTTGAAAGATTATGCAACTTCTGTCAGTCCTTACAGCTTTAGTTCACTGTATAAGTGAAGAACTCTTGTCGGTAGTGCCGTGGTTAATTTGAGATGTGTTGCTGTTGTATCCAATTCAAAACAGCTCATGCCAACAAATCTGGCCTTAAGCACCGTCCCATTTGTGCATTAATGACTTGTGAACAGTATACTGTATATATGATTTGGAATAGGCTCTTCGGAAGATTTCATATAAATGAGGATATCAAGTATATGAGGTTTTACCATATTTATGTCATGTGATTTACATTATGTTATATGTGTTCAGTGGTCTATGCTGTGGTGGATTAACTACTAATGGGTAGGATACAGTGAGCTATTCTTGGGATTTGATAACATTTTGTGTTATTCTTAGTTCATGTGGGATTTGAGTTGGGCAAGCCCTACGGAATGACAGGATGGTCTCGTGAACATCGAGCAGTGTTTTCATAAACAACTTTTTCCAGAAATAAGAACTGAAAATGGTAAAAAAATCATGTCATGAAATATGTCATACTTTTTTGTTGGCTACATACATCACTGTGTAGGGCCTATATTTGGCGGATGCGGTGGCACTGTGTTAGAACAACTGAGCAGACCCATGTTCGAATCCACTGCTGCCATTCAAAACTTAGTCCGTGGAACAGCAGTGGGATTCCAGAAGAACGAACAGCTTTTGTGCAGCAATTGCAGCATGGCTGAATGCTACAATAGAAGTTGAACAGGTCTGCTGGGTGCAAAGAGTAACGGACTCTAAACAATGATTGTTGGAGGATTGGGGTATAAATTGAATGCTTTGCTTTGTTTGGAGAGTATTTCAGCCAGTTCCAGGTGACCACCACTTGACCAATGTGGATGTGTGGTCTTGTTGCAGTTCCCTGCTGGCCCTCCAGGGTGACTTGGAGCAGGCAGTTGAAGGGTACGAGACCGCCCTCTCTACTCTCAAGACGACGGAACACATTCACACTGTATGGCTCGCGTATGTATGCGTCGTTACCTCCAGTCACTGAACCTACTCTGTGCCTTGGTTACGGTTTCTGCAGGATTCAGATTATTCCATTTTATGCATTACTTTTCGTCTTCGCTCAAACTAGAGCCAGGGGCCAATGGAACACTTCTCCAATGCACTCTGATATATTTAAAACTAATGCACCAGTGTGTGCTGCCAAATGAATTAAGTTCATCACCACCTGCCGCAGATCTACAGAAAGTGCTGAACAGTAGTCAGTATGGTAGCGCCGTCTGGTATGTTTGATTTTGGCAATACTATCTGGGTTTTAGGAGCAAATATCAATGTTTGGCCAAAAAAAAAAATTGGTTTCATTAGGGGGGTTAGCAAGGGGGCGAGCACCTGTTTCGTCTAACAATTGTTCATTCATTTTCAAAAAAAAACATTGTTTATTTTATCTCGGTTCTGATGAGTGAATTCCAAAGATTCCATGCGGCAACTGAGAAAACCCTAGTTCCAATATTTGTTTCAATTCTGGGAACATAAAGTAAATCCGAAGTGGATGATCGAAGCTGTCTAGGCTTTCTTGCAGGAGGGAGCAGCGAATGCAAATATGGCCGCTGCTTAGATGAAAGTTAGGCCTGTCTATACACCGCCTATGTCTGCAGATACCTCCGACACATGTACAGCAGGATAGAGCCACAGTGTGGCGCCACCGAGCCGTGTGGATTCCACACATTTGTCAACCTCATTCGGCGATCTCTAATCTCCGTGCCGACGAGGTTTCTCCAGCCGCACAGCGCCTCGCGACACTGGTGCGACTACAGCTTCCACAATGACGTCATCGACATGTTTCTTGCAACGTTACCTCGAGGCGAGCACACGGCCATATACGGGGACTTGCTGAGGATGATGCCAGGGAACGTAGTGCTTGCTCACAGGTATGGTGCCGTCTTGTCTAGGAGATAATCATAATTTTGTATTGATAAAATTTTTATTAAATGATTATCAGTTTTTCTTCTTAAAACTCCATACTCAACTGATTTAGCCTATCACAATCTGATTCGTGGATGCCCAAATATGTAGTGCGTGAATAGTAACATCCACAGTCGATTTTAATAAAAAAAATCAAGGCTCAAATATCCAATTTGGATATCCAAAATGGTAATCATAGTGTTGGTCAATGCCAATCATGGGCGTGGCATCCATCCTCTTGCCGATCACATGTCACAAAAAAAATTTTTATTCGTGAGTTTTCATCATTTCCAGTTTCACTTCAATTAATGTTTGTTCAAACATTAAGTAATTTAATAGTTTGTCTAATGATTGCACACAAAAAAACTACATAAAACTACATACAAAAGTTGCACAAACGAGCTAGCATGTTGCAGTGGCTTCAAAATAGGTTTGATTTTTTTAAAAATGAATATGAAATGAGACTATTGAGAGAAATTGAGGAGGGACTGTTAACAGAACTATTAAAATTAACTCACATCAACATTTCAGCACTCATAGCCTTTGTCAGGAGCTAGATTCTATGACTTAGTTCTTCTTCTGCTCGCCAGATGGCATGACAAGCAGGCTGTCCCATACATGACTGAGTCAGTATCCCACTCGTCTCGATTCATGATAGATGTTGTCTTTCTGATCCATATGGCCTCCTGTATCCATACTTTCCTTACATCTGGTATACACAGTCTGTCATTTTACTCCACTTGCTTCTTTGGATGCTCTAGTATTTTTCCTGGGAGGGAGCCAAGGTGAAGTATAAAAGTTTTCATCGAATGGTGTATTGATTTGTTAATTTCCTATTTCTGATGGGAAATTTTCTACAACAGTAAAGGTGAAGTGCAAGTGTTCTTAATCTAGATTAACTTTGATATAAAAAATTTTTAGTATTGGAACGTTTTCATGGTGTAAAAACTTCATATCAGTTAACCAATGAAAATCGTTTAATACATTCAGTGCTATATTTAAAATGCAAACAACCTCTAAGCTTCGTTGAAGTTCTCTCCCTCTTTTGCTGTACTCATCAAGTAGCAATGTCGACGTGAAAGTCCGTTCACCTGCCTTGTTTCCAGAGCCTGCGAGTTTTTCCACAAGGAGGGCAACTTCACCCTGGCCAGAGGGATCTGTATGACAACCCTCCACGAACACCCCAAGTGTCTGCCACTGTGGAAAATGTAACATCTTTTCCACATTCTATCCACGCACCAGATCTACTGGTCAACTGACTGCCGACTGCCCAGTCCCGTCAATAAATGCCCAACTGTTTCTGTTAATAAAACAGGAACATTAAGTATGTTGGACTCTCGCTGTAAGGACTCCCAATGTCCGCTTAAAAGGAACTACTTTGGAATCCCCATGCTGACCCCACTGTTCTATGTACCCATGGATATAAGGAACATTGGATGTATGGAATGGTTTGGCCAGGTTCCAGTTTTTGCTTATGGCGAGAGTCGACGATGTTTGAAGTACATAAATAATGGAGAAGCGAGTCGCACTTTGGAGGAGCGTAGAACAAACCATGTGCTGCGTACCTAGTAACTGTTCTCTCTATCTCTACCAAAAAGTCAGATATGATAAGTAACCATAATGAACCTGATGTGTTTCCACGTTACGGTGACAGAATGTCCCCTGATATAGACAAATCGAGTATCTAATTACCATGCTAAATTACGGGTATGACATTCTTTCATAATAATTACAATGGTGCTGACATTAGACATTAAGGTGGTTTGAAATGCTGGGGAAATAACAATTTAGGGTTTCAGAATTGTGGCTAACATTGCACCAGTCGTGTCTTATATGTGTTGCATGTGTTGGGATTTTTGCTAGTTGTGTTGGGATTTTTGCTAGTTGTGTTGGGATTTTTACTAGTTGTGTTGGGATGATTGCTAGTTGACATTGCTTGTGTTTGGTTGTCGTGTCATATCGAGTGTGTGAACATCAGTAGTCGTGTACTTGCATTGCAGCCACGTGTTCCTCGCTTCACAAGTGGACGACTACAGCGAGGTAGGAACTCATTTACTGTATTTCAGTCGATCATGTGTAACAGGCAAAAACAAAACTATTTTATAGGTCTTGAGCCTTAGCTGAATGTCCATGCAACATGTCCAGTTTGCAGCTGGGTACAAAAGCATGGTTGTGTGGTTAACTACATGGTTAACTGCTGGTGTGATGATATGTATGCCAAACGTCCATCGATGCAGGCCTTTGGTGGGTGGGCCTTTCACAGATGCCTGCACATGCATTTGTTCAGCCCTGGCGCCAGCAAGATCTGCTCAATCTTGACAGGAAGACGTCCGTAGCGAGGTGGCATGGTAAGCCATGACAACTAGAGACTGTGCTCTTGTTGCTGCAGCTGTCACCTGCTTTCACAGCTGTTAGGAGAGTATAGTCCCCCCCCGTCTGTTCCGTGGTTGTATGCACACTGAATTACTGAAACTAGAAATAAATTTTGCTGGCAACGCCTTCTGCTTGCACATATAGCTAGATTTGAAGTGTGAATACGCTACCTAAATGTCAGGCCTTGCCAGTGCCGGATGCTTAACCTCAGTATTCGATGCCTTTTTAGTTTTAATGCTAAAAAGACTGTAGCAGTATACAATTGAATTACTTCTGTAATGAGAAACAACAAGGATGTTGTGAATTTGTCTGTTTCAGGTGAAACGTATCTACAAAGGAGCGACGACCAATCTGCCTTACGTACTCACTCTGTGGAAAGACGTAAAATTCTTCTTTCTCTCTCGTCGTTTCTATGAATGAATGTTGTGTTTATTGTTTCGCTGCAGGTTTTATTGATCATGTGTTAGTGATAAAAATGTTGGTTGTCTCTCGGCAGAAATAATTGTTATATTTGTGTAAGTTTAACATTATTAATTGTATTGTTGATAAAGAGTCAAAACATTGAATATCTGTCCATTTTGGATAATTTTAATTTTTTGTGTGACTATGACTTCTTTTCGCAAATAAAAATAGTTTAATGTATGTCTTCCAAAAAATTTAGTAAATTTTCAATCTTCTTCATCAGAGTGATGCCACTTTTTGGCTTTTTCTGTAATTTATCTTTCTCAGAGAATCTTTGAGAATCCATCAGGCAGATCATAGTTTTCTCTTAGCCAATTTATGGACTTTTTATTATTTCGAATTTTTGTCTGCTACTTTCACTGTCACTGATGTGGGCAACAGACCCAACATTGAGGGCTGGTTTATAAATGTGGTTGCATAAAAATAGAAAACCTTTCCATTTAAAGGAAATATTCACAGATTTACATTGGTTAATTGAATGAAGGTTTTATGGGACATCGTGACACTGATTCTGTTGCTATTTATAACATTTTGGTTGGTTCATACAAAATGTGCACTCATGCAAAATGTGTACTCATACAAAGTGTGTACTCATACAAAATGTGTACTCATACAAAATGTGTACTCATACAAAGTGTGTACTCAAAAAATACTCATACAAAATTTTTTGCTGTCATTGTTTTAATAAAGCTAGTTCCATACCAGTTAACCTATCATAATCGTACTTTCCCTTTAAAATATGAACTTGATAAATTTATCCACTCATGTTGTTTGTTTCCTTCCTTTGACACTGTCACTTTAAACTCTTCTTTTGTAGTTTGTGCTCTATGAAATCGCACACAGTTCAACAGGCGGAGTGAAGTACATCATAGAGCGATGTCGAGATCTCGCACTCAATGTCGCTGACTTTATCAGTACGATCCTCTCTTGATTGTCATGCCGTGACTAACTGATGGTTCTGCTGGCGACCAAGGCATTTTTACATATATAAGTTGCATGTTTAAAAATAATTATATAGTGACATTTTGCCACACGATGCATTTCTTGATAAAAAAGATAGCCAAAAACTTAAGGAATTGGCCCAAACTTGACAAATTACTTGCCAGCGCCAGTTATGAAAGGCCATTGCCAGTTTTATGAAAACACCTGATGCAGGTGATGACATTCCATACATTTGGCACCTTTGACATAACAGCAGGTATACAAGTATTATCTATTTTATGATTGAGCAATATCTTATGGCTGGAACATGCCATTTATGATCTCTATCGGAAAACAAAGATCTTCATGCCAAAGATTCTGTTGACCTGAATAAAACCCAAGTTTCACAAAGTTCAAGAAACGCAAGGATGGTATAGAACTGCAGCACTACTAACATGCGTCTTGTCGCGGGAGCTAGACCCATGATCTCGAGATTGCCTCCTGCGATGACCAGAGCAGGCTCACGTAAGTATGCAATAAGATTCACTTCATGTGCCTTGCTTGTTTTCATAAACGATGTAAACATCTGCCAAATTTATAAACATTTGCCAATGTACAGCGTCGGTTGCAATGTCGAACGTTGCCGCCGATGTAAGACACGTCATTGTTTATCTGTGAATGGTTTGTTGTCAGTCAGAGCAGGCGACAAACATTGTGGAGTTAATTTCCATTTTGTCTCTGATATTGCCGTTCCATTTCTAATCAGCTGTTTGTCCACAGGAAGTTTTCAGCTGTGTTGTGTCTGTGTTGTGTCGTGTTGGGTCCTCTGCGATGTGGACAGTTGCATATCCAGTGGACGTATCCACACCCGTCAGCATGGCTAATGTTGATCTGACTGATAATGAAGTCGCGGATGTCAAGCAAATTCAGACCACTGGTTTGTGGTTGGAACTCTTGTCACCATGATAATTGCTGTTTGCCGCGTTGTCGAGGAACAACTTTGATGTTACATGATGATGTCTTTGACTCTGACCAACCGACGTTAAAGTGTCAAAACGTTGATGCCAGGAAGCGATTCTCCTGCGTTTGCTGCAAAGCCAGATGTGAAGCTACGAAGTGACCAACCCGAAGTGACCTATACAGATGATGTCATAAAACTCTTCATCAGACAATCACTTGGCTGAACTGTGCAGCCAAGTTCACTGTTTCATCTTACTTTAGGATGAATTTAAAGCATGTTTAAAACATAAATATCTTAATAAGAGCTACCATGACTGTAAGTGACTGCGGCAATACTTCTCAGTTAAGGTAGTAAGTAGCTTCATACTGAAACAGTTTTGATAATTCTGAATAACAGTTCATCAGTTCCTAACTTAACTGCTGATTTCCCTGTTATACAACTAATCAGATGTCTTCTGCCACCCATTGCTTCCTTGAATCGTAGTTTATCAGTCATGTAGCCTTCCTGCATTTCTAAATATTCGGCAGTATTAAAATAGACAAGGAAAGATTATTACTGTATAAGTGTAGTTACTTGTTTGTCGTGATTTTTTTATGTAAATATTGTATTTGTGGAAAAAAATTTTGACATACATGTTTTTGGAATTATTGTTTGCACATTTTCCAAAGATGCAACTAAATATATACAATACAGTATATTATTGAAAAGGATATCTCCATTGACTCATCATTTTCAGTCGTTTGCTGTTTGTTTTATTTTAGGCGTTTACAAAATCAATCAAGTGTATGTTTGTTGTTTGTATGCCCATTTTACCTGCTTTGTAAAACATATATAAAAAAGAAAAAGAGTATGCATTTGAAAATGATCTGTAGTGGAGACATCCCCCGCTTTGTGTTTGAATTAGCATTTACTATGCAACTAATGAATGTATACATATGCCAATTAAATTTGTTATAAATTGAAATACAAGCGGTATTGTTGCGTTTTTGAGTACACGGTAAACGTGATACTTTCAGCATCGATTCATAACTATGAGCAAGCAACCCATTGTGTGGTTTGCTTTTTGATTGTAATATACTACAACGAACATAAGATGGAGCAGGAGCAATACCATCCCTGGAGAGGGAGGGAGGGAGGGGGGAGGGAGGGGGGGAGAGAGGGGGGAGAGAGATAGATATATTAATGGTAGCTGTAATGATCCACCAGGTTATCTTCCCAGTGACTCCACCACTGGACAGTCTATTGTCTTGTGTTCCCCATCCATTCTGGTCTAGGATTAGCCTTTCATTCCCTGCCATGGTTCCCAGTCAATTGTCTATTCTTCCCTCCCATTTCCACCACCTCGGCAGCCCTGGAAATGTGTGACTCAGTGTACGACTCTACATCATGTTCATGTTCATGTAGTGGAACTTTGTGGTTACAATAATGTACTACTGTATTTACTAAATAAATTAAAGATGTGTTTGTAAAACAAATTGTTAATATAAAGCCAAAACATTTGAAATTAATTGAAATGCGTTTACAATTGTGTAATCCAAACATTTGCGTGTGGGTGTGTGTGTGTGTGTGCGTTCTGACTAGGTGACAGATTTATGATGGATTCTTAATTAAACGCATTTTTCTGTTGCGATCGTTGTTTAAAGAACGTAGTCTTAATTACGAGCTCACCAGGTTCTTGATGAAACTGAACCTTGTCAATATTCTTGAAACATGCGAAGATCGACGAAATATTATTACTGCCATGTTTAATATCTAAATTATAGTTAACCAGACAATCTTGGTTACGAACTTCGTAATATTTTGGATAACTGGTTTCGGATGATGGTGTATTACTAAGAATCATCGAACCTCGCTTTACGGTCAACTCGGTAACACCTTGCCATTATGGTCAACCTGGGACAGCCCCAAACTATTTCCAAAACAGTGAAGTATAGGACATTAAGTCTCTCATACGGCCACCTCGCTATTCAGGTCACGTTGCTGCCATACAAAGGCAAAGAGCAGTATTTACAAAAAAGTCGAAATGAGATAATTGACTTTTAACGTTATTCCTCTGCCAGCATGTTGCAGTTATTACGTCGTTGAAACTGCTTTAACTCGGCAATATGATGAACTAGAACCACACAACACAACAACTGCAGTAACTGCTTTTTGTCTTTGCACGGTAGTCTGGCACGAGGGTGATCTTAATAGTGAGGTTCCACGGTATATTAAATCTGCAGTTCCCAAACTTTCTCAACGCAAGGCTCCAAAAACGTATGGCCCCATTTTACATTCATACCATGGGTGCCCGACCCCCAGTTTTCGGAATCCCTGCACTCAGTCTCGACCCCAGTTTGGGAACCCCCGCACTTAGGTCAAGGCATCGTTACTATGCAGTTCATGTCGGAACACCAGGTCTGTTCTCCGCCAGCCAGCTCGAAATGCTGAAGATGGGCAAGAAAATGCCCAGCTGATAACTCGGGAGCTCGTGACGTAATAGTGTTGTATATTAGGGACTTGTTGAAGGCAGTGAAAACAAAGGGACGGTTTTCGACCAGACATTGTGTTTCTTCGGCAGTTCGCTAAGTCGATCCACAGCTTATGGCCAACAGACTTTACAGACATCATCCGCAATGTCTGCTGTGGCAGTGATCTGTCTCGGTATGGCCGCTTATGCGTCTGCACGATAATCCAACCGAAATTGCAGACGAAACCGCATTTCCTGTGCACACTATGGCATTATTATAGCGTTACTGGCTGCCGTGCTAATAATGACGGTTGCTCGCATGCACTCCTAAAAATCATCAGTCGGTCGACTTCTCTCGTGGTTAGTGTACTGAGATGGATTTGCACTCTGAGCGTTGGCGCTGAAACAGGACTGATGCGCTGAGCATTTGCGGACATACTTGGCGAAATCCTCACATCTGACGTGCATACCAGGCGACTTCTTCCGGGTATGTATGGGTTCCTGGCTCCTGTAGAATACGAACTGCGAGAAATTAGAAAAAGAGGAAACACAAAAAGAAAACAAACTGAAAGGCATGGTGGCGATAAATGTGTGAAGTTAGTGATGAAGGCCCTAGATAAGGGTGTTGGTGGAGCATTGTTAGTGTGTGTGTGTGTGTGTGTGTGTGCGTGCGTGCGTGCGTGCGTGTGCGTGCGTGTGTGTCTGTGTGTGTGTGTCTGTGTGCGTGCGTGCGTGCGTGCGTGCAAGCACAAAAAATTAGTCAAAACAAAATAAATGTGTCTGCAAGATTCCACGTAGAAACTGTCGATATGCATGTACATAAGTGAGATAACCTGAAGAACAGTTTGCATCTGATCGCAAGAACATAAGAAAGAACAGACGACCTAAGCCCGACTTGAATGTTCATCAGAGCAGAACGAAATAGATACAGCATAAAGGGAATCGACTAACGAAGTCAGCGAAAACACACAAATGTCAAATAACCAGAGTACAGATTTCCATGCCGACTACACCACTAAACCAGTGAAGTCCAGTTCCTGTGGTATTTGCGGATGACCGCATAACCCCACAGTCATTGCGGCGAATGACGCAATATTGTGCGTCTTCTTCGCGCCTCAGAGACGCCATTATTAAATCAACGCCACTGTTATCGACAATCTCCACTTGGACAAAGAACATCAAAATGTGCAACGTATTCATGAATGTTTCATGAGTTTCTTCTCTGAGACGGGCGCACAGTAATGGAACGGTCTAGAAATTGTACTGTGTTTGATCGCGATATCGAAATCCCAAAACGACGCCTGATTAGATTTGACAGCTGTCAAACGGCAGGTTCTCGAGGCAATTCTTCGCTAAATGAATGGTTCACTAGTGAAAAACGGTAGATGTGTTACTGTGAAATGTACGCTATCCTCCATAAAGTTTGCTTCGATTCCACGACCCCGAAACAGTCCACATTCTCCGTGGTAGGCTCCCTAGAATGGGTGTAAAATTAAAAAGTAGCAAAGACGATCGATTTCCAGGCCACATGTTGGGGTGGGTGGGTGGGTGGGTGGGTGGGTGCGTGCGTGCGTGCGTGCGTGCGTGCGTGCGTGCGTGCGTGCGTGCGTGCGTGCGTGCGTGCGTGCGTGGCAAAAAAGTAACTGCAATTCTCTTACTCTGGTTTGCCATTGGTGCTGCATTATATAAAAATTATACATTTTACGACGATGACGGACGGTGGGGTAGGCCTACTCGGTAGTTGAGAAGACGTGGCGACTTCACCGTCGTGGATGCTGTTTATTTTTATTACAGAAGAGGACGCCATACCAGCAGTATAACGACTGGTCTCCACCAATGCCTAGTGTGTTGGTATGGTCATTCGATGTCTGCGTCCCGGCTTATTGACCCGCTGGGACGCCGTGTGTACTTAAGTGTGAAATGAATTTATATATGCATTCATCGTCACAATCGGAGTGCATAACGCGCTGGCTTAAGCATGGCGTCACTCGACGTCGCCTGTCGTAATAAGCGCACATCGAGACGATGATTTAGCGTCGCGGATTGCGGAGATGATGATGACTCCGTCTCACGGCTCACTGACGTCGGGTTTTACAGCAGCCGTAAGCGCGTGCAGCGGTAAGTGAGACCGACATAGCGGCCTTGGCTCGCGCGCGAAACGATCAGATCATATCCATCGCTCTTTAAGGCTGTAAAATCTTCAACTAATTATCTTGACTGCAGTACGAAATAACAACTAAAACAGTTCAACAATTAGTTGACCTCATCCATCCATAAAGGGAGCCACGAGGAAGAACAACTATGTGTTATAAATACGTTTAAAAACGGGTTAAAATATGTGGAGTATAGGTTATTATGAAACGATTCAACACGATGCATCGAAACATTTAGTTGGTTCAAATATTATACTAACCGTGCCTCTTTCGATTCCCATATTGGTCACCATCATACCATCACGTGTCACATTTACTTATCACATGTTGACGTCATAGAAGCTAATTTGAGATTAGTGTACCAAACACTAAAACATCAACTTCTGAACATAGCGTGTAAACATAAGTTTACCAATGTAATTTATTGCACTGTTTTGTGTCAATAGCGGTAATATTTGGTGTACTCTACGACTAACACGAGCATAGCAACGCAAATATGTAGATAACAAATACATATTACCATGGGTGTTTCATATCTACCCCAAACGAAACTAAAAATGCAGCTGCGTAGAAGGGGAATTTGCAATGTAAGGGCCTGCACCAGATGTCAGTCACTACTGGGTGAGTTTCGTGCACAGGGTGTTTATGAATCTAGTGATGTACGTGCGTAACTGAAGATTGCTGATTGCTGTTCTCCTCCATGTCAGGGGTGTGGCTACAGGCCTACTGGTCATGGTGTTTTCTTTCTCTTTCCGTCAATGTTCCTGCTTCACTGCCGTCTCCTCTGCCCGCCTCTCCCCAACAGCCACCGCCGCCACTTCCCTCCCCATCCCGCCAAATGTATCGTCACCTAGTCCTCACATCGCAGTCGTGGTCTTCCTGTTCTATGCCTATCTTCCACTCAAGCACACCCTTACATTCCTTCCAAATGTCCAGCCCACTTCGACTCCTCGTCAGCTTACTCCTGAAACCCTGTTTCACACCAACCTCCCTGAAAACGTTCCGCACGTTGGTGGGGAACGCATGCCTAATATCCTCGATCTTCCAAATACTCGTAGCACATATTTACGATAATCCATTGCATATGATCATGAATTTACAACCAGGCCTATCGGAAATCGATAGAGGTGCGGCTCACGACAAGCCAGTATATCCGTGGCTCGATGTCACCGCGCAGTGCGGTGCCGACGGTGGAGACGACATCAGATCAACGACTGCAGCTGAAGCAGACGTACAGTGTCCGCGGTCGCAGTTCGCGCTTCCGCTAACGCTCTTCTACGGGCGCTGTGACTGATTGCTTCAGATTCAGAATATAATAAACTCTCCAGGCTGGACTCGGATCGAGAGGATATTTTGTCGCTCGTCAGAACTGACGGTAGGTAGTGCTGTGCGGAGACGTCGCAAAGTGGTTAACAAGTCAGACTGAACAATTCGAGAAGACTGAGGTCAAATCTTCTTGTTGCAGTTTCGAAGCTTGGAAAATTTCGTTCAATCCGCGTTGCGTCAGTTCACTCAGCCGTAGTTTTAAATGAGTATCTGTCCACAGACAATGGTGAGTATACAGTTATAGATGAATGAATGGTGTTCTCGCAGTTATCGCGGCGTGGTTGGATCTTCCCATGCAGAGAAGTCGGGTTGGTGTTGGAATGAACAGGTCTGCCAGGGTTGAAGTGTAAAAGAACAATTCTGCCATGGGGTGAAGTGTAAAGGAACAGGTCTGCCAGGGGTGAAGTGTAAAGGAACAGGTCTGCCAGGGGTGAAGTGTAAAGGAACAGGTCTGCCAGGGGGTGAAGTGTAAAGGAACAGGTCTGCCAGGGGGTGAAGTGTAAAGGAACAGGTATGACAGGGGTGAAGTGTAAAGGAACAGGTCTGCAAGGGGTGAAGCGTAAAGGAACAGGTCTGCCAGGAGGTGAAGCGTAAAGGAACAGGTCTGCCAGGGGTGAAGTGTAAAGGAACAGGTCTGCCAGGGGGTGAAGTGTAAAGCGCACTGAGCGATCCAAATGATCAGATATACAGCACTGTATAAGAACTTACTTACTTCTATTACTTATCCTCTTCGCCCCGTAATTGGTGCACAATGCCACTATACATTTACCTTTATTGAACACGCCCGTCCTGAGGGAGGTCGAGAGAACTGTGTTTAACTGTAACATTCTCCAGAAATCTTCACAGAAATCCCCAATTAAAAAACAGAGGACGGGCCTGTTGAAGCATTGATTGTGTGCATTTGGAATTACGATAGCTTTCTGGGGCTTGTGCACTTAATATTACGAGTTTCATTCCCACGAAACAGCACCTGGCTGGATTAGGACCAACATAAAGACTTTCGTCTGAATCGGGGGGGGGGGGAGGGGGACAGAGACCGGCTCACCCAGGCCGCGTGCCGTCGGTTACCGTGGCTGATGCCTGCCCGGTCCCCGAGGGCGGGGGACAGAGACCGGCTCACCCAGGACGCGTGCCGTCGGTTACCGAGGCTGATGACATCCGCTCCCCGGGGGCCTAATCCGGGCAGCCTCGTTCCGCTTATTTAGCAAACCAAACGAAACCGCGTTATTTCTGTGATCGTTCAATTGCTGGCGTTGCGTTAAAGTGTTGATACTCGTGTGTTAAATGGGGTGAGACCAAAATTAGTTTTCCAGTTGGCGTCCGCTGTAGCATTTCAGTGGCTCTGTGAAAAATCTGTCCCGCTACTTTCACGGCTCAATAAACATAGTTATTCAACTTAACTCGGGTGTAAACTAGACATACCTCGTTTTAAAATACTCAAAAACCTGAAACCTGTTAAAATACACCGGCGAACGTTTTTTTGTTTTTACTGTTCGATTACTGTTCAGCAGTAGGCAATTAAGTAAGGCGTTAATTTGAAGTGTAATTAAGCACTCCTTCCTTTTATCTCGTCCCTTGTCCCTTTCCTCGTCCCTGTTGAGAAAACAATAATATATTATTTGGTTCTACAGTCGCTTTCAATGGGAACGCATCCACTGAAACATAGTTCCCTTACGAGCAGTTAAGTATTTATATTCTAATTACATATCATTATTTATTATTGTTTTATTTTTATGATCAAATGGTTTTGGCACCGCACACACGCACACTGTGCCTTGGTTCACACCCGCGCAAGTTTTCGCGTTTACGTGTGACGTACTTCGTTGCGGAATCGGCTCGCGCACGAAGACGTTCCAGTTGCCATGTGGTGATGCGACAATGCGCAGTGACGTCACTGCGACCGTTGCAGTGTGGGTGATGTGAATGACGTTAGATTCGTTAACCAATCAAATCAGGCGGTGTGGTCATGTGATCTGGTGTTACGCTTTCGTAGCAACCATTTTCATGTTTGACCTCGGAGAAGAAGGACGAGTTTTTGCCATCTTCCACTGAAACAGACGAGACGCGGGATGCATTCAAGCTGAAGAATGAACCACCGGAACAGTGAGACGGCCGGAGTGTGACTGTGTGTCGAAGTTGGAGTCGTCGGAAGTGTTTCTTATCGATTTACTTAGTCAAGTTGTCATTTCTGGATTGCTGTAATTTCTTGTTGGTAACCAGGGTTCGGAGGAGAGTAAACTCCTTTCGCTGTTCATAGCATTTGGTAAATCACACCTCCTCCATCCCTTACGGGGGTATTGAGGTTGGGTGGCCGGCTTGCAGATTCCTTCCCTGGATTACCCGCTGTCTGCAACTGTCCGTCATTTTCAAAGTCGACGCCGACACCGAAATTGACTGGCTGGTTGCAGACGGTGCCTTTATCGTCTTTCAATGTACCGTTGAAATAAAACGTGAAAACTATACATCATCTTGTCTGTTATTCATATACACCGTATAGTTATGAAATTACGTTTACTCGATAAGATCGGTAAATTGTTGAGAGGAAATCGTGTGAAGAATTCAGCCCTACTACGTGAAAACGAAACGGGGGAGGGAGCTTCCATTATAGAAACTGGCTGTTCACAAAAGCAAGACCAACAAACACGGTGACACCCCTGTTCACGGGTTCGATCGGCGTTTCCCGAAATGCTTCGCGCGCAGATCAGCTTCCGGTTTTATTTTCCGGAAGTCGGCATCAATGTTGATATCTAAAGCAAAAACTTCACGTGTAATGAACTGTGTAATTTTACTTTATATGGCTCTACACTCAACGTATTAGTTTAGGAGTTTTCCAATCAAAGGTAGCTGTGTTCTTAAACAAATTCGCTTTGTCTGGTTCCGGACCTCCACGCTGCGCGGGCTGGGGCGCTGTATGCATAACTTCCGCCCTGACTTACATCTTTTGTTATCGCCTATTTTCCTTGTTTCTTCTAGTTGGCTAGCACCTTCTACTTGATGAATATTTTGCAGTCTTGGAATTAGTGAGTCCAAGATAGGTTATACATTTAGGCCACACCCCTTCCATGTGTAGGACATTTTACTTCCCCTGGCATAGACACCAGATAGAAGGGACCAGCGGATTTTTGTGTCTCTACCGAAAGACGCAGGCAACGTGGGGTGAACGAAATTGTCCAGGTTTCGAAACGGCAGCAGGTGGTTCAGAATCGCAGTACCCTCGACCGACAGTCACACGGTCTGTCGCTAACCACTGCGCCCTCTTTGGGACGTAGTTGCATCTCATGACGCACGCAGTGGTGATCTCTGCCCTACTGGTCTTTTTATTATTGAACCTACTGCGGCATCGGAAAATACCGCTCGGTCCATCACCGCGACCCAACGTTAATGTTACTACTACCCATGGCATATATCACACACACTGTACGTGTTTTGGGAACCAGACGGCTGAGACGCGCCCGCGCCCAAACTTCAAAGAGCATTTCCAGGAAATTCCCGCCATTACCCGTCCGACCAGCGACGACGGGTTCACAGCCAATTAAAAATAAAGTTCCCGGATGCGAGCCCCGTAGATTCCAGCGAGCAGTAGATCTATTATTGGTTAACACAGGACAACCAGGGGGGAGGAGGGAGGGAGGGAAGGGGGAGGGAGGTCAGTCATTGAAACAAATCTCGCACGTAAACGACCCACGCTCGTACATCGCACCCATCTTTCACCCTTCCGGCTCTCCGAATATATATCGGCTGTCCGCACAGTATAAGAACCTGTATAATTGTATGGCGTTTATTAGGTTAATATGCTGTATTAAATAATTGATCCTATTTTAACAGTAGGTCTAATTATACACATTCACATTATCAAACTCGGTGATCAATGTCCGTGTATTGTAGCAACGCCCACTTGGCATCTCCGATTTCAACGCGTGCATTCACGTCAAAATGGACATGCACGTGCACTGTTATTTTATATAAATGTAACTCTGCATAAACATTCCTTATAATGCACTAAACTTAAAATGTTATATCTGCGTGGGGAAAATAGTAAACAATTTTGTCTGAAATTGTTTCCCGAATCCTTCCAAAAATGATATTATTTTTATTGAGAATAGATGCATATGTGTTTATTCTTTCATGGAAAATATTTAAAGGTACTAATTTATTAAGTTCAATTCATTAGTGTGGCTGCTACGATAGCGATCAACTTTGGTCTTTGTAGCAGTCTCCCTGACCCATTAAGATATGCTTCGTTTTAAAACCACATTTAGCAGAAGGGAATATTCGTGTTAATGCAGTTTTTGTATTTTATTTGCTTATTTTGCTGTTTATCAATTACAATAAACAAATTAATGTAACCTTGTTTCCTTAAGATAAATGAACTTAAACTTATAAACTTATAAACGATGGCCTTGTTATCGCTAACTGTGATAATATTATGTTTGTAATACTTTGAGTACAATAAACTTTTCCGATTCCGATTCCACTAAATATACAATTTCCTTATGCATACCCCATTTATGGCTAAACACCCAGGCCATTTGTGAAAATATGGAGTTCGTAAGACACGCCAAATATTAGAAAAGTGCCACAAGCACAAATGTGTGACTCACGGTTTGGGATTGCGCTTAGCACACGCACACGCACACGCACACGCACAAGCACACGCACACGCACACGCACACGCACACGCACACGCACAAGCACACGCACAAGCACACGCACACGCACACGCACACGCACATGCACACGCACACCCACCCATCCACACACACACGCACACACACGCGCACGTGCACACGCAAGAGTTTTGAAAGGGGGGCTCAGTAGCAAGTAGCATGGGATTTCCGGGATGATATCTCACAAATGTTACACTTCAAACACATTCTCTCCACAAAGAGGATTCGTTTGAACCCGTGAACCCTTCCCCCGAGGACGGGCATGAAAACGCACCAATATTTCGTGTCATCACCACGCCCTTTGGTTTTAATGTTATGACAAAATTTAAGAATTTTTAGAAATCATGTTGTCAAGTGTCGTGCACCTAAAAGCGCTATGATTCGATGCCGCTTCGTGCAACTTTGCGGCAGCTCGTTAAAACCTCCACCATAGGCACTGCTGGCGAATACCGCTGGAGTAGCGTTGATGCTGTTGATTCCCATCAACATGACGCTCTCGAGAACGTCTCAAGCAGTTCGGATTGAATCAACTCTCGTTAGCAGCTCCCGAACAAGGCCCGCTAGTTAGTGTTTGTGTCCGGTTGTGTCCATTGCGAGAGGAGTGGACATCGAGTGGGTCGGTGGAAGTGAGCTGATCGAATAACGTTTAACGACGGGACGGCTTCGTTACGAAAACAAGATGTGTTGTCCAAATCAATGCTGCGTTGAAAAGGCACAACACATGACATGTTACAACAACACATGTGTAGTTGTAACAGTTCACTGTATTATATTATTTATTTATTTATTCACTGTATTATTTTATTTGAGACAAGACCAAATGTAATATATATATATATATATATATATATATATATATATATATATATATATATATATATATATATATATATATATATATATATATATATATATATATATATATATATATATATATATATATATATATAATATATATATATATATATATATATATATATATATATATATATATATATATATATATATATATATATATATATATATATATATATATATATATATATATATATATATATATATATATATATATATATGTATTGACTCTCACCTTATTTAACATGTTGGGACTTGGACAAATTGAGAGAGAGGCAGAGAGAGGGGGCAGAGAGGGGGCAGAGAGAGGGGCAGAGAGAGAGAGAGGGGGGGAGGGGAGGGGCAGAGAGAGAGGCAGAGAGAGAAAGAGAGAGGCAGAGAAAGGGACAGAGACAGAATTCGACAAATTGTATTTGCATTTTAAGCGGTTCGTTGTCAGTTGGACCAACATTAGCTAAATCCGACATACACCTGCTCTGCACATATATAAAATTATACGCAAACAAATCCAATATCTATGTACTGACGAATGTTTCCGTAGAACATGTTGTATCGCCTCTATTTTTTGCCTCCCTCGGCGTAGACACGGGACATGAGGGACCTCGGGTTTTGGCGTCTCATCCCGGGATTAATCCGTAACCTATATCGTGGAAATATAACACGAGATAACACGCACGCTCGTCTAGGCTACATGAAGACATTCCTTAGTTCGGTGCGTGTCGAGATTTGACGAAATCAATCCCAATCGCGAAAGCCATCATGGCTCGGCACGAAAAAGTATTCGCTGAATAATGGAATTGAGTGTTATCTGCGGCGTAACTGACGCGGAGTACATATCTCCTGTCTGACACATCGCCCCTCGGGACTCAGGCCGAAACAATCCCTGCGCTATGCTGATAGCCTGCGTTATTGACGAGCGCTGATTGCGAGCGGGACAGTGGGTAGCGTCGTTTAGGCATATTTATGCGCGCAATCAACAATTAAGGGCCGCTCTATCCTCGCATGATTGCCTTACAAAATCCCCGATACGCCAATGCACAGCTTGCAACCTCGTAATAAACTCGGCTTTCTTCCTCGTCGAAGTGATGATTTCGCGGAGAAATGTTGACGCGACAGATGCTGATGAACTTAATGAGACATCGCGCTACTGACACCGTGAACCGGTCGACGTATATCGCTGGGCAGTAGTAGCAGCAGCGGATTCAGGAGGGTCTTAGATCGGAATTATTGTCAACTAAAGTATTAAAAGCCGGCTAATATTAACCCTTCTGTAAGTACGGCAAATATTAACCCTTCTGTAATTACAACGACACGTGTCATTCCGCCCCCCCCCCCCCCGGTTCGTAAGTAGAACGACATGTGACTACGAATCTACGACTGACTAATACCCCCCTGCCAACAAGCCTAGATCCTCCCCTGGTAGTAGTAATACGTGATGATTTAGTAGAAATGGTATAATCGGTTGTTAGCATGAGTTACGTAAGTATCGTTCATTGCCTTATGTTGGTCCAGGATGTGCAGCCGTGTAGGGAAAACAAAGAACAGCGCATCGGTGTCAGGCCTTCGACTGTGAAGTGGATTATGTATTGGGTTATTGTATATTACGAAAATGCGATATTTCTAATCTATGTAGACACTAATTGAGTATGCTGTGTGTATGTTACACACTCGTCATGTTATCTTACCTTTCACGATTGACGTGTTGTGAATTGTTATCCTAAATAATGCAAACACAACCAACCGAATGTCTATGTTGGACAGACAGACAGACAGGAGCCAACCAAGTATAATTAAATAAAACATCCTGGCGTATATAAACAGTAGCATATCGGCAGACAGACTGACATATTCATGACATTACAAGTGATTTGAATGGTTATTCATAGAAAGAGGCACAGAGATATGTTACACACTCGTCATGTTATCGCTTATACTCTAAATTAGCGTAACGCAACTGGTAGCTGATCTTACCTTTCACGATTGACGTGTTGTCAATTGTTATCCTAAATAATGCAAACACAACCAACCGAACGCCCACATTGGACAGACAGACAGGACCAACCAAGTATAATTAAATAAAATTTTCGCCGTAATCTGAAAGCCTATCTTTTCAAAATGGCCTATCCTCCTTAGCTTCTTGGCAGCTCCATCTATCGGTTGACGACTTTTTGCATTGTACATGGTAACGAGAATGCCTAATCCTTTGGTTTTGTTGCGCCACTGAGCTCGGATTTTCCGAGGATATTGGCGCCAAAGAAGTCTTTTATTATTATTATTATAAAACATCCTGGCGTATATAAACAGTAGCATATCGGAAGACAGACTGACATATTCATGACATTATAAGAGATTTGAATGGTTATTCATAGAACGAGGCACAGAGACCAGTGTTCTGTTTCACGACATAACGTTTAAGAACTGATATACACGATGTTGGCACAGCTTTGGTGAGCGGCCAGGGAGACTGTGGACGTTGAGGTGAGCATCGACAAGTAGACATACAGCGATGAGAAAGAGTTGCTAAGACTGTGAAATAGGAGGAGCCGATGAGTGAGACAAAGACACGTGGAAGGAGGAATGGGAAGAGAAGGTGACACGTAGGAAGGAGACATAATGGTAGGAGACAGGGAAGAAGAAGACAGGATGGAAGAAAACAGGGTGGAAGAAGACAGGGTGGAAGAAGGCAGGGTGGTGCGAATACAGCATGGAAGAAGACAGGGTGGAAAAATACAGGATGGAAGGTGACAGGAGGGGAGGAGACCCAAGGGAAAGGGATAGATAACCAGGAGGCAGGAGGGACAGAGATAGACAAGGAAACAGGGGGCAGAAGAGAGGAGGGAAACGGATATATAACCAGGAGACTAGAGGGACGGACAAGAGACGTATTGACAAGAGGGAAGGAGACGGACAAAATAGTGTCAGGTAGCAAGACTGGGGGATAGAACAAGATAGACGGGAACCGACGAAAGAGTTTATCCACTGGTACTGGTTTAATTGCTTACAAGTAACTTATCTGCAGCGGTTTCTGTCTTGAGCTGTCAGAGCTCGAATTGTGCGTGCGCATTATGTGCGTGAACGCATGCATGCTTGTGTACGTGCTGGTCCTTCGTGCGCGCCTCGCATTTTCACTGGGATCGCAGTATGCAATGCACTTCTCAGTTTCTTATCAGCCATAGTCCCAGGAGCAAAGCACGTCTCTCGGATATCAACGACGTAGTTACACAAATCTGGGAAGTCTGCGTAAAAGCTTGCCCAGTCTGTATGCACGTTAACCGCGAGTACATTATTTATTCTGCCATTAAGCAGAGTCAACAATCAAGAAGGCCAGGCATTGAAAAAAAACGCGTGTATTTGACACTTGTAGTCCTATACAGGGTCCGAACTATGGAACCTAAGATGTAACACTGACGCGCGCTAACCGTTTCACATGCGTATTCCGTGACATATAATTTGTACATTGGCGTCAAGAAGTAGAACTAGGTAATGTGTTCCAAATATATTGATTATGAGTACCTTTATCGTGTTTGGTAGGCGATATTGTCCGAAATCAACGCGCGCACGACGTCACGTGAAGTTACGGTTTTCATCACAAAACATCATAATTTTATATTTATGCAAGGTTATTGTCACGTAACTTTAATTATATACCCGGTATAACAATAATGACTACATACACGAAATAAGTGTGTATTGCCTTTTTATAATGCTCCAAATATCCCAGACGAGTAAACTTTTGATTAGCCCAGCTGGAACTACGCCCCTTCTTGGAGGTTTGACTACGCCTATTCTGTCAAATTTGTGTGTACGTTAACCGCCATTGTATCTATTTTGTCGTGTTTGACACTTAAATTTTATACGGGTCGTTCTTTTTATTCCAGTGGCGGCCCCGTGCGATCATTCGGCTGACTACATTCCTTGGACGTCAGGGGTGGCCGCAGAGGGAGCACGGCGACTGACGGGAATAGCCACTTAGAGTAATAGCGGGATAATTTGTTTGTAGACGGTCGCGCGCGCTTCACTCGACACGCGCTGGCTAAGGCGATTACAGGCGTCGTTCGCTCGGTTTGTGCCCATCACACATGGATTTAGCAAGATTAGTGTACAGTTTAATAGTGACATCGAGCAGTTAGAAAGCACCATGAAGCGTGCCTGCTTGCCATGGACTGTCAGTGTTGTTTGCGCGACTTTTTGCGTCGCTTTTCTGGACGCCGGCGAGGCTCGTAACTCGCGGGACGTTTGCCGGCGTGATTCTCCGGACACGTCCGCCAGCAAAACCCCGGGGGACAACGGGTTTCGGATAAAGTTCGCAGGCCGCCCCCCTCCCGAACGCTACACTGCCGGCCAGGTGTACACAGGTATGTACTTCTACGACTACGGGTAATAGGGTTAGGGTGTTTGTTTTGCTGTTAATAAGGAATGCTTGTTTGAGCTGTCAATGATTACTGACAGTACTCGGTAGTCGAGTACCTGGACCTGGGGCTGCTATCCGCGTCATTGTATTACCTTGAACAAGATAGTGAAATGACGCGGATGGTTTTTAATATTTCAGTTTGAATGATAATAACGATAGAATGGTGTGCTCATCTATTGGGACACAGCTAGCAAGTTTAAATGTTATCAAGTCCGTCGTCAGCCTCAGGATGTTGAAAAGGGGATTTCGGTCATGCACAATTAGCCAACGATTTCTATCTTGATTTCAAAAACGGCGTTATAGTTAAACCAATTTTCTCAAACTTGAGGACGGGCATCGTAATAGTCAGTTTATAACAAGACAATTTGCAGTGATATTATTAAAAAGTAGTACTGTCGGATTTGCAAACTTCAAGGCAACATTCATGAATCAACATAATTAACACAGTCAGTCAGGTGAACAAAAGGCGTTGTTTTCAGCTTTGCTTTACAGATCTGCTGATAACAGTATAGATCTACTGATAACAGTATAGATTTACTGCCAAAAGAAGAATAATTAACACCCCCCCCCAACAGTTTACAACCCACTAGACAGAACCATACTCAAAGTCTTAGTAACACATATATATGACATCCACACTGATAAACTTTGGTTTTCATGCTTTAAATATACATACAATATATATAATATATCTAACGTGTGTGTGTGTGCGTGGTGAGCAGGTGTGCAAGCGAGTATGCAACTGTATCTGTGTGTGACTGTGTGTGTGTGCATGCAAGCATGTACAGAGTTTGTCATTAAGCTTCCAGTACTTAAAAGAGAATAATTAGAAAAAAGTCTGCTTTACAAAATAGTATGCAAATTGCTTTTGTTGCCAATGGTATGGCCAGCGGCTACTGCCAATTAAACATATGGCCAGGTGTGGGGGGCAGGTGTCTTTTGTTCATAGAACAGCACCTTTTCACGGACCTGTTTTGCCCAGACAGAACTGGTTTGCATTTCAGACTTATCTAGCCCAATCAGTTTGTTTCAAAGCTCTTTATACCAACTTTCTGCCTCACTGTACTATACATTGAACCAGTTTTGTATAAATGGCTTTGTTGACAAGTTAAAGGGTATTGTGGCAGTTTTGTATAAACGTCCTTGTTGACGCATTAGAGGGTAGTGAGGCATAGTTAACGCCAGATAACAAATAGTTACCTGAAAACATTCAACCCAGGCTATAAGCTTCCTTTCTGAAAAGGTTCCAGACACTAAGACCAATGATACTACAGTGACTGGTTTTAGAATATAGCGGTGGAGGTTTTGTTTCGCTTGCAGTCGATTGTTGTTATTGGGGATGGCATAATCAACTGGATAGAACAATGGCTGACTGACAGAAGACAGCGTGTTGTAGTGGATGGGAAGGTTTCGAATTGGAAATTTGAGTGGGGTACCATAAGAATCAGTATTCGGACCTTTATTATTCTTAATATATATCAGTGACTTGGATGATAATATAACAAGCAATGTACTGAAATTTGTGGATGACACAAAAGTGTTTAGAAATAGAAAGGTTAACAATGATAGTGATAAACAACATTTACAAAACGATCTTGTCAAATTAGTTAAATGGTCCTAGAGACAAGGACCTTAAGACGAGATCAAATTGAAGTTTCTAAGATATTAAATGAATATTGATAGAAATATATTTTTTTCACTCAAGAAAGAGAACTATAGAGGACATAAAGTAACATTAGTAAATGATCAGTGTAGATTGGATATCAGGAAGTACTCATTCTCAAACAAATTATCTATACAGATTGTGTAACTTCAAGCAGCGTGAATATAATTTTAAAACAAGGTTGACACATATCTCAGGATTGCACATCTAGATTTAAAATGTTGGACTATCGATAAGCCAATGGCTTCATTGTCCACCTTGTCATCTGGGCCCTTGCCTTGGGTGGCAGTCTTTTTAAATTTTGTAACCTTTTCAACCAGATCTACAATTCTGTACAGGGCAGTACATAAACTGGAGCTTTGTGCTGGTAAAATCATTTGTATTTTTATAAAAAAAATATCCATATTAAAAAAAATATCCACCCATTATTATTTAGCTGCATGCAGCTGTAGCCGTGATTCATAGTGCTGGCGGCATATCTATGATCTCTCAGGGGGAGGCCGGGGGGGGCAAGCTTAGTCACCCATTAGTTTACCTTACTACCATGTAGTGACGCAACAGACTACATATAAACAATAAAAAATTGAAGCCAAAGGCAGCCTTGTCCCTACATTTTCCACTGACACAATGTGTAATTTCCGGAATTAAATATTTATTTTGATCTTACTGAAAGACGGCTTTGTGTTTGCCAAACACTTTAAGGTTGTGACATCTTTGCTGCTGAAACTGTCTGGCTGGATGTGCTGTTTGATAGGAAGTACTCAACGCTGACACTATCACTAGTATCAGTGTAATAGTATCATAGGCAGGTGAACACATCTACGGTTGGATACTTAAGTAGATACTGACTTTACACAGTGCTTCAGAAAGCATTGGTGGACAAACACACCAGCCATTCATTGGTGAACAAACACACCAGCCAACCATTGGTGAACAAAAACACCAGCCAACCGTTGGTGAACAAACGCACTAGCCTACCATTGGTAAACAATCACACCAGCCAGCAATTGTTGAACAAGCACGCCAGCCAACAATTGGTGAACAAACACACCAGCCTACCATTCGTGAACAACCAAACCAGCCAACAATTGGTGAACAAACACACCAGCCAACCATTGGTGAACAACCACAGCAACCAACCATTGGTGAACAAACACACCAACCAGCCATTGGTAAACAAACACTAGCCAACAATTAGTGAACACACACTCCAGCCAACTGTTGGTGAACAACCACACCAACCAACCATTGGTGAACATCCACTCCAGCCAACCATTGGTGAAGAAATCACCATAATAATAATAATGAAACTTCCAAAAGCAATATCTGTGTGAGGAGTTATCATGATGTGAAAAGCAACATGCAAAAGTCTTCATCAATGCGAGGGTCTGGTAAGGATTTAGGGTTGAAACGTAATTTTGAAAAAATTTGGTTTCATTTTTTGCGGAAGCCGTTGTTTCAGATGATTTTAAAGCGTTACGGAGTTCGTTCCAGATTTTGGACGCAGATACAGAGAAAGCGCTTGCCCAGGTTGAGTTTAGTTTTAGGAACAAAATCTGTTGTTGCAGCCTCGGAGGAATTACACAGTTGGCCTGTGACTACCTGAATACCTATCTGGTGTACACGGTGTGGTTAGAGGTGGAGGTGGCACACATAGAGAATCACCCAGACTGTGCCCGGGGCAGGACATTTTAAGAGACAATGTTGGTGGAGTCCAATTTAACACACAGTGAACGTTGCAGTAAATCATCCCGAAGCAGTGGATGTCTACAAACTACCGCATTCACACATACATGCCACATATTTATAGCTGTTGCTGAAGGCAATAAATTCGCGCTGTGTTTTAGCCACGGACGTTTTTATCCCTGAATTAATTAATTTATTTTTTAATACCATCAAAGTATTTTTAATTTGTAAGTGAGCTTTCTGGTGCTCTGACGTGAAACAAACAATGTTTTCTCTTTTCTGCAGTGTTTTGAATGATCGGATAATTTACAGACTTCTAAAAAAAATTGCCAAAGTTTCCCTGATCCCAAATCATGCTTACTGTAAAATGTATTTGGCTCAGATCTTTATATCTGAAACACCAAAAACTTGCTGCTCTCTTACTACATGTACTTGGTTCTACACTGCTCATGGGCTACTTAAAACAAGATTTAACAAGATTGCCACCCAAGTAAAAAAAAACAGATCTTTGGCAAGTAGACAAGGAAGCCATTGGCTTTTATATCAGTGTGTAACCCGTCCCCTTCTGAGACATTTGTAAATTTTAATATCTAATCTATACCTTCACTATAACGTTACTTCAAATTTGTTTTCCCCTAGAGTAATTTTTACCATGATGTTTTCCTATAAGCTGCTGTAGTTTTAATAATTATACAGTATAAAGTGTTTTTAATAATAATAATAATAAAAAGACTTCTTTGGCGCCAATATCCTCGGAAAATCCGAGCTCAGTGGTGCAACAAAACCAAAGGATTAGGCATTCTCGTAACCAGGTACAATGCAAAAAGTCACCATGTACAATGCAAACCATGTACAATGCAAAAAGTCGTCAACCGTCTTTGCTAATGTACTAGTTCAAAAAATGAGGCGTTTAAAATCCAGTTTCCTCAAACTATAACTGCTGTGAAAAATGGCTGCATGTGTTACATAGCTAGTAAGAAATCAGGGTATCATTGCATGGCAACAGTTTTGGGATTACATAATGACTAAACCCTTGGTTGTCAAAATAATAGGTTACTAACGTTACTATTTGTCTACCACTTAAAAATAGTTAAATAATAAAATTTAAATAGAAATAGCAGTTTTAAAACATTGAAAAAATCACGAGAGGTCCATATAAATCTGCTTTTTATAAAGTACCAACTAATTAAAATAATATCAAGCTAATGAGTCAATAATTTCAAAGATTTTAGGGGGTAATGTAAAATGTTTAGTCTGCTGTCAAAAATGGCTGCTGACTTTATGTAGCTAAACTATCAAGGTATCCTTACATGGCAATAGTTTTGGAATGGCGTAATTAATAAATGTCATTGCCAAATTAATCAGTTACTAGCATTACTTTTACTCGTGTTACAAATTGTTTGCTATTTATTAATAGATAACAAATATATTTTATAGAAAAATGGCTGCTTTTAAATGCTAAAAAAATCATCAGATGTCCACACAAATCTACTGGGCAAATTACCAACAAATTACCATCATATCAAAGTAATGAGTTAATAAATAAGTAATAGGGTAATGTAAATGTTTAGTCCCTTTAGTAATAACATTGCTAATATTTCAACTCACATTCACTATATTCTGTAAAGCAGAACACTTAAAATGGCTGAAGCTGTTAGCAACATTAGCTTTATTTAAGGTCTTAACCATTTTATTTCTCGTGATAAATGCTGTCCCTCTGGTTTGGCCATTTCCATTAAAGTCCAGCTGGTCATTACTGATACCAGATAGAGCCTAGATGCCTAGCATTTCTGGGAATAATAAATCTTTGTGTTCAACCACATACCAATCACCCACCATGTTTTCAGAATCTAGCCAATTTCGGATTTACTTTGGGGTATTCAGATCCGTACTGTCGCTTGACAGAATGAAGGGCAAGTTATTATGGAATCAATTCTTTTGATGTGGTGCACCCAAGGTTGGGGTCAAGTACCAGTACTTGTACTTGTACTTGTACTTAAGTACACATTTGTCAGTACTTGATGTGCTTGAGTACTTGATGTGTGAAAATGCAAAGTACTTGTACTTGAACTACAGTACTTGGTAAATAGCAAGTACTTTTCAAGTACTAAAGTGTAGAGCAGGAAAGTTTTGTACAATATTTTCAAGGATTGTAGGGTCTGGGGTGTGAAAATAGTTTTGCTCATATCAAAGTCACATAAATTTGTGTTGCAAAATAAACATGGCAAAATATCGAAAAATATTACAACCATTAAAATAAGCCCATTTATATTTTTGTACTTGTACTTGATATGTCAGTACTTGATGTACTTAAGTACTTTGTACATAAGTGAGTACTTCAACTGTACTTGTACTTGATATTTATTTTGGGTACTTGATGTACTTGAGTACTTGATCAACTGTACTTGATCCCAACCCTGGGTGCACCCCTTACATTCCAGGGATTGCCTAGCACCTTTGAATGTCATTTATTCACAATCAGTGGCATGCAGCCCTTTAACCCCCAACGCAACTATATCTCGTGTATTTTTAATGTGGTTGAGATGCGCAGTTACATTTTTATTTGCTTTTATATTGGATTTACACACAGCAGAAACTCTTACAATACTGTAAGGACGTAAACATGATTCACTAAGGTATAGAGAGTTGTCTTTTTGATTTCCTCTGGAGAAAACAGACAGTAGTGCTAGACTATGTTCAACCCATTTTGAAGTGTCGTGTTTTGAAGTTGATATTTTTTATCAACTAATGGGTCAAGATCCTTCAAAATGTCGGCAACGGAGCATTTTAATGCCTGAAGTGGTACCAACAATCTTCCAGCATGTACCTCAGCTGAAGGCTTCAGCACAATGCAAACACTCGTTCAAAATAACTGTGAAATCGGAATGAATGAATGGACTATCTTGCCAAATAAGTTGATTTTAGATGCAAACAGCATGTCCAAACTTATTGGCAAATATGTGACTAAAATCGTCTACTTCTTCGATCAGGTGTTTAAAGTTGGAGTTGTGGAAAACCTAGTCAGCAGTCTTGACATATGACAAATATGGCACAAAAAAGATTTTCGCTGTTGAACAAGGTATATTTAGTTAACCACTTGCGCGATAGTCTTGATTATAGTTGCAAATGGTTAGTTTTCAAGTACTCTTATAGGTGCAAAGGCCCCAAAATGCCTTTTGTTTCACTTTAAGTAACTGCAGTGGGTGTACTGTGTAGGTATTAGGTAAGCTAATATATATGTATATATGTGTGTGTGTGTGTGTGTGTGTGTGTATATATATATATATATAATATATATATATATATATATATATATATATATATATATAATATATGTGTATGTGACCCGCTCCATTGAAATCAGGAATAAGTCAGAAAATTACATTTTGAGATAAATATACCCCGTGAAAGACAATTTTACGGGCTTTCCAATGATGCCAGAGAAAACTACCAGGCTCTATTAGTTGCTGAGTTATTGTTTGATAAAGAGAAGGTGCCCCGAGTCATTTGACAAAAAATTATTCTGAGAAAAACAGCTTTGAAGTTTACTGAAGTATATTCATACATCTTAATAACAACGGTACATATGAAGTTGAAATTTTGCACTGTTGTAGTACACGTCAGCATGGATATATTGGTGGAATTCCACTTTGATAGCTGTTGGCAAGATATGGCATTCTCAGCAACGTTGCTGCCAAGCTGTCCATGCCCTCGCTTAAAACTATCAGTGTGAACTATCGCTCGATCTTGGTGTTCTTCACTTTCGTCCTCAGAAATGACGATCATTTTAATATCTCTATCTGAGCCGTCTTGCTCAACTAAGTTCCCAAGTCAACGGCAATAAACATAGATTTGATATAATAACAGTCTCCGAAGTAGTCGAACACAAGCCAAAACAAACATGGCTTCACGTGGGGGTAAAGGTCGCATTGCAATGTTCACAGCGATTGCGCATGTGCGTTTCTAGCTGAGCCAATCAGCCATTGTGATTTGTATGACAACAATCTGTGATATTTAGGCTAATTAAGCACATCAAAACCTGAAAATCTGCCATCGCAGCCAAATTCACCCTTTTGCGCACTTTGAAGTGGAATAGCCACGCTTAGTGTTTCTGATTTATTCCTTGTTTCGATGGAGTGGGTCATATATATATATATATATATATATATATATATATATATATATATACACACACATATATATACACAAGTTTTATTTGATTGTATAAAATATAATAAATGTATTAATGCCATACATATGCTGCTTTTATTGCATTTGTTTGACAAAATAATTGTGTCTATTGTGTCTGTGATATCTTTTTTATAACAATTTCAATTGCCATTTGGTTTTCAAAACTAGCATATTGGCTATCTAAAAAAAATATACATGTTTGATAAAATAATTGATATTTAAATTTTTAGTCTTTGTCCACTTCATCGTGGAATGGCCCATGAACTAATTAGTTCTACACTGCTCATGAACTACTTAGTTTAACAACTGTTGCTTCCTCCATCTTGGATGGTTTCAGACCTAATCAACATCTTGTAGGGAGTGCATTATTTATTAGTGAACTGCTGTTTATCACAGGCCCCATTGTGCACTATTTATAATGGTGATGGACTACCACTCTCGGAGAATGCAACTATCTATTAGCGATATGATAATCTTAATCTAGTGCAGTGTTAAAATCAATGTGTGGCACTACGTCTTGCTAGGTCGATGCTGTCACTCTGTCGCTGGTTTGTGTCAGACTCCCGTAGATTTCCCCCAATTTTCATTTGCACGTAGATTTCCCCTTCATTTTCATTAGCATGGGAAGATGTGTTTCGATCTTTCATTCCCAGCAGAGTCCACCAGTCCATTCCCGTTGGTCGCGTTGATTGAGCACATAGGCCGGCTAACATATTTGTGACCATCAGAAATTCCAATGTCTTCTAACAACAAATAATTCAAATGAAAACCGTTTTCTCAGATCTTTATGGATAGGCAAAAAGACGATTGAATTTTTTTTAATTTGCTAATTTTTTCAGGATATTTGTTGCAAACAGTAATAATAATAATAATAACAACGATTAACTTTTATCGTGCCTATATCGTCAGGAACCAGATACGAAAAAAACATAATCATGAACAGGGACATGCAAAAGTCATTATCAGAAAAAGGGACCACTGAAGATTTATTTATTACTAAGACATTTGTACTGTATTGCAAACAGTATATTAATTATTGTGTTTTGAGGATAATCAAACTGACAGTTAGCTTGAAAAAACATTCCCGTTCAAGGGGAGAAGAGCGACCATGAAACTGACAAAAAAATTGTGGGAAAACACCAACAAAGAAATATTGTTTGAGTTGATCAGTTGGTCGTATGTGTGCTGTTGTAATCTCTTCAGATACTGCTTAATTTGGTCAGTGTGTCAGGATATATTGATCTGGCATTCTCTGTTTATGTCGATCCGACACAGAGCATCACTCAGGCAAGTAATCAGCGTCCCACAGGAATCACAGCTATTTTTGCTAGAATTGTTTCATCATAATCCCTTTCTTGCTACACTGGTGCCACCTGCTGGATCGTCCCAGGCATCGTTTGCTAACTACCAGTTTATAATGAAATGTTTACTAAGAAATATTGAGTTAACTTTTACGATACATGTGTGTAGTAATTAGTACTCGGAATGTGTGTTAAGTTTCGTATTGCGTGAGTTCTGTGATGGATATTGGAATACATTTGGTCGAAGAGACCAAAGACGTGAATTATATATGAAGTACAGCATGGAATACTGGGAGTATTGCTTACACATGTGGTTTTGATGTTAATTACTACAATTTCAGTCAGTATCTGCTATTTTTATACATAGATGTACGGTACATTATACTATCCTTGGCAGCTTGAATATTGTTTCTCTAAAGCTATGTATAAATAAATTGACTCATGAATAATAATGTTAGACTCTCAATAAGCCTATTGCTTTTTTGTCTACTTGCCATCTTGTTTTTTTGTTTTAGATGGCAAAATTTCTTGCTAAATCATATTAAATCTAGTTAATGTTACCAAAAAAAAATTATTTCTAGTAGCCAGGAAAACACTAACTAAATATTAAGCATGCACAATAGGTAAAACTATTATAGCATACAAATGTTTTTTAACCAAAAGAATATATTTAATAAAAATACAAGGAGTAAATTGGTTAAAGTCATGGGCATAAATGCTATATAAGAAGCACTCAGATAATATGTTAAAATTTAGGAAGACAAAAATCAGGAAAAAAGCATAATGTAACAGAACGGCTTTGGTTGCGAGATAATAAACTGTTGTAAGGGCTGCGTGGTGTGGCAGATTTCAGTTCAACAGAATCGTACCACATGAGCCGGCGTACAATTATTAGCACAACCTGATAACACCGGAAGATGCCACTCGAAGCAGGCCTATATCAGTTGGCATTGAAGCTGCATCATATGCAGAAACATGAGCCGTGTCCAATATAGCCCACTGAATGTAGACCACCTGTGCATGTTAAATACATTGCATATATATGTATGTACACGGCTCAACTTTCTCGTTTACTTCCCACAGTTGTGTGTTGGTCTCGTCGTGCATTGCCAAGTTGTATGCAACCCTGATTTTGTTTCCGATTTCATCAACACCGACACTGATAGCGGAACTGCGCTGAGTCGTATTCATGAATGGGTTTAGTTAGACATGTTTGCAGACATACCTCTATTGTGGGGCCTGCAGTTTAAGGGGAGTGTGCACATGTCATTTAATAAAAGTTTAACAAAACCTAGTCACAAATTTTTGAAAAAAGTTAAGGTTTTAATGGAAGGGTAGCAAGAAAAGTTTGTTTGAGTTTCATAAAACTATATGTATTTTAGTATGTTGTAGAGTTATACATATCTTCGTACTAATAGATGAGGCACGGTAGTTCAGAGGTTAGAGCGCCAGACTGTCGATCGAGAGGACCGGGGTTCGACTTTACCTGTTGCCATTTTTAACATGTAGCAATTTCATTCAACCCACTTTGTATGTGTCTTTCATAAGAGACACTAAAAGCCGTTGGTCCCTTCTATCTGGTATCTATGCTAGGGGAAATAAAAGTTTCCACACAGTGGAAAAACAGCAAACCAATGGTCTCGATCTAAAAGACCAAGTGTTCTCAGTATTAGGTGCTGCAGAGAAGTTGCTTTTTTCAATATAATAATTTAGAGATTTTATGTTTCCACGTCTGGCATCCTGGCAGTCTACCTATTGTAATCTCACAACTCCTTGAATTAGAACTAAGGAGGCATAGAAACAAACATACAGTTAGTTTGCCAAACCACAAAATAACAGTCTGAAATATGAATGTTGGACCATGTGCATGTGGTCTTTCTAAGTTTGTACCAGTGGAAGATAATTAGAGGGGTGCTGTTTGGGTACCACAGGCACCACACGTGCATTTTATGAATAATTAAATGCCCCTTTCTGCACCAGTGATCTGGGAAGTGTGTGCTCATATAATTAGAATAAAACGTGAGTTCACCGATGCAAGGTTCATTTGGTCCTTTGCCTTGAATCACTGAACACTTTGAAATTTATTTAATGAAAACCAGCAGCTTTCCAAATTGGATATAAAGATTTTTTGGTATTTAAATGTTTCATTATACGTGCATTTGTTAACTTATTTGTAGTAAAATTATTGCACGACTGCTTGAAAGCTGCAACTGTAGTTTGACTTTTCCTGACCTCTGTCATGAAAATTTTTGATTTAATTTGAAGTTACAATTTTCAATTTGTGCCTTTTCTAGTACAGTCGACATACACCAATATTTGTATTGTGTTGTTTGTCGACATGTGGAATTGCATGATAAATCACAATATCAACCAATCAAAATCAAATCAAACAGACAAATTAAAGATACTGAGGCACTAATGTAGACTTTGAAGATCCAGAGTAACATTAAAGTAAAATACTTCTAATGTCATAATGTCAATATTGACTACCCAATGATGGTCTATGTCAGCTGCACAAGTACCTATAATTTATTGTAATAAATAATTCTGCAAGCTGTAAATCACAGTTGAAAGTCACACAAACGTTTAATTCTAATCATCAACTGTAATCAATCTAATCCCTTTCACCTGTGTACTATATATAATTTCCAGCTGGCTGCCCTTACTGCAGGGCAACATCCATTTCCTGTTCCCTAGTTTCCTCTGTGTGTCTTCCCTCCTGATCTTCCTGGATGACTGATGTTTTATTACAGTGATTCCCCCTCGTTTCCTTCAGTTCCTGTTTAAGTCGATACTGGTACTATCTCTCTTGGTTTCATCCGCACCCCTGAGCACTAGTTTCCAGGCATCCTTACCTCTCAGATTCTTTCTGTTCTTTATTATTCTCTACAGACCTTCCTCTTCCTATCACAACATCTTCCTCTTCCTATCACAACATCACCTTAACGGTTTTGTGAAGATTTAATTTAGTAGATTTGCATGAGTCAATAAGGACTCTATATTTTGTCTTAAATGATTTAATTGGTGAGCTTTTTTGTGACGAAAATCACGACCTTTACGCACTCGCGAATATTTTCAAGTGCAGGCCTGTGCACAGTATCTTCTGTAACTTGTGTAAGTCAAATGTACTGCTCATAATGCTGCAAAGTGATCATATTTACTCCTGAAAAGTCCACGAAAGTGCTCACATTAGTGAGCTGCGGAGGCTTACAGTCCATCAGTTATCTCTTGATTTCCCAGGTGGGGTATATAAATTATACCCCCATGAGGGCTATAGCCATTAGGAACAGACAAGTTGGGTTCTCCACTGGGGTTGATGATTCAATTCCCCATAAGAATTATGTCCTATAATTATAGTGGTGAACACTATGGGTGCCTCGTGTACCCTGGACAATGCATCCCCCTCATTATAGCCATCTTTAAAAGATTGCTGCAGCCATAAAACGTTTTGAGAGCGACCGATTATGTGGGGCAGGGTGTGTAATTATGAGTGCGCCCCCCCATCACAAAGGGTCTAACTCCAGGGTGGGGTGAGGGGGGGCGTTGTGTAGACTGATTCTTTAGCACCTTTAAGTGTATATTTAAGCATCTGCTTAGAGTTTGATCGTGTCTACATGGCAAAAGACAGTCAAGTTGTCAACGAATGAATGACGTGAGCAAAATGTTTGTTCCCAGGTGAGGCCCTTATGAAAATATACCATGGTAAATGCCATGGTATCCAATGGTGTTTTGAAATAGGTAAACCATGGTAAATCATGGTAAACCATGATAAAATACCATGATATGCCATGGAAGCCATGGTGATCGAATGGTGCTTTGAAATAGGGAAGCCATGGTAAAATACTATGGTGTTTTGAAACAGGTAAACCATGGTATGCCACAGTTTACCATGTAATGTCATGGTTTACCATGTAATACCATGATATGCCATGGTATGTTTTCAGAATGGCAGGTTCACCAGTAGTGGAGTCAAGGACACTGACAAGTCTGGCACACAGAATTGACAATGGTGACAATGTATGACGTGTCATTGATCCCCCGTCTGCTCACAAAGTGTGAAATTATTCAGTGTTCAGTATTTGAGTTAAATTGTAAGAAAACTGTTGGGACTTTCATGGAGGGGCATTTTGAAATGTGCACTATTTAATGTAAAATAAATGTATACATCTGTTCAACATAGAAGGTCATGAGTGAAATTATTGTATATATGATCTTGACAGGGAAATATAACAAAGTAGTGTCTAATTATATTTTCAATAACTATAGGTTTGACCATAAAATGTTTAGACACTTTTTTGTCAAATATGGAGCTTGTTGTTTTGGGTGGGAATCTTGTTAAATTTCTTGTTAAGAAGTAGCTAAACAGAAAATATGTTGCAACAAATTAGGAGAATGTTGGACTAGCAACTTACATGTGTACACAATGTACCGGCATCAAGACATTTGAACACAATGTACATCAAGATGTGTACACAATGTACCGGCATCAAGACATTTGAACACAATGTACATCAAGACGTGTACACAATGTACCGACATCAAGATATTTGAGGTAGGTTGGATAGATTTTTTAAAATGTGACACAAATATGATATGGAAATTTAGAACTTGAAGTCAGATAAATTTACATAGTATGTACACAAGGTAGACTGAATAGACAATAGACAGCTTCAGCCATATGTTCCATGGTCTAAACTTATCTCAATTCTTAACGTATATATATAGCCTACGTTTTGCACTTATCTCAATCGTTGTCATAATGTGATTTCAGCTGTAAGTTTGAAGCAGTCAACTTGTCCATTAAGTATTAGTATGAGGGGGTGTGGCAGAATGTACGAGGGTATTCCTAAAATTTGGTGGGAAGTTGGCCTCAAAAATAGATGGGATTGGTGGGAGATGAACCCCCATACACTCCTCTAGCCATGCCATGCTTGGGTGACTTTCCACCAGCAGTTGGTGTCCACTCGTTGTTCCTAAGGTATCACTACAGTAAATTACTGGTGTTTTCCCTGTCATTTTAAATTATGGCTGCTCTTAGTTATCTAGTTGCATTGCATGTAAAACTGAAGTGTGTCGTCTTTGAAATAATGTATAAAATCTGATACAAAGCTTATTCACTAATGAAGGCCACTGTATCCATAATTCAGCGGACGTTAGTACCTATAAGAGTGAAAAACGTACGGATGAAACTGTCTAATGTCGTCTCACTGACACCTTGGTGACAGTTGAGAAATAAATTCATTGGTACAGTCGAAGAAAAAACCCACAGATTCAGTTATGAAATAAAATCACAGGAAATAAAGTTACCATTTAGGGAAGGAAATACAATTTTGGATTAGGAAATTAAATTAAAGGAAAAAAGTCACAGGAATACTGTCATGGAAGGATTGCCAATAGTGTGTCAATTTTATTTATTTTCACTGAAAATCCCCCAACACGCTGTCGTAGTGTATTCTCAGAGAGGAGAATATGTCATAAAGAATGGCACATATATGTTAATAAATACTAATATTAGTGGTTAAAGAAATATCTTCAAATTTGACAGTATCTCTCCTAAGAGAAATAGAAAACAACAAATAATTTGTCAACATTTTATTTATTGGTGATAAAGTTACAACAATCCATGATACATATAAATATTTTCTACATGAGTGATCAGTCATGAATGCCAGTTGGCTGCGCCAAGGAAGTAAGATAACTGTCCAGTGTTGTTGATGTGACTCTGGGGATCCGTGGGTGCAGTAGCCATTTGGAAGCTTTGACAATTTCGTTCAATCTTTACATTGTCTCAGGTCACTTCTTCCTCTTCTTCCCCCTTGGTCCTTGGTCCTTTGATCCATCACTTCTGTTCCGCCCTCTCGACGAGTTGTCTCCATCGCGATCTGCTACCATTCTCTCCCACTCTCGGCTGTTCACATCTGTCTTTTAAGTTGCCTCAGTTAAATGAGTAACTGACTATAGACAGTGGTGGTTATGTATGTGAATGAATAGGCTGAATACTTCCCTGAGAAGTCGAGTTGGTGTTGTAAAGAACAGGTCTGCCAGGAGGTGAAGTGTAAAGGAACAGGTCTGCCAGGGGGTGAAGTATAAAGCAACAGGTCTGCCAGGGGGTGAAGTGTAAAGGAACAGGTCTGTCAGGGGGTGAAGTATAAAGCAACAGGTCTGCCAGGGGGTGAAGTGTAAAAGAACAGGTCTGCCAGGAGATGAAGTGTAAAGGAACAGGTCTGCCAGGGGTGAAGTGTAAAGGAACAGGTCTGCCAGGAGATGAAGTGTAAAGGAACAGGTCTGTCAGGGGGTGAAGTGTAAAGGAACAGGTCTGCCACGGGGTGAAGTGTAAAGCACTTTGAGCAGTACCAAGAACCGTATGCAGCGCAACATATGAACTTACCTAATGGCTTATCTAAGGATGTATAATTTCTGGATGCTGATCTTTTTTCGTTTTACATTATGTTACAGGGACACAGTAACATTGTTACTACAGTACTAAATCATGTTATGTTATAAAGAACACAGTAACATTGTTACTAAAGTAGTACATCATGTTATGAAGAACACAGTAACATTGTTACTACAGTAGTACATTATGTTACAGGGACACAGTAACATTGTTACTACAGTACAGTAGTACATCATGTTATGAGGGACACAGTAACATTGTTGCTACAGTAGTGCATCATGTTATGAGGGACACAGTAACGTTGTTACTACAGTAGTACATCATGTTATGAGGGACACAGTAACGTTGTTACTACAGTAGTACATCATGTTATGAGGGACACAGTAACGTTGTTACTACAGTAGTACATCATGTTATGAGGGACACAGTAACGTTGTTACTACAGTAGTACATGTTATGAGGGACACAGTAATGTTGTTACTACAGTAGTACATCATGTTATGAGGGACACAGTAACGTTGTTACTACAGTAGTACATCATGTTATGAGGGACACAGTAACGTTGTTACTACAGTAGTACATCATGTTATGAGGGACAGAGTAACATTGTTACTACAGTAGTACATCATGTTGAGGGACAGAGTAACGTTGTTACTACAGTAGTACATCATGTTATGAGGGACAGAGTAACATTGTTACTACAGTAGTACATCATGTTATGAGGGACAGAGTAATGTTGTTACTACAGTAGTACATCATGTTATGAGGGACAGAGTAACATTGTTACTACAGTAGTACATCATGTTATGAGGGACAGAGTAACGTTGTTACTACAGTAGTACATCATGTTATGAGGGACACAGTAACGTTCTTACTACAGTAGTACATCATGTTATGAGGGACAGAGTAACATTGTTACTACAGTAGTACATCATGTTATGAGGGACAGTAACATTGTTACTACAGTAGTACATCATGTTATGAGGGACACAGTAACGTTGTTACTACAGTAGTACATCATGTTATGAGGGACAGAGTAACGTTGTTACTACAGTAGTACATCATATTATGAGGGACAGAATAACATTGTTACTACAGTAGTACATTATGTTATGAGGGACAGAGTAACCTATAATACAACAATTTTAAATCTGATGCAAGAAACAATTTTCACTGTTAATATTTTTATAACAGAAATATATTTTCATAGACTTTATTGTGGAATGCTGATAGGATTGCAATTTATCAGTGGTAAAAGAATCAAGCCTAGTTTAACATGCAGTGGTGGATGTGATGGACGTTTCTATTTAAATGAGGCATAATTTAATAATAAAACTCACATGGTTCAGTGGGGTGGCACTCATGACCAGGATGTGATTGGTTTGAATCCTGCTGTGTGTGTGGGGGGGTCGATGAAATTATTTAATAAAAATTGGGTACAGAATCATGGCCAAGTGGTCTAGTATGCTCACAGTTCGATTCCTGCTGTGTTTGTTCATGAAATAATAAAAAAAATTGGGTGTTGTATCACTGCTAAGTGGTCTGGTACGCTCTCAGTTTGAATCCTCCAGTGGGGGTCCATGAAATAATTTAATAAAAATTGGAGGTAGTGTCATTGCTAACTGGCCTAGTACGCTCTCGGTTTGAATCCAGCAGTGGGATCCATGAAATAATTTAATGGTGCAGAATCACTGCCAAGAGGTCTGGTATTCTCACAGTTTGAATTCTGCATGAAATAAATCCATGAAATAATTTAACTGGTCTAGTAGGCTCTCAGTTTGAATTCTGTTCTAGGGTTCATGAAATTTTTTTATAAAATTGGATGCAGTGTCATTGCCAAGTGGTCTAGTATGCTCACAGTTCGAATCCTACTTTCGGGGTTCATGAAGTAATTTAATAAAAATTGGGTACAGTGTCATTGACAGCTGGTTTAATATACTGTACAAGGTGGCATATGGGAAAGAACTTTGAAACGTGTCTCACGAAAGAGACACCCAAAAGATCCCCACACACAGGTTAATAGCATCCTATTACAGGTTAATAGCATCCTATTACAGGATAGCACCCGGGTTGGTTTTAATTAAGCACATTTATTAAAAAAATTATATTAATGGTAATAAATAATTTATTTGTTTTTTTCTGTCACGTCAAGTCAGTCGCATTTTGCCCCCTGTCTGAATAAGGTGGAATGAAAGCTGATATAGTTACAACATCGTCAACAAAAACTAATTGGAACAACATTTGACATTTGTACATCGAGTTGCAATGTGTGCGGATGCAATAAAAATAATCATGTTTTCTGATGACCTTTTTCCCAGCTGTCTATGCCACCTGTCAATGGTAGTAATCTAAAATGTAATTTAGAATATGGCATTGTCTAATGATGACGCCATCATATCAGCGTGACTGTAACCCACAGACAGATGTGGGGGCTGGAGGTAATAATTATCACAGCCCTCGTTAGGTAATGTTTAAGTTTTAATGACTGATCCATCATCATAAAATTACAGCCTGTCACCATTCGCTGCTCCCATAAGTCGTCCAGTGGGAATACTGAACACTTCCTATGGCGTTTGACTTTTACAGCTGATGTCTTCTGTTACGAGGCGCAGTAAAATCGATGCGTCCTTCCCGAGTTTTCCCGATGTTTTTTATCCCGGTTTTTTCTCCTCTGGTTGCATGTTTCCCGTCAGTCGTCTTTGAGAGGTTATTAAAAATTCACGTGTCCGAATAGTGTCCCTGGCTAGTCATCCGCTCTGCAGAGGGGTCACGGGATATATTATTAGTTATGCTGAAGAGTCGAACCATTACTCAGTGCCTGATCTATTATGTATTAGCCGCAGGTTCCACATGCACGGAGCAAGCAGGGTGGCCCTTGGAACACACACATTGTGCCTTCAGATTAAATTACACGTCATTGCTGTTCCATTGTAATCAGATTTTGACAGGCGCGAATGCTGCCATGCTGTATGTTTTTATCTTTTTATGTGTTTTCTCTTGATCACTACCTCACTATGTGAACTTACCGAAAGGCATCTGCATAGAATATTTCTTTTCGATATGTCAGTATACAGCTGTACCAGTTTCTACAGATTCTTTTCCATTCAATTATGTATCGTATAAAGACTGTCCTGAGTTGTGTAGCGTACCATATAATTTGCTTGGGAGAAAGATATTAAAGCAATTTATACAAAAATGTTACGGTTTCTTTACCCTACCAACATTGAAACTAGCAAACACTCTGCTATTGCTCATGGCCATAACGAAAACTCATTCATTATCGGGCCATTTCTCACAGCTGTTGCACAACTTGCCAATACAATGTCACATGTTGTTTAGCAAGTTAAACAATGCATATTGTAGTAACAAACCAACAATGCATGCACTGCCAATGTCATGCAGCCCCGATGGTGTTTCATATATTGAAGTTGTTTTTATTTTTCATAGCATCTTGCCTGATCGTAAGTGGGCCACACTTCCCTTTACAATGAGAAATTGGTAGTAGAAATATGACGGTTGTCAAAACATATTCCAGTGATCTATCAAGGAAAAAGACTCCAACAGTGGCGTATTCTAGAATACATGTGATCTGCATGCACATTGCAAAAAGTAAACGGTATTGACTTTACAGAAAAACTGCATGGAGTTTGCCACCGACAAACATGACAAACATGACTATTGTCGGAACGAAAAAATAATTGCAGTCGTGACTGAAAAAAGAGCCAGACATTGAGTGAAGATTGATGAAGACGGAAAAGCATGAAAGTTGTTGGTGGAGTTGATTGCAGGGTTGGTGGTGGTGGCCGCTGTGGTGGGTGGTGGTGGCGGTAGTGGTGGTGGTAGTGGCAGTGGTGGTGACGTGAGATATGGGCCCACCATTGGTGTGATCACATGCATTGGATCATACAGTGTAGCATTCTGTGTTCAATAAGATGGGTTTGCATGGAAGGCAATAATAAAGGCTATCATACGTCTTATGTTAGCTTTATTCCAAATGATTCGCATTTTAACCTGCTTTGCAATTCAAATGAAGTCAGGGGTCTATTGAATTTAGTGCATTTGATACAGAGTTTTAGCCAATCACATTGCTTTAATTCATCATGTGCTCCTAATGACCTTTACATCACGCACAATGCTGCGTAGGTCGGATGAAGAAACGCACAAATGATCTGATGGGAGGAAACTGAATGTCGGGAATGTTTTTATCTACCCTGTTGGTAAATCAGTAATAATACTGCACAAAAAGCCATTAGGATATGTTCTAGTTAGCCATCGCTGTGGATTGAATGCATTTCTATGGCACATCCATTCTCTTATTGTTGTCGCCATGATTTTTGAAAACAACTTGCTGAAAGGGGCGTACACTCAGCTTACGATGGGCGTGTCTCAGTCCAACCAGACCATTTTTTACAGACTACCCGTATTCAATATGCATTTTTGGGGTTTGGGGAGGCTATGGCCCTATCCCATATTACTATAGATATATCTCAAATTTACAGAAAAGTCGGTACCAGTAGGCAGATTTCTTGTCTAAAGGATTTCATTTGACTTAGATATATTTTGTAGCCTGACAGATCTATGACAACACTCAGTCGGAAACTGAATTATGTCCAGGTGGGTAGTTAACTAATGAAACATTTCACCCAATTAACCAATCAAACGTGTTATACAGATTTTATTAAATCAAGCAGATACGGATTTAAAAAATATCATTAAAACAACGTAAAATTACGTTTTTAACTATATAACGTGATTGTATGGTGCTAAGTAATCAGACATTCTACTGAAAACCTGTACCAGTGGCAGATTGCACGAGTAAAACCTATTGAGACATCAAACTTACACATATGTAATATATTCTCAACCATGTTTGCTAATAAAATAATAATAATGACATTTTGCTGGTTCTGTTTGGAATCTGTTGTACCAGCAGGGTCAGAATCCAAATAGTTCAGACTCTGTTAGCATCTCCCCAGACAATGCCCCCAAGGACTAATAATGACAGAATCCTACCACATGAAATCTCCCAGATAATCCCATCTGAACAATATGTCCCTAAATAATATCCCTGTGAACAACATCCTCTGGACTTCATCCTTTTTATATCATCTTATAGACAACATCCCCTGAACATCATCCTCTGGATAATATGCCTGAATGTATTACAAAAGAAAAAAAGTATTACTATTAGCATATTGCAAGCATTTACTTATGGCTTTTACACAGAAAATAAGTTATATAAAACCATTTTATAACTTTAAAGGAAATTGTTTTGTTAAAATGTTACAGTGTAATGTAACAAGGTGGTGATCTACTCTTGGCAAAACACATTATTTAATTTAAGAATGGCTTCAAATGAAAAATACAAGCTTTCTATCAAACATGTATTTTAATTGTCACAACAGCTTATTTGATTAGCACAGAATATTCCAAGTAAAATATTCGTGTTCATATAACCTGGAACCATTTCTGCTCAAGCCTCTGTATTTCTTGACGTGTTTCTCTGATTTGAGTATATCATAACACAACATTAATATTCCTATTCCTGATGGGTGTGTGTCTGTGTGACAGGAAGTATGAGGTGGGAGTTTGGGCCTAATAATAGGCGGGAGATGGGAAATGAGATTGATGGAAGGTTGGCCGCCAAAACAGGTTGGGATGGGAGGTTGAGGTTCCTCCCCCATTCATTGACCTGAAACGGCAATATTTATTTACCACTGTTTCCTCTAAACCAAAATATCTGCCAAATCCAGAATTTCTAATAACACTGGATTTTGCCTTCCTATGGCCAGGACTTAGGGATATTAACCATGGACCTTATCTCATGTTAGCAGGCAATTCCCAGCAGAGGGGTCTGCCTTATGTGACCTGACATCCTGTCTCTGCGTCTGGAGCATCAGTGATGGTTAGCAACTGTCTCCCGTGGCCTTTACATGGGACAGTGGATGTTTTTGAAGATAACAGTCTGACCTTTGGTGTCGTAAAAAAACTCAGTTCTAACATCCTAACCACCGAAATGTGTTTAAGTATAATTTAGCCTTTATTTGTTAATGGATATCGCCATTGGTGTTCACTGCATTTGCCAGGTCTGGCGACAATTTTCTGTGCTTATTGACAAAGTTTATCATGATGTATAGTATAAGCCATATCTGTTCTAACGATTTGCCTGCCAAATATGTTTAAATGAAGCACAATTTTTATAATAATTTGAGTTTGTTTATACATAGCAACCTTGCCATTCAGTGCATTGTGAATAGCTGTTAATAATTTCCAGTACCTGTCAACAAAGTGGACTGGTGTCAGGCATTCATGGGACCACATGATGGATGTATCATATCACAGACGGTTGGATCTAAATCGGGACATTTTTTTCCCGCAGCAAACAAGACGCAGGATGTGATTGGCTTGTCTTCTTGTTTGGATTAATATAGACCACAACAATTTGATGCTAAAAATAATCAGCCCTTCAAGATTTAAATCAGGATTTTTTTTCCACAGAAAACGAGACACAGGATATGGCGAGCTTGTCTTCATCTTTAGATTGTTATAGGCCACAACATTTTGATGCTAAAAATGGTCAGTGCTTCGAGGTGAATAATACTCTAAAAGAAGAACATGATGAACACAATGTTTTACTGCTAGAATTAATCGCTCCATCAAGATGAAACATACGCTGTCATTCGTAAGGCCAGACTTTTTTATTTGAAGTTTTATGGGCTTGCCAACATGAATTTCCTGGATGTAGAATAAAAATAAAATTGAAAAATAAATCTCTTTTATTGCCGCCAATGCCATGATTAATTTTATCAACTGCACATGTTAAAGCAAAAAAAATGCTTTTACTGTTGATGGAAAAAACCTCCTGCCATATGGGGTTTGAACTAAACAGCAGTACGAAAATTAATTTCTATATCCCTTTTCCACAAAGAAAGGGAAGAATCTTGAATTGAAGTTGTACTGATTTTGTACTGAATTAAATAAAATTATGTTTACATTTTCAAAGCAGTCTTTTTGAAGATGGTTCTTGTTTTAGTAGGATGACCACCTCAATGAATGTTTAACAAGTTTGCCTTCTTGGGACACCATGTTATCGTTAGATGAGTGCATTGTAAACCCATATATCATCTGACACTATAATTTCCTGGTATTTTAATTTATTTTTATTCCCATTCCTGACTTTGCTTTTTGGAAAAATCTGCCCATAAAATATAAAGTTTGGCCTGAGGATCATTGTACCGTTTCATGTATTGTGTTCTGTTGTCTGAGCAAACCACAGTCGCTGCTGTCAGTGACATAAGAAAATAAAAAACCAGACATACAGAAACTGGACCGGCTGACATGGCTTCTATCTGTTATCATTCAGCCAACGCTCAACTCATAAAACATTTTATTAGATTAGCATTAGAAAAGACTTTCCCCAAAATACGCCCAGGGACTGATTAGCAAGTTGCGTGCAGCGTGTATATCTGCGATAACATTGTCTGTGGAATAACTGTGAAATAAAAGGCGAACAAAATTTGTTTTATGACTCAATTGTCATCCGTGAATGTTTTGCCCTCAGGTGGTTTATGTACACTATATGGACAAGGCCCTGGGCTGCTGACACGAGTTATGACATGACGATTTGTTGGACTGCTAGTTTTATGTGATATCAGATGTTCACAGTTAGTTGTATAAAGCTGGGGGGGAGGGTGGGTGCCGTATGCTACCCAATGGGGTGGCCAAGTTCACCCATTTTTGACCAACAGAGATATATATATATATATATATATATACATACATACATACATACATACATACATACATACATACATACATACATACATACATACATACATACATATGCCCTATTGGACCTAATAAGTGTAAGGCATGCTTGGGCCATGGAACAACTGAAAAGTGGTACCAACTGTTTAACACTAGATGGCGACACTTTTCAGTTGTTCTACACCAGTCAAATTATGGTTCCTGCTGATTAAAAAAGGGCGCGTACACTAATTATGGCACGTACACTTAATAGGTCGAATACGGTATATACCTAGTGTTTAAAGTGCACAATTTGGCGATGATATAAAATATGCCAGTTTTACAACATATGGAGACCGCTGTATCGCAATAAAAGGTAGTCCAATAATTTAAAAATTTTTAAGGTGAAACATTATTAATTGTTAAATATACTACAGTAATAAAGACATTAAAATATTTTAAATGAAGTTTGAAATAAAAAAATTCAACGAATTGGTGAATTTGAATTATATGAAAAGCTTTTAGCCAATGAAAATAATTGTACATTCTCTTTAATTAATCATCAAAATTGTAAATAATTTATTATATACTCTATTCTGAAAGATGTTGAAAGCTTGAAAGCTGAACATTGATGATAAATATGGAGAGAAAGTATAAGCAGCGAAGAGGTACTCAACATGGTATGAGAAAAGAGGATACTGACGGAGGTTATCAGGACGAGCCAGAACAAGTGGTTAGGACACACCATGAGAAGTGAATGACTTTTTTGAATTTTATCTTTTGTGGTACTTAACGCAAAGAATGCTTTTAACTATCAGTCTAGGTACCAGCCAGGATCACATGATGTTTAGCAAATGTATGGTTCGTCCATAATGTAATAGCTCGTAGAACCAGTCATAATGACTAGTGAGTCCTTCGTAGTTCATTCCCGGTATAAATTCTCATTCACACAACAGTTAAAATTCTCTGAGAAGAATTCAGCCATAATGCAATTACTGTGCAAAATATATTTGATAATAAAATTCCATCACAGACTATAGCCACCAGTTACAACTGAGTGAAACTAAGGTGACAGGGACAGAATAAAATTGTTTAAGCTAAGAACAACAGCAAGACAATTGAGGGTTAGATCCCAGGGATGCACTGTGTAGTACCCTTCCTTGGTGCCCTCATGCCAGACTGCGCATTTCTAACATTAACTTAGACAGCAGAATTCAATATTTATAACATTACAGCAAGGCAACATGCAATATTTTATATTGGCAAAAACATGGTTGGTTGTTTCAGACTTTTTATGAAGTGTCTATAGGCTGGCTACTGGCCAAGGATTTGTACCCACAACCTCCTGGACAGGAAGTGAGCGCCAAAGCAATTGAGCCACCACGCCAGTAAACGGGTGGTCTTGTCTGGTGACCAGGAGGCGTAGTCATAATTTTGTTTACAAAACCATTTTCCCCCCATAGATTGCCTTAGGCAATCAGCTGCTGTATTTTTCATCACACTTTTATTTTTGACCCTAGTTACATTCATCAGTCTTTTTAAGTGTACAAGTTAAAAGGGGAATGTTTTCCAAAGATTTCCTAAAATGTCAGCCTCATAATAATTTGATTAACTCAAAGGCTGGCGGATGATTCAAATTCAGAACAATTTGACTGTGCCATAAAGGAGAAAATTGCAGTTTTAAATGTCAACATAAGCAATTACGAAAATTGTAATACAATCTGAAAATCCTCAGTTCAGAAGCAGCAGGTGTTCTAATGTAACATGTGTTTTGCAGTCAGAGCTTGTTATATGTACGGGCCGTTTCCTTTACAACGTAAACTGTGGTGACAGATTCACCCAATAGTGGTATTTATCGCCACACAGTAAATAATAGAATTACGCCTTCCGATGTCATCCACGTTTCACCTTTTGTTGTTTGGCTAGAAACGTGTTCACCTAGTTTCCGCCTGCCCTGACTGGCTTTTCAAGAAGACAATGAAATGATGTTTAATCAGTTGATCCGAACTTGCCATATTAGAAGTCCCTTTGTCTGTTTGACAACCCTTTAAATGACAGCCATCAATCAACGTCGCAGTGTGAAATTGTAATGCGCCCTAAGCTTTTTTGCAAAGTGTCACCACCAAAAAGAAGATTGCTTATAACTTGTCTCATTATGTCTGGAGAAGTTTGTTGGATTGATGTGTTTATGTCTGTAACCAGCTTTTTTGTAAAGTGTCACCACCAAAAAGAAGATTGCTTATAACTTGTCTCATTATGTTCGGAGAAGTTTGTTGGATTGATGTGTTTATGTCTGTAACCACTTCTTAGCCATTGCTTTCACTACACACAGACAGATTTATCAGTCATATTTTAGGTCTTCATTGAAACCGATTTAAGCACAGAAATTGTGAAAGATAATTATCCTTTTTAAAGGGCACAAACCAACAAAATAAAATTTAAATAATATCTTAAAATTTTGCACACATCTGTTTTGTTGAGAACAAACATTTTATGTTACTTAAAAGTATGCGCGAAGCAAGTGTGAAATAGGTCGTAGAACTGATTTTTGCTACTTTTTACTCACACAAACACAAATTTATATGGTTTTCATTTTGGTCTCGTTCTACTCATTAGTCCAAACTGCGCTTGCAGTATGAAAATGGGTTGATTTGTTAATTCTGTGTGATTTTAGCCACACGGCTGCTCCAATTGCTGTATATACATACTATTCGCCGGAGCAGAATGTAAAATCATTACTCATGTAATAACATATAACACCAGACCAATTTTTGCTGATCGAGTAAAAACTAATTTAATACTATGCCTGATGATTTCACCGAAACTAAATAACAAATTTGTACAAACGAGCTAGCGTGTCTCAAGTCTCAAGTAGTTATACTCCAAACAGCCCAATCTTGAGCTAACGCAGGAGTTTGGACCAACGGCTTTTAGTGTCTCTTCCGAAAAACACGGGCAAAGTGGGGTGAACGAAATTGCCCAAGCTTCGAAACGGCGGAGGTGGAATCGAACCACCGTCCTCTCGATCGACAGGCGTGTGCTCTAACCATTAGACCACCGCTCCCCACTCGTTGTCGATAGCAGTCTGAAACAAGACAAGCGAAAACATCAGATTGAGGAGGAACATTTAAGCAGTGACAGACTACATAGGACATGCGCTTCTGTGAATTACATGTTTGTTTGGCAAACGATCGGTCTACTGTATTAATTGACTTGGCATCCATCAGAGGTGCCACTGGTCGCCTTCAGTCGTCTCTATTGATTTGGGAAAATCCCAGGGCGATGGTGAAAAATAGTCCCAAATCAACAGCGGTCGTGGTGATTTAACATTGGGGATGACTTCGTCATCTCTGTCTGGTGTTCTGAGACTCTCGGGGGTCTCGTTTCTTATGCAGAGGATCACCAGTGTCTCCTGGGTCGGAATAAGAGCATTGATAACATTAACCATTTATTGATGCTGTACCACTGGTCATATATTTGTGTATGGCAGATCTCTCTCATTTCTGTTAAATCTGCCATTTTCGGTGGAAGATGAAATCTCCTGTGTTTCAGATTTTAAAAACTCCCATTATCGGACGATATCCCATTTTAATTAAAAAAACATTTTTCCTTTGATTTTTCTGGGCTGAATCACAACTTTCTGTTTGATTGGTCGATAATTGTGTCAGCGATGTATCTAACGTTGGTTTTTGCTTCATAGCTGGTGGTAAAACCCTATTTTCAATGGTGAGAAGGGCAAACAAAATTCCAGACTTGGCATTGCGGAAAGTTAAAAGGTTTGGTGTGCACTTGGCCTGTATATTATGTGCTTTCAACCAGAATTCGTCTAATGTTGTGAACAAACGTTGTTTTAATAAAACTGTCGACACTTGATCAGGAAACTCTGAAGGTGTTAAATCTTTTAGCACTGCGTCAAGACCGCAAAAAGTTGCAGAAGTATATAATTTTATTCACGTGCAGTATGTTACGTAATAGTGAAAGTGAGTGCCAGTTGCAATGCAAATTTGTGTTGCATTACTAAAATACTTGGTCATTTTTACAAATATAATCCAATCCAATCACCTGTATTGATCAGTTGTATTGTCTTCTCCAGCTTGTTGAGTATTTGTACATCCAGTAATGTTATTGTTGCCCTCATATCCCTAGGAAACCAGTGGACTTTTCTCCCCTTTCTGGGCTGTGGAGATCCTAGAATTGCAATAATTAAGTCCTTGAAAACTCTTGCACTTTGTAATCAATCTGTTATGTCGTTTGTATTAGTCATGTTATAATGTAACAGTCATTCTTTGTTGTTCATATTATAACGAAACAGTCATTCTTTGTTGTGCATATTATAGTTCAGGTGAGTATTATACACGGTGACAAGGCTCCAAAAAATTTTCTTACCAAATACCCTGTTATCAGGAACTATAGATTGGCCTAAACTATTTACGCTGCTTAAAAACGTTTTCATCTCATTGTTTCTATGCCGGTGCATTCATTAAATCATTCCACATCATTCCATATACAAAAGAAGCATCTATTCTTTTGAAATAAGTACACTAAGGGATACTCTAAACCGTGCTTCAACCAAACTATTGGAAGTCAGGATATCGGTGGTTGATGCTAGAAAGTTGGGTTGCATATTATACATGGTAATATAGAAATTCTGTCAGATTTGAGGAAAGAATCAGGATGTACATTATTATATTTGGGTGTGTGTTTTATACATGAAAAATTATGGTACCCAAAAAATTAATAGTAATATGTATACTGTTTTTTGGAGTGATATCCTTCTGATATGTCCATACGTGAAACAGCCAGCTGCATCTTATCCTATGCTGGTTGCAGTGGGAATATCAGGCACCTACTCGAACCAGAAGCTTCTCGGTTTCATGCTGGTAGCGGTGCCGGAGAACGCCAGGGATGAGACCACGACCATGGGCACATTCCAGGTAGGCAAACAAAAACATGTCAGCAACACCATCTTGGTTTATTCTCAATGCTTCAACTCTCTGTGCTAATATTTTACTTGTCCATTTTGCTGTTGATATTTATAAAAAAAAAATACTTTTAATCCAGATGTACTGTGTCATATTATTAAAACTTGTCTTTCGTGTAGGCATAAAACAATCAGGTCACAATATCGCTTGCAGATCACAGAGTAATATCTTACCCTTTTCATACATCATACCAGTTTCCTTTCCAAATGCCAAAAGCCAAACTTTGGTGGAAACCAGCAGTATCAGTAATTTTCCTCTATATGTAAAAATGACTGAGCATTTGGCTAATATCATGATCAAGATGAAGTTATACTAATCACATCATGTAGCCTGTAATGGCACAGGAAAACTAGACTAAACAATATGTCATTATGCAGCAATAAACATGGCTATCAATCAGGGCTGGGGTGAATTCCAAAACGAATTGGAACTATTCAATTCAATTCCTGAATTTGAATTGGAATTATAGATTATGAGTAAGTTGAACTGGAATTGAAAGATTTTGAGTAAGTTGAATTGGAATTGAAAGAAAATTAATTGAACTTCATTTTTTAGTGCTGGTGCGATCTGGTTCTATTTCCAATGGGATCATCAATTCAAACCTTTGAATAATAGTGTATATGAACTGTAAGTCTTTGTAGCAGCTAAACATACATTTGTACACAATTTGAAGGGCTGAGGTGAGAATATTTGTCCAAATTTGAACAAAGGGTCTGCATGTGGCAATTGGAGAAAAAGAACTCCGAAGATCTGCATAGATTGCAGTTAAGATAACATTTGTTGTCTGCCTGCACATATCTGAAACCATGCTCTTTGTGTGTGCCAGGAATATGTGAAGCCATAGCCACCCCAATGGGGCATCCCAACAATTAAGTAATAAGGCTTGCTACTCCTGCATTGTTTCATTGAACAGGTATTTCTGAAACCATAAAATTATCAGCCTACTGGTCTTTTCATGTTGTTTGAATAACGGCTAAGCCTTTGTCTGTACATTGTTTACAATTACTAGCAGTTGGAATAGCATACAAACAAACCTGATATTTTGTAAGTTTGCAGCAATAGATGTAATAGAAAATTAATAGACTATTATATATTACTTTAGAATTTATTAGTATTACTTTTGAAAAAAAGTTCCTCTATTATTGTTACTTTTGAAAATGTCTATTACAATTACATATTGCAAGTATCCCATGGGTTTGTTCTGGAAAAACTCCCATAGAATTATTTGAATTGAATTGGAATTGAAAGATTTGAGCTGGAATTTGAATTGAAATAAATGAAGTGAAAAAAAGAGAATTTAATTGAAATCGATTACATTGAATTTACCAGAATTTGAATTGGAATTGATTAAAATAATGGAATTGACCCCAGCCCAGCTATCAACTATCTGGGAAGCAATGGATTTTCAGTAATGGCGCCTAAGTAAAATTAAGTAATTCTGTGCAAGTGTGATTATGGTAAACAGTAGTTTTTCAGTGGTTTTCAGTTTGCTTTTGAGTAATTATGAAGTATACCATGGTTTACACAAATTATGGAAAAGTCAGAAGAAATTTTTTTCTCAAGCTCAGGGAAATGTCAGGGAATTTTAGCTCAGGGACAAGTCAAGGAATTTGAATTATTTCAATCGAATGTGCATTTTAGATTTCTTAAACTTAATTTGAATTTGAGGTAAAAAGGGTGGATTGGATGGCTTTAAGGCAGCAAAGGGAAAATCACACTTAGGTCAGGGAAATCACATTTTGGTCAGAGAAAAGGCTGGGAATATTAATATATTAGGAGTACAGAGTTCAGCAAACAGTGAAATAGTTCAGAGAAGCACCTGTTTTCACTGTTTCCAGCAAACAGAGATAAGTTGAGAGGTGAACATTGCGAAATCATGACCTACGTGGGTGGCTTGGATAGAAGTGATGATAAAAACATTATCTAGACATGCCAGAGAACTTGGGAGCCACAGTCGCAAACAAGTCAAATGATATTCTTGCACAGCGGTTGAAGAAAAAAAAGTTTTTCACACAGATAAATTTCATTGAAAAAATCACGAACAATTCAAGGCCTTTGAGAACATATTCAAGTCATCATATATATTTATAAGAGACCACAGGTGTTCTGGAAACGTATGTTTTTATTTACACCCATGACTCATTTAAAATTCATCTGCCAATGGTTTCCACAAATGCAACGTGACACCTCTCTCATAATTGGATATGACAGGAGAAAGCTTATTTGCAGCAGTCGGAAAAACATTGGGTGCACTTTTCGAGTGTTTCCAGACCCCCAGAGCCCAAGGCACCGGCTGGTTGTAAATTAGAGAACTGATGTGCACTGGTTGTAAATTAGAGAACTGATGTGCTGAGTTCAAATGTGCACACATGACTGTATGACAGATGGCAGTAATACTAGGTTTAGGCTGTTTGCATTGCTGGCTGATGTTTGTGAATGCCAGTGCATACAGCTGTCATACGCGATCCATCATAGTACATGGTTAGAGGCATCCTTTGGGGAGCTCCTAAATACAATGACCAATTTTTGCATCCAGATCCATCCTTGTGAACGGTGGTGATATTTTATCCTTATGTGTGTGGGATCTGTCTAAACAACATTGAATACTGCCCCATGGACATATGAAATAATCCACAAGGTATTCTGTTGCCTATATCCATACGAGTTACTTTTAGCTGCAGACTGATCGTGACCTATCTAATAAAACTCATCATGGTCAGGTGCCGTGCCTGTTGCAGGCGTAGGCGATCACGATCACGTCTCTCCGTTTGTTACAACCACTGGTGTCTTGTAACAGTTTTGTTATGCTCTTTCCTACCCAGGCTGCTAGACCAACAGGACTTTAATTCTATGTCGACCTCTGCTATTTTCCCCTCAATCTTTCATGTTGTCACTAGACAGTCTAGTTTTCTGTCTCATCACGTGACCAATAAATTCTGCTTGACTTTTTCTGATTCTGCATGTGATCGTTGTTGTCAGAATTTCTTCATTAAGTTTCTACTTATTTAACTTTTCTAACATTTTACTCAATATTTCCTACACCTGCCACTTTGTCCATGCAGCCACTGGTGTATATAAAGTAACTGCAGCCACTGGTGTGTATAAAGTAACTGCAGCCACTGGTGTATATAAAGTAACTGCAGCCACTGGTGTGTATAAAGTAACTGCAGCCACTAGTGTGTATAAAGTAACTGCAGCCACTGGTGTGTATAAAGTAACTGCAGCCACTGGTGTGTATAAAGTAACTGCAGCCACTGGTGTGTATAAAGTAACTGCAGCCACTGGTGTGTATAAAGTAACTGCAGCCACTGGTGTGTATAAAGTACCTGCATCCACTGGTGTGTATAAAGTACCTGCATCCACTGGTGTGTATAAAGTAACTGCAGCCACTGGTGTGTATAAAGTAACTGCAGCCACTGGTGTGTATAAAGTAACTGCAGCCACTGGTGTGTATAAAGTAACTGCAGCCACTGGTGTATATAAAGTAACTGCAGCCACTGGTGTGTATAAAGTAACTGCAGCCACTAGTGTATATAAAGTAACTGCAGCCACTAGTGTATATAAAGTAACTGCAGCCACTGGTGTATATAAAGTAACTGCAGCCACTAGTGTATATAAAGTAACTGCAGCCACTGGTGTATATAAAGTAACTGCAGCTGTTTAATGCTAGTGCATTTTGTGATGGATTTTATGTATTCCGGTTCTGTAACGACAGTTTTAATTAGATTTTATTACTCACATGACATGTCAGTCTGAATAGTAGAATTATCGCAGTTGGCGTCATCTGTTAGTCCACAGCATAACTCGAGAACAACAGAGGTTGGAATCACCAATTCTGACAACAAGTTCATACCGAGTGTAGGTTGGACACTGTCTGACACAGGGAAGGCATACGAAGATGAAATATCAGAAACACACTTTATAGCAGCGTAGTGCGAGAGGCAGCATTATTTTTATTCCATTTCTGTGCATTGATGATTACTCTTTACTCTTCGAGGATGTCAGCAAATATATCAAAAACATATTGAAAGACAACCAGTGAATTGTGATAAGAGAACAGAGAGATTGAAGGATATTTGGATCCTCTTAAATGTCTAACTGGGAACGTGCCAAGAGTAAATGGCATTAGACATAACACATTTATAGTACATCATTATTATGTGACACTTGTGGCTTTTACACTTTATATTTTAATTTCAACGTACATAGCATGTGTCGGTGCAGGTTGTATGTCTGATGGTAAGTCAGGACGATAATTGTATTGGTTTGTATGGAGTATACATTGTACACTTTTACACTTTGTGTACCCTTAACTTTTAATTATGGTACAACCAGTGCTATGCTCACAACTGTGTGTGTGCGTGTGTGCATGTGAATGTTCGCCAGTCCAATAAATGTATTCATGAATTGTCATGTTAACATCCTGTCTTTGCATTGTTGATGTCAATTAAGCCAGGCACATCAGTTAATAATAATAATAGTAAAGTTTATTTCAACAACATCAACAGTAAACATACAAACACATTTGAGCTTTAAACATCAATAGCACAACTTGAAAAAGTTGAAACAAAAACAAAACTTACAATTGCATGTAACAGGCCTATGTATATTTCAAAAGAACTATGTAGACTAACCACAAAGCAACCACACGTTTTTATGACATAAAACAATATAACAATGAAAACACGCCCTGAGCGAATTTCAGTTTGTGCCATATCCAGTTTTTTTATAGAAATTTTCCAGAGAATCCTGACCGTGAGTAAAAGTTCACGTCGAGTTCACCTTGCCATGGTAACACATCGTTGTTGTGCTTCGCAGGACAGATTGCCAAATTTTGTTTGCATTTTTGGCTGGGCTTTCACTCAACGTCCAGTCAGGACGTCAGCTGTTGGCTGATTGATCACATGACAGTTCGTGGCATCAACAGTGACAGGTAGACTGTCGTGGCCACTGGGGGGCCAGGTGGACAGCTGTTCCAGGTGTGAGCTATCTCTGGGCCAGCCATTTGGTTAATTAGTGCTGGCTGTTCTTGACTGTGTGTCCCAGGGTCAGTGGATGCTATACTGGTCAACATTCGTCAGAGGGTTTCGCTGTGCTGGTGCTGGTGGAAAGTGTCCAAGCTATGAATTCTACGTCCAGGCTGTTTATTGATAATTCGATCATCACGTTCCGATCTACTTAATACAAATATGAAATTTATTTATAGTAGGCGTTTTGTAATTCCACCGTGTACGGAACAGTGTGAGCGTCACATCTATGGAACATGTAAGATTTATGCCAGATAATATTACCTCGCACAAGTAACATTAAAGTCTTTGGAATTTTCTCCTTATTAGTGTTAGGTCAGTAGAAAAATAATAAAATCTTTCTGTCATCTGAAGACTTTTTAACCGTGCTTTCCCTCTGTAGCCTCCTAACGTAGTCATCCGTCAGTTGACAACTTTAACTTTGTTGACTGATTTTGAGATTGTGAAACCCTTTTAATTTTGATGTGCCTCTGAGCTTGGGTTTCTAAGGACGCAGTAGCTACAGAAGTGATTTTTTTTTATCAATTGTTAAACAGCGTCGGATCAGGACACGTTGTGTGGCACAGCGTATTTTTGTCAGAAATCTGTTGCCATAATCAGCTATCCTGTCACTAGTATGACTGAGGCAACACTAGCAGCTGTTTGGGGTTTGTCTTAGGTCCTACGGTCTTCTGCAGATTGCCTGGTTTATGGCGCAGTAGAAACATCTACTGGTATCATTGCTAAATGGTAATGCCCATTATTTACATATAGTTAGTAGTTGCCGACATGTCCACTGGCATTACCAACATTAAGTGGCCAGCAGAGGCTGTTAGATTTAATGACGTAAATGATTTATACATGCATGTCAGTAGTGATTACCAATGACTACAAAGCAAGGTGAAATAAATACATTATCTGGAAGATCCTAAACGGGCTCCCACAAATCAATGTGTTTCAGAAAATTCCAAACTCAAATCTGTCTATACTATGCGAAATAAATACGTTATCCAGAAAACCACCTGAAATAGCCCCCCTCACAAATCTATGTTCACAAAATTACAAACTCAAACATATCCACGATTGTAAAAGATTTCACACCCTTTTCTGTCGATGCATTAACAAACACCAAATGCAAGTTGAAAATATGTATCTCTGGCTCTGAGATACCGCATGCTTTCACAATTTTTTTCCAAATCTTCTTGACCCTGTCAAATTGACACTTGGTTAACCCATCAAACATCTGTGAAACGTCTGCCTATTTTTTATCTATCTGTTTAGTTTTCTCGTTATTGGAAGCAGCCTCTGTGGTCGTGCTCCACTGAACCACCCTGGCGCCAGGCTGGCAGGTTGCTGGGTTCAAGTGAACCCTACCGAGTTTGTGTAACGATAGCCGGGAAGAAGAACATATTCAGCCCCAGGGGTTCTTACCAGGACATGTTTCTTACACGCTTGGGCGAACAGCAAAACAACCTACACAGGGGGGAAGCAATTCAATACATCAGAGTTATTTTTATAGGTGACACCACATGTCGTGTAATATCAATACTCTTTTTGTACCTGAACAAGAAATTATGCAATTTTCTTTTACTAAGATATCCTATTTTGGCACCATTCAATGTTGGGGTAATAATCTGCCCTAGACATTGTACACTTCTGACTACCGGTATCAACATAACTTCAGAAAGCAGCTTAATATGGTATATATTAAATAAAACAAGCATTTTCTCTTTCAAGCGTGTTTATGTGCATTGTATGCTTGTCACATGGACTTATGTGAAGTTTAATTCAATTGAAGGAATAAAAAAAATGTGGTTTAGCTTCTTCAATTTTAATGGTAATTAATGTTGATGGTTAGAATTACAACTCAGACAATCAATATATCATATTTACTTAGGATTTACCAAAACATGACATTGAGTGCATGTATACCTGTCTCAGTGACCTCTAAGATGTCACTTTCCACGTACATTTGGGTAACTACTCCCGATGTTCTTTCAGTGGCAAAGACATGATACAATTCCATCAATGTATCAATCTGTAGGGTCATTTGATTGGTACTGATTAAAAGTCAAATCTCTGCTCACTCCCAATAAAGCCCCTGCAGAATCTGAGTAGATGTTCCCTTTTCCCCTTCCCCATTCTTGCACCCATATTTACCCTGTCTTCCCTTGTTAACCTGCAGCATGTCAAACGCCCGTCTGATCCCACCACCTAAAGAAGCCTATACGTCGCCATACATGGTTGTCTATTCAGAGTCTGGAAATAGCCTATTTCCTCCCTGGTTTTTTCACTGCGAATTGGAATGTTGCCCTCTACTCTGGGATGGCATTCCCTGTCAGATCTTTACATCCTTGATTGTGTTCAGTCTAAAGATGATCTGCCTGTAACCTTCACCTCAATATGACACACAGCGTAGACCAGTTTTGTGATTACTGTTTTGGATAACTAGTTTGCTCTACACTACTAAGTCACATTCTGTATGTGGCTAATTCATCTGGTCAGGAGCTGTAATGAAAGAAACCAAACACAATTTAAACCAAATTGTGCTATTATCACTTGGAGCTTTGTTGTGATGCATTACGTCCTCAATAAAATCCCAGCCTTCTCATAAAAGCTCACTTGTCATGACAATGAGTTTCACACATGTATATGTTACTTTACTAACATTTATACGGCAACCAATTCCCCCAAACAAAATACAGCATTTTGTATATCTGTGCACAGTTTTGGACGGTCAAAATCGACATTATATTATTACACTGTGTTACCAAAAATTCACTTTCATGTCAAGTTCACTACTTAAGTGGCGCCACCTGGGGAATGTTATTAGCAAAACAATCAAGTTGCTCTTTTGTTTTGGTTCAGTAACAGTTTGCACTGAGCACATGCTTCTCATAACACGACTCTAAAACTAAAGGGATACATGACTTTTACAAGTTGTTATTCATATGCGCCCTGGTGTGCAGACACGTGGGCACACACTTTAACGTGTGCCTTGGTGTGCACCCATTTTTAATCTGTATATTCACAAAAAATAAAAAAACTGTTTTGTTTAGAAACGTGTATTTATTGGTGACATTTTTGGCTGCATCGTCACATAATTTTAGAAATTTTCATTTTGACCCCGTACGACTTACGGCAGATGCTTTCACAACTCTACAAATGTGTTTGTGAAGTTTGGCATTTATCAGATCACATAACCACGCACATGTCTCTGTTCAGGCTGGGAGCAATTGGGAAAGTCAGGGATGACACATAAGACTATAATCTCCTCTTCCCTAGCCCACTAGGCAGGAATATGATCTTCCCCACTGGGTGAGGTGTCATCCTCTCAGCCATGACAGCTGCAGTTTCTTCCGATCAAATTTCTGTCTGTCTCTGACATAGTTGGTGAAACTCTGCTGGTATTTTGGTTTACCATGTCAAACTTCGGGTATCAGTACTTTTGTAGGAATATTTGTTGATAAGTCAAATTTCCTTGATAAAATATGAAGTCATAACATTGCGCGTGTGTCCATTGTCATCAGTATATGGGACACAGTGGTAAATGCTGGTTTGTCAGTCCAGAGAACCAGGGTTTCAGTCCACCTGCTGCCATTTGATACTTGGGCAATTTCATTCACCCCACTTTGCCTGTGTCTTTCATAAGAGACACTAAAAGCCGTAGGTCCCTTCTACCTGGTGTCTATGCCAAGGGGAAGTAAAAGATCCCACACGGGGTAAATGCAATTACTGCACGAAGACTGTTCGTTCAAACATCCACCACTCTCTGTAGTCAGGTAATAATTTTTACAGCTGAATGAACTAAGGCAGTATGGAGTGAACAAAATTACCCAAGCTTTGAAACAGCAGCAAGAGGATTCGAACCTCTCTCAATTGCGAGTCTGATGTTCTAACCACAACACCACCGCTTCTTTGCTAGGTACTTTTGTTTGTAAACAATGCCATCTGCCACTAATGTCAAGAGCGTGCACACTATTGATATAAGTGTCTTCAAAATATGTCTAGAATGCTGTCATCTTCTACCAGTAAAAACCTTAGCGGTCTCGTTAAATTAACATGTTTACAAGTTGTGCTATCTAACACGACAAAACCTAAAGACATCACCTGAAAAGAAATGTTCATCTGACGATAGCTTAAATTCCATATAGTTTCAATGGGCAAAAGAACCTATGATCACCGCTGAAAACAATTGTATCTGATACCCAAAGAAAAAAGACACCATATTCTTCAACAATATCTGCCTGATGCATTTCACTTGCATTACCATATGTAAACTACGTGCTTATATAGCGCGGTATCCAGTCCTTGGTACCGTTCAAAGCGTTTTACACTTCACCCCTTGGCAGACCTGTTCATTCCAACGCCAACTCAGCTTCTCTGGGAATCATTCAGCCATGCTGCAATTACTGGGCAAAGACTTTGTTCAAATATCCACCACTGTCTATAGCCAGGAACTCATTTATACAGCTGAGTGAACTGAGGCAATGTAGGGGGAATGAAACTGCCCAGGCTTTGAAACGACAGCAAGATTCGAAAGCGGATTCTCTCAATTGAGAGTCTGATGTTCTAACCACAACACCATCGCTTTTTTCTAGGTGCTTTTCTTTTTAAACAATGCCATCTGCCAGTAATGCGAAGAAACTTGCACACTATTGATATAAGCGTCTTCAAAACATGTCTAGAATGCTTTCACCTTCTACCAGTAAAAACCTTATCGGTCTCTTTAAATTAACATGTTTACAAGTTGTGCACTCTAACAAAAAACGCCATCACCTGAACAGAAGTGTTCAACTGATGATAGCTTAAATTCCTAATAACTTAAACGGACAAAAGAACCTATGATCACCGCTGAAGACAATTGTATCTGATACCTAAAGAAAAACAGACACCGCATTCTTCAGTGATGTCTGCCTAATGCTTTGCAATATGTAGACAAAAGCATAACATTCTGGAAATGCTTTTAACCTGGTGTTCCCAGTGCAATGATCTGATGGAGTAAACATTTACCTAGCCTGCAATTACGGTAAATAAACAAACCTGGAAGGTTGTGAATTAGGGGAGCTGGTTATGTAATCGGACAGCAGGTAATAGCAAGCATGTGCCTGTCATGTGGTGACAGAGGGTGAGCTTTGAATGCAACATTGCATGCCTGTATTTATCTAGTAACTTGATGATTGGAAGAGCCATGCAGGAATGTTGCAGCGGGTGAACCAAATGGCAATGTACCTTGCTTCCTAGGGTTGTAAGGGAGAATGAAAGGATCCCTGGGGGGAGACAGCTGTTGCATATGGGACTATGGTATGGGCTGGATGCAAAAACCGCTTCCACTGGTTCCCCAGACAGCTTGTTGGGTCTTGATGGATAGTTAATTGTTAGTCAGCCCACCACCCCGGTCTTTCACCCCTTGTGGATGTCAGCACCTGTGATCGCCTTCAGGGGTGAAACCCTGCCACCCTATGCCCCAGGCTTCTGTGCAGCTGCTGTGGTATTGTGTAAAGGGGACAGGCCAGTATTTAACATTTCACATCGTTATATATGAACAAAGTGCCACTGATTTTGATATGGTAACTGCTTTCTGGATTTTTTATTATGAAAAAGTTGTTTTATACTACTATTACTACTACTACTACTACTACTATTACTACTACTACTACTACTACTACTACTACTACTACTACTACTACTACTACTACTACTACTAGTAATAATAATAATATGAATGTATTTAATGGTCATTGGAATTTATATTTAAGCAATTACTTACAAATAAACTGGGTTTTTTAACAGAAGAATGAGCTTACTTGAAAACTCATAAACATAAGATGACGTGCACATAATTACATTTCTAATGGCTGACTAGCCGGGTGGAAGAATGACCAAATATACAGTGGTCTATCCCTGTGATGGCATGAATGGTACACCACAACCACCATGGTCAACCAACACCACAACCACCATGGTCAACCAACACCACAACCACCAGGTTCAACCAACACCACAACCACCATGGTCAACCAACACCACAACCACCATGGTCAACCAACACCACAACCACCATGGTCAACCAATACCACAACCACCAGGTTCAACCAACACCACAACCACCATGGTCAACCAACACCACAACCACCATGGTCAACCAACACCACAACCACCATGGTCAACCAACACCACAACCACCATGGTCAACCAACACCACAACCACCATGGTCAACCAACACCACAACCACCATGGTCAACCAACACCACAACCACCATGGTCAACCAACACCACAACCACCATGGTCAACCAACACCACAACCACCATGGTCAACCAACACCACAACCACCATGGTCAACCAACACCACAACCATCATGGTCAACCAACACCACAACCACCATGGTCAACCAACACCACAACCACCATGGTCAACCAACACCACAACCAGCATGGTCAACCAACACCACAACTACCATGGTCAACCAACACCACAACCAGCATGGTCAACCAACACCACAACTACCATGGTCAACCAACACCACAACCACCATGGTCAACCAACACCACAACCACCATGGTCAACCAACACCACAACCATCATGGTCAACCAACACCACAACCACCATGGTCAACCAACACCACAACCACCATGGTCAACCAACACCACAACCACCATGGTCAACCAACACCACAACCACCATGGTCAACCAACACCACAACCACCATGGTCAACCAACACCACAACCATCATGGTCAACCAACACCACAACCATCATGGTCAACCAACACTACAACCACCATGACCATAATCAACACAACCACCTTGACCAATCAACAACACCCATGAGCATGGTCAACACCACAACTACCATGGTCAACCAACACCACAACCACCATGGTCAACCAACACCACAACCACCATGACCAACCAACAACAATACAACCAAGACTACTACCACTGCCAGTGCTACCACAACCAACACACCACAACCTTATCACAAGAGACCACTTTGCTGACTCTTTAACTACGTCTTTTTCTGCTGTTAAGTGGATTGTGCTGTGAAATGTGCCAACTAAGTAGTTCTGAGTGTGTTTATCATAAACTCTATAAAAAGACAATAGAACTACTTAGCTACCCTGACCCAGGGGGCAGTTTACCACACTAACCTACTTAACCAAACCTATGCCCTGGGGAACCTGGGCAGCCCATTAGCTGTGTCTTACTCTGTGGCTGTGTAGACATAGACCTTTTCCTGTAGATTCCGAAGCAGATTGGAATTATGCAAACATGTGTATCTTACTGTAATCAAGATTGAGTCTGTATGTGTGTTTATTTATGTACATATGTAAGTTATGCTGTTCCACCTAGACACTTTGCATCTCGGGTGCCAAACTTTCAGGGGTTCATCTACAACCCCACGGTCAGGTCGTGACAATTTTTTTATAAAAGCATGAAAAAAGGAAATGGACCGTTATCCCGAGTTGATTTGCTTCTGGACTCAGATCAATATTTGTTGTAATATTATGGTTTTTATTTAAATTTTATTTATTGTCTCTTGACAACACCAGAGGTAAAAGTTGCTCCTATGTACATTCTCCGGGATGGTTTGGGGTGATGGTGAGGTCATCGTGGGGTCATCATGGAGTCATCATGGTTCATGTGGTCAAGACTTGGGCTAGCATGACATGACCATGACCACTCTGTCTTAAGTTTAAGTTTCCTGGCATATGTTTCCTGTTGTCTGAATATAAAGTATGCCACAAAATGAGTTTCCTGGAAATACATCAATGGTTTCTGAGATATATTACGACCATGCTATGCTGTTCATAGCAACCCGTAAAACAGCTAAAACCTTGCACTTCAATGTGGCATATATTGGATTTGGCATCGTTTAAGTTCTGTGTCAGATGTATACATTATTGTGGATATTTTCTACATTCAGTTGACGTGGATCATTTTGGGTAGCATCTGTTTTACTACGCAGAATTGTTTCTATACTAAATCTTTCATTCAGGCAAACTGTGCTGGCCCAAAGCGGAAAAATTACTCATATTTACAGGTTGGATGACATATTGGATGCGGATAATGTAAATCAGTGCTGATAAACTTGGAGTAATGTAAAAATGGAACTTGTCTCACCACAGAGTTCATCAAGTCTGTTACAATTCTGAGCACACTCAAATCTCTCCTTCGGAATGTACAGTGATAGCTACTTCACTGCTAGCTGTGGTCTACTTCCTGTCTTCACCCTTCCTTATGGATTCATTAACTATTCCATTTACCCACTAATCACCACTCTTTGCCTGGCCAGTAATTAAAGTGATAGTGCTGTGCAGTAATTACTTAATGCTGAGGATTGAAATGGGAAGGCATCAAGTGAATCCTTCCTGGGAGGAGTGTGAGACTAGGAAAGTGGCCATGTAGAGATTGTGGTGAAGTGTGTTGCAGATATTTTATAATGTTGTGTGTTGGGATACATGTAGCATTGTGATAGGCGATAACTGTGTTGGAAAATAACAGAGTAAATGTGTTGGGAGGTAGCATTGTAGATGTATTGTAAAACAACAGGGTAAATGTGTTGGGAGGTAGCAATGCAGATGTGTTGGGGGTGGCAATATGGATGTGTTGAGAGGTAGCAGTATTATGTGTTGGGAGATAATGATGTGTTTGGAGGTAGCAGAACAAATGTGTTTGGAAGTAACAGTGTGTGCATAGCAGTGTACATGTTATCGACATATAATGCATTATGTTCAACGGTAGCAGGCAGTATTGAGGTGATTGGAGCTGGCAATGTGTTGATAGTGTGCAGTGTTCTCCTGCTTTAGGCTGTACAAACATCATGTTTTCTTTTGTTGCAAATTTTCTCAGCACAGTTGTACGACAAGACACATTTCCACCTGCGCATGTCTAGTCACACTTTCAGTTTCCCAAGTTCACACTTCCAAGTTCCACAGTTTTGCCGGCATGAAACGCTAATTTCCCTGAGGACTTGTGCAGTAATATAGTATTTTCCCAAATTGCCCAGAGCAGAAACTGTTGTTGCAATGTATGAATAAAACATAATAGCTGTATTGTTAAAAGTCTTAAGTGAATATATATATATATATAATAGCAGTGTAACATTTAGGTGTTCACCTACACTTGATTCAATGTAACATTTAGGTGTTCACCTACACTTGATTCATTGTAACATTTAGGTGTTCACCTATATACTTGATTCAATGTAACATTTAGGTGTTCACCTACACTTGATTCAATGTACCATTTAGGTGTTCACCTACACTTGATTCAATGTACCATTTAGGTGTTCACCTACACTTGATTCAATGTACCATTTAGGTGTTCATCTACACTTGATTCAAATTTGATAGGTTTAGCCACCCATGTTTTACTGAACCAGATGTTATTAATAAAATTTCACCATTATCTGTTTACGAACGTGGATTTTGCCATTCAGCAGGCAGTGTAAACACGATATTTGTACTAAAACAATCCAATTAAACGGATTTAATGATCAGATTATAGTCAAAATGTCATTCATTAAAACAGAACTGATCAGTCAGTATGTCAGAACAAGTATAGTTTATTCTATATAACATGATTTACGATATATAAAAATGATCACACTATGTACCTTTATTATATTACTTTAACACACATTCGGGTGTGCAATGCAATTATGTATTCCAATTATTATTAATTTTTTTGGCTTCCTTCTACATCTGGTTTTGTACTGGGAAGTTAGAGTTGAAACAGATACCGTTGTTACTGTTTTGGCGAGCTGCTCATGTTTAAGGAACACTGTCAGTGCGACTGAAGTAATGTCATTCCGTCATACCGCAACAAAGACCATGTGACAAGTCAAATCCCATGACGGATGCCATGTCCCGACGAGAAACACTTTAGTGGACAGATTACTACACCAGGTGGCGTCATTTTTTTCTCTGCAATTGCATCAGCGAATCTGTAGGTTTACGAGCATTCCCTCATGGATTGCAGTGTAGTAACCCGTATAACAAGAGCTGGCAAAATGTCTCGGGAGCTGGCTGTGGCTTGTTAGTTTGATTAAAAGCGGTCCGTTTGCCGATAAGTGTGTTTCTTGGTTGTTAGGCGCAGGTTATGTAGTTACTAGTCACACACAAACCTTGGAGTTGGAGAGGTAGCTGATTAAATGAGGCTGGATAACGTTTTCAATTTGATTTTTTGAGTTTTTTCTTCTCAGAAACGGTTATCTGATTAAGAAGGAAAGGAACATTTTACAGCCAGCGAATTGCATAGATCTAATAACTGACTGATCACATGGTTGGATTGAAAGAAATTGTTTATGGAGACAGCTTGGATAAGTTGCCTTGGTTGATAGGGTATCTCAAAAACCCGATATCATTTAACCTCGGAAAGCAGTGTGTTTTGGGAAAGTCCACCGATGTATGATGTTAAACAAAATGGTTAACCCCCTTCCCTATGGGACCATTTTTATTTAATATCAAACACCAATAATTTTAGATGATCTCTTGGTGAAATGTTTGTCATAGCTGAGGAATAGAAATACAGGTTTTTCCAAATGGCTCCATAAGATGCTTGTGAAACCACCCCCATAATTATCATCATATACATCAGATTTCAGAATAACTATGATTGACAGTTGGCCATAATTTGAGTCTTGAGGTGGTTTCCCCTGGCAGATGTTATCAGCTGTCTGTCCCCAGAGTTTCAAGTTCCCCTGCACCTTAAAGCCAGGGAGGGGCTGATAGATTACATGGATGTCTTTTTATTGTTTCAGCTTCTTTATCTTCCCCTGACTCTCCTCCCAGCTGGGAAATGATAATTCAGGATAATCATGGTTCTTAATTATCTCGCCAGGTGGTGTTGCTGGTGCCACCACAATACTGATACATTTTCTGTGTTGTTTGTGACTGCCAAGTTTCTGGTTATCTGTGATGGAAATCGTATTTCAAACACATTTATATTAAGTTATTTTATGTAATACCTGTTTATGTTCACACAGAAAATGGTCAAATATTATGATTAACATAATCGTTGCCAGTTGATATTTTAAATGTTAATGTAATTATGCAACCGAGGTGTGTGCATGCATGCGTGTGTGCACACACATACCACAAGTTTCATCCAGAATACAATATATCCCGGCCCCCAACCCCCATAATTATATCCCCCTACAACCCTACCACCTCCCATCCCGGCAGGGCTCCTCTATATCCATGGACACCCCACCCTGTGAGTTATTGCTTGCTGGCTTTTGTAAACACAGCTATGTCAACAAAGGTAGAGGATCACCACCTCCACAGAATGACTGACACCTCGTACTATTGGCTCTTCCAAACAGTCTGCATCCTCCCTCCTCATTTCTTTTTATACACCAAGTCTTTTTGAAGGAATTATTCCGCTTTGAACATAATGAATTTACTAACTTTAATAATGCTGTTATCTACACTGTTAACATGAAGCTATGTATGTATATATGCATATATATATATATATATATATATATATATATATATATATATATATATATATATATATATATATATATACATGTATATATATATATATATATATATATATATATATATACATATATATGTCAAACTTCAATATTTATTGATATAATAATTATATAGACCTCAGGTACAGCACCTGTTGACATTTAAGTACGACTGAAATAATGGGATGACGGGATTAAGGATGCTAGGGAGGACAAAGGCTCAGGAAATGTGGATTATTGAGAAGATGATCCTGCTAGTTGACAAGATGCCAGGTACCAGCCGACCGCTCTTCAGAAGATAATAGCTATGAGAGTAAGTGACATAAAAAGATGGATAGTTTATTAAGTGTTTTGAAGCAAGTAGCACGGTAAATGGAGGGCTGGAGGGAGGGAGATTGGGAAATGAACAAGGACTGGAGGGAGATGAGGGAATGGAGTGAGAGACAGAGAGGAGAGAGGAGTGGGATAAAGAGAGGGATTCTGATTCCGAAGACAGAGATACGATGTAGAGTGTTTGTGATTGTGGATGAAAAAGCCGTGATGAAATAGTACAAAGAACCCCAGCCTCCATATCTTATAGGACAATCATGACATTTCCTGACAGATACATTATGACAGCATTTATCAATGACCCATTAAAAGACTCTTCACATGTCACCCTTACTGTCACACCAGTTCAAGAGTCTTGGCTGAGAAGATGAGACTGGTGGGCGGAGCTAAGAAAACGTGGCAGCACTAGTGGAGACAGGGACACTTATAGACTGCACCTGAGCTTGGTCCAGCTGGCATCTCAGATGGTGAGATTGATAGGGTCTTGGGCAGATGACATAACCACAGTTCTTCTTCAGTTTACATGTTCTGTTCAGGATGTTGCAGCCCAAATCTTTTTGCAAAATCATCTTTCTCACTGTTCTGAAGAAATCTGTGACATCCTCCCATCTTTGTCCCGGCTTGCCTCCGTTTCTTTCCCCTGCCACTGTCCCCCCCACCCCTGAGTATCATAAATTTCCAATTGTACCTCTTCATATGGCCAAAATATTTCAGTTTTTGATTCACGACGAATTTGTAAAACCAATTTTGCAGTATCTTGTGGTAGCATTTCATTTCTAAGGCACTCATTCTCTTTATGTACAATTTGGGTAGTCCCCATGCTTTGCAACCATTCATGGCTACAGGGTATATTCAGGTTCACAAAAGGCATGTTCACAAAACGCAGGTTCACAAAATGCAGGTTCATCCCTTTAATGATTCCTTTCCATATGTATTGTACACAATAATAAAAACATGTCATGGAGATTCATCCTAACAGTGTATCCACCTCGTGTCTTGAATTGCTGCTACAAAGGATCTGGTGCATGTTTTTCTATCTGTTTCAGCATCAGGTTTCACTGTTACACATATTGTTATGATCTGCATTCTATCTTTGGCAAAATAAGCTGTGTTGTTGGATTCACCTGGATAGAGTTTCAAGAAGGTAAAACATGTAATGGTGATTGCTGGTCTGGCTTTGTTAGCGTTCTTGCACCATATTGTCTGACGGTCTTGGAAATGTCAAAGCCTTCCATGTCTGGCATTACGTTTTAGTCCGACTTGATGAATCATCTAGTGTGTGAATGGTACCATTCTACTGGTGTCGTAACGTGTGTGAAATCTTGCTAGTTGTGCATTTAGAATCGTTCCATGTACCTAAATCACAGATATTTTCAAAAGGCTCAGATTTGGCCATTGGGTTCTGAGTTTAGTACCAACTCTATCATCCCTGTAACTCCCCCCCTTCATGGCAGGTGAACAGTAAATTTTATGTCCAAAAAACCCATTTTAGGTTTCTTCATTCCAATCTCTTGCAATTCCACCACCCTCCTGTCATCTCGTTTAGATTTACGTATTCTCCATATGAATTGTTCATGAATAATTTGTTTTCATTCTTACATACAATTTTGTCAGTTCAATTTTGAAAATGTATCCTGCGCTGTTTATGTGGGCACAATTTTATGATACAAGAACAACATATCTGCTATCCCATATAGCAGATATGTTGTTCTTGTATCATAAAATTGTCCATATATTTGGACGTTGATCATGAACTGAAAAGCACAGGAAATCGTACAGAAGTTAAAAAAAATTGTTGGAAAGTCTTATGTAATATTTTTATATGTACATGTACCAAACATCCTTTATTGTCATTACTCTGGTGTGACCTCCAGATCATGAATATTCATGAACAATTTACATAGGTAGGCCTTACATTTTATGGGAATTTGTAGCCACAACAGTTTCCAGTCCCTCAATGCAAGCAGTTCTGTAGTTATAATTTGATTCCATCATATTTGGGATCCACACCCATTCGCAGACACGGAGATTTTTGATGGTCCATGTAGGGACTTGTCACACTTGATAAGAGACTTTTATTGCCGACTACGGAGGAACCCGAAACGACCCGCTGGATTAGAACCTTATTTGTCAAGGTTATTCACCACGACTTGTCACACTGTGGAGACCAGACTGCCTAGTTATTGGTCTGCTAAATGTCCCCTGTAAAGAGCCAATCAGTATATGAAGACATACTTAGCCAGCAGGTCTGCCTGAGCAGGCATCCGTAGCCAGCATTACGAAGATAAATGATGACAAATACCTCCTGTCTAATGATAATGGAGTTGGCCTCCACTGATCAAACAAGGCTTGAGCTTGTCTCCTGGCCTGAGTGATCATCCTCCTGCTTCAGTCAGCTGCTGTACCCTGGACATCCGAGGGGGTCTCCCCAGCTTATCCCTGTCTGCTGTTGCCCAGGGACAGGAAGGATCTGATCCCATTACGTCATGGGAGACGTCAGTTATTTTAGAAAAATATTTCCATGGACAAATAATGGATTGGCGCAGGCTGACATTCTAACATACAAACAGTATTGTCATCAATCTTGTGTGTCTCCAATGTGCACAGCTATGCAGCGTCATGTAGAATTGTGCCACAAGAATGTGGATTGACAACACTGGAGACTACAAGATTAGGAGGAGAACAAATTGATGAGGTCAGAATTGATTGGTTACAATTGTATTGACAGAAATGTTTTCGTAAGGTTTAGCGAAGGCAGTAGAACGAGTATTAATTAGCATCATTTAAATGAAAGTGTAGGTTGTATATATTAGGAGAATGAAGTCATTCTCACAGAGGATGATAAATTGATGGAAACAATTATGTTGTTGTTGTTATTGCATTGTTGTTTTTGGACGGAAATCTTATTAAATCTATAATCAGGCCACAGAGAATAAATATATGACTACATGTGTTCGTTATTAACGTACAGCTGTTTATGGGATAACAATGACTATTTATACACGTGGGTTTGTGAAGATGGTACACACCAGCATGTTGCAGATCTTGTTTATTTATTATTTATTGAAGTTGAAAATAAAATATTGTCAAGTTGCAAATAAACATAATATTTCTGTTTTTAATTTAACATAAATTATAATAAATCAATATATATTTAGTAGTCAGGTTTTCCTGTTTCTATTATCTCTGGGAAACAATAAAATTTCAAAATGGGCAATCTACCCTTTCAATCTAGCAAGTGCTACTTGGTAAAATAATGAGACTGGGTAAATTTGCCCAATTTTCATGGTAAGTAAATTGAGGAAGATTTTCTTTTAAGCAAATTGAGTAAAATTTTTGGGGAAGCCCCTTTTAACATAAAGTAACTTATTCACTGCCAGTGAAATACAAAATGTTAACAAGATATAACAAGATGGCCACTCAAAGCTAAGACTCCAGAAGGCAACTGAAACATGTTTCGTCTATGTGTAACCAACCCTTCTCAGATATTTGTCAGTTTTGTTTTTAAACATATTCACACTGTTAGCATTTACACCATCTGTAGATAATGTGTTCCATTCATTTATTGTCCTCTGTGAAAATGAGTACTCTCTGGTATCCAATCTACACTCATTCTTCACCAGTGCTGATTTGTGTGTTGTAGTCCTATCTTTTTTAAGTGAGAAAAACTATTTCTGTTCTATCTATCTATATTTTCATAACTACGGTATTCAATATCTTTGAATTTTCTATTTGGTCTTCTCTTAATCTTCTTGTTTCTAGGGTTGTGAAACCACATTCTCTTGGGTGTTTTTCATAACTGAGGTCTCTCGGTTCTGCAATATTGTATTGGTAATTTTTAGTTGTTTTTGCGGCGGCTGCTTCCAGTCAAACCTACCAGATATACCAAAGGCAGCTGGCAGATCATCCACACTGGCAGTAGTCTAATTGGGCTCGTGTCAGTTAATGAACTTCTAATGAGAAAGCTAGCATTGCTCCTCTCCAAAGCAGACTGACAGACCAGTTTCCCAGAAGTTCACAGGCTGGTTAACTGCTAACTGCATACACAAGAGATGTATGTAATTATTCTGCAGGAGGTCGGGTCTTTTTGAAGTGTCACACCGGATGTTTGTCGGATGTTTGTCGTCTTGCCCAATTTGAAACACGTGCCCTGCTGTGTGCCCGCCATGTTTGTCACTCCTAATAACCTTAGTGAACCCCAAAAACTGGTTTTTATTTCTCAAAACAACCATAGTCACAGTTCATCTCATTTTAAGTTAAGATTGAAACCAAAATCTGAAATTCAGGTTTTTTTATGGTTACAGTTTGAAAGACTAGGATATTTTCACAAGTATCCACAGGGCAATGTAATTCAAAGGGGGGGGAGGAGAGTCAGGGGTTTGTGTTGAATATTGGCCAACACTACTAGCGGAGTTAGACAGTCAGGTTAAGTGATATCGGTTTTGCTTCATATCAAATATTGACGTTTTGAAATGGCACCTTATTTACAACAAATTTGTATTTGTTTCTAGCACATGAATAATGGTCTGACCAAGTTTGGAACAGACTGTCCGCACGTTGTGATGCATACGTACGCGCATCCACGCACCGAGGTAGAGATGTTGTGGACCGCCCCAGCTACGGGGGCTGGTTGCATCGAGTTTAGGTAAGACAACTTTCAGCCACAAACTAGGTGGGTCACTTCAGTTATCTGTGGGTAGCCACGTCTAGTTCACAAGTAAAAAAGTTAACTATTTACGGGGAGATTTTTTCATTGGAATTATACTCCTTTTACAAACCCAATTTCCCTGGAATTGTACCCTTTTAGAACATACTATATTCGACCTATTAAGCACACATGCCTTAACCCATTAGACCCCAGAATAACTACTGAACTAAACGCTACCAAATTTTGCCACATCCTAGCAGATACATTTTGCAGCAACAACAGCAACAACAACAACAACAACAGCAACAACAACAACAACAGCAACAACAACAATAACAACAGCAACATGTGTTGCCCTTTCGGAAATCTTTATTTTCATCAGTTTTGTTAAATCTGTCTAAAAAAAATTATTTCTATGTTTGTCATGATAAAATATGGTGTAACCTGAAAAATAACCACCAGAATTTGATAATGTTTTCAGTGGTGCAAAGCTAACATATATAGCTACATTTTCTTTGCTGGGTTGCATAGGGTTATACCATGAGATCATTGTCAAATGTCTGTCGCAAGGTAGAATAACTTTCAAAGTTTTAACAAACTTACCATTTTGTCTTTGCAAATTGTGATCAAATGTCAACATTTTATTAATGTATCTTATTTCTGTGTATACATGCATGTGGAGAAATTACTATTCTTCAAAATAAACACAACTAAACACACAGTAATTGTCAATATTGAAAAAAAAATTTTTTTACAAATTTTTTAACACAAGGAGGCAAAATTGCTCGAAATTTGCCAGAAATCCTGGGAACAGGGGAGCATGTTTTAATAAAATCCTAGGGCCTAATGGGTTAATTAGTGTACACCCCTTTTTTAATCATTAATTATTGTAATTTGACTAGTGTGGAACAACTGAAAAGTATCGCCATCTGGTGTTATGCAGTTGGCACCATTTTTCAGTTCTACACTAGTCACCAAATGACTGCATGAAGGAAGACCTCTGTGTCTCCTAATCCAAAGTCATTCCCTGAACCGAGGCCCTCGTTTTGACGAGACAAGCTCAGCCTTCACAATGAGGTGGTTTCTCTAATACCGGTGTCTTAAGATAAGACAAGAAGAACATTTGTATAGCGCCATAAATCTAGATAAATCCATTTGGAGGCACTTAAAATACATTTATATGCCAAACATTGATAAGTTGTGTAAATGTTGATAAATTAATTCAGATAGAAGAGAACGTATTATATTAAGAGAATAAGTTATATAGAAGATAATTATTAAAGATATATGATAATGAGTAATAAATAAGTAAAAAAACAATGGTGTAAAATTTATATAAAAACATGTAAAGATAATAATAAATAATAAAAAAACTAGTATTAAACAAACAAAATAATAAAAATATGAATAGGTGGCGCTTAAGATGCATATGCAACCCGCCGGAAGAGATGCGTTTTTAAGAGTCTTAAAAGTCACTAGGCAAGTCACTTATCCTACCTCCATCTGGGCTACAATTTTACGTCGTTAATAAAATGTTTCTCACTGAACTGTAATTCTTTCGTAGGGTTAATAGACATATTTAGGCACTGGAGGGCACCATACATCATATAATTACCAACTAGAGGCACCCGTTATAAATATCATTTAATTACCCACTAGAGGGCACCAGGTATAAAAGGAGGGACACTGGAGGGAAGAGGTCTTCTTCCAGGTGGGTTTTAGGTCGATGGTTGTGAGGAAATCTCTTGGGCAGGGTTAGGGTAGCACGGATAGCTCTCAGGGTTAGGGTAGCACGGGTAGCTCTCAGGACTAGTGTAGCACGGGTAGCTCTCAGGGCTAGGGTAGCACGTGTAGCTCTCAGGGTTAGGGTAGCATGGGTAGCTCTCAGGGTTAGGGTAGCATGGGTAGCTCTCAGGGTTAGGGTAGCACGTGTAGCTCTCAGGGCTAGGGTAGCACGTGTAGCTCTCAGGGCTAGGGTAGCACGTGTAGCTCTCAGGGCTAGGGTAGCACGGTAGCTCTCAGGGCTAGGGTAGCACGGGTAGCTCTCAGAGTTAGAGTAGCACGGGTAGCTCTCAGGGCTAGGGTAGCATGGGTAGCTCTCAGGGTTAGGGTAGCACGTGTAGCTCTCAGGGCTAGGGTAGCACGTGTAGCTCTCAGGGCTAGGGTAGCATGTGTAGCTCTCAGGGCTAGGGTAGCACGGGTAGCTCTCAGGGCTAGGGTAGCACGGGTAGCTCTCAGGGCTAGGGTAGCACGTGTAGCTCTCAGGGTTAGGGTAGCACGGGTAGCTCTCAGGGTTAGGGTAGCACGTGTAGCTCTCAGGGATAGGGTAGCACGTGTAGCTCTCAGGGCTAGGGTAGCACGTGTGCAGGTAGCACTCTTTCTTGTAAGTTACTATACACACTTTAAGATGCTCTAAATTTTACTTAGCTTTGACTATTTTATAAGCCAGCTATTTTATCATATATTAAGATTGTATTTGTTATAATAAAGAGATGTGTAAATTGGGATTGCTGCCTGGTCTTTATTGCTATTAAATGGACACCTTAGCAATAATCTGTTTTAGTAATTATAATCCCCCACCCCCTGTTGGCTGTGAAATGGGAGCAGTACGACAATTCTATGTCACTATGAAGGGGTACCTGGCCAGTTGTCTCAGGACACAGGTTATGTGAGGAGAAAAAGGTTGGGAACGACTAGTCTAGAGGAACAAATGTTGGTGTACACTTATAAAAACAGATTCCTTGACATTCTTCCGTGGCCCAATTTGTTTTCCAGTGTACTGTACGCTTATTAGATTGAATACGTATGTGCTGTAGAACCCCTCTAAAGTGGCTTGGGTGCTTGCAGGCAGTTTTGTGTCATGATGGCTGAAGCGCCACCTGGTGTAACAAATTACACACAGGTCGATGGAATTCAAAGTTTCATGTAGTTAGGGCCTGGGGTAACTGACATTGTTTCAGTCAGCAATGTGTTGAGATCACCCCCATGTCAATGTCAGTGTGTTGAGATCACCCACATGTCAATGCCAGTGTGTTGAGATCACCCCCATGTCAATGTCAGTGTGTTGAGATCACCCCCGTGTCAATGTCAGTGTTTTGAGATCACCCCCATGCCAATGTCAGTGTGTTGAGATCACCCCCATATCAATGCAGCAGTTGGGGACAGTAAGCATAATTGGCCCACCTGGTGAACTAAAGACTTACACATTTGTGATCTAGACCATATTCAGCCACCTGTTGCAGGGCCACGGTGATGCAGTACAAAGACATCTGGTATAAAGATGACGGCGCCTTGACAAGGGTCTTCTGTGAAGATGGTAGGGTGTACATAATGTTTGTCATATGTAAAATGTTGCTAGCACTGCCGGATGTTTAGCAAGGATCGTTGGTTGCTATAAAGCTGACTTAACATGCCTAGGGCAAGAGGTTGCTCAGACTTTGCTAAACATTATTTAGGGTGTTTTGAATGATTCTATGACTTAGAATATGCTGAGTTGAAGTGAAATAAATAACTAAATATGTTATGCCATATGGTGGGTTAAGTTGGATAAAACTAATCCTTTTTGTGTGGTTAAGGTTAAGTTCTTAATTTTAAAGATACAAAGTCAGATTGTTTTTTATAAAATCTTATGATATACTATTAACTGTATCTGTTCCAACATCTTGTCCACCAAAATGGATCACATTTGAGAAATACTTCGCCACTAATTGCTTATGGATGCCTCCCCAATTTGATTTTTTGCATTTCAAATTAAGTTCATTTGTGCAACTTTTGTATGTAGTTTTTGTGAAATCATCAGACAAACTATTAAATTAAGTAATACTTGTTCAGGCATTAACTGAAGTGTAAATCGAAATGCTGAAAATCATGATTTTCACCCTTGGTGAAATTTCATAACGTTGTCATGTGATCGGTGAGAGGATTGAAGTCACGCCCATGATCAGCATTGACTCACACAGTGCTTACCATCTTGGATATCAACTATTTTGATCTGTACCAGATCTAACAACTGAAGTAAATTCTTTTGATGATTTGAAGAAAGATAGGCATCTTTTTATTAAACAGACTGCGCACATTACTAAACTACTGAACCATTTGAGAAATCAGTTTTAATTTGAACTTTTTGGGCTGAGTACCATGTATACACTGCATGCTGTGGGGAATAACTTTGCAGGTGTTAATAACTCACCCTGATAACCTTTCTTCACTGGTATTGGAAATTCTCGACGACTAGTTTCAGATGTACTCAACTGCGAGGCTGATATTGATAAAGAGACAATGATCAACTGCGAGGCTGATATTGATAAAGAGACAATGATCAAATCATATGTAATAAATTGTGGTTTATTAAAACACCTTTGGGCAGTAAAGACGCTAGAATAGATATACTTTATATGTCTAATCATAACACAATTTTGCAATAAAATGATCGGACTGTACTTTTAAGGGTCAGCTTCATTGGGTGTACCATGTTGTAGTGGGTGTATCGTGTTGTAGTGGGTGTATGATGAAGTTGATGTGTAGTCTGGAGTTAAGCATGGTCCTTGAGTTGGAGTCTGCAGTTAGGGTTAGCTTAGCCTCTGAGAACAACTAATCTCTTGTCAAGATCTGTGAATGATGCTTTCTGCAATGTTGTAGTTGGTGTATCATGTTGTGGTGGATGTATTGTGATGTGGTGTATGTATCGTGTTGTAATGGGCATATCATGTTGTAGTGTGTAGTGGGTGTATCATGTTGTGGTGGGTGTATCGTGTTGTGGTGTGTGTATAATGTTGTAGTGGGTGTGTAGTGGGTGTATCATGTTGTGATGGGTGTATCATGCTGTAATGGGTGTATCGTGTTGTAGTGGGTGTATTGTGTTGTAGTGGATGTATCGTGTTGTGATGGGTGTATCGTGCTGTAGTGGGTGTATCATGTTGTAGTAGGTGTATCATGTTGTAGTGGGTGTATCATGTTGTAGTGGATGTATCATGTTGTGATAGGTGTATTGTGCCATAGTGGGTGTATCGTGTTGTAGTAGGTGCATCATGTTCTAGTGGGTATAACATGATGTGGTGAGCATATCGTGTTGTAATGGGTGTATCGTGTTGTAGTGGGTGTATTGTGTTGTGATGGGTGTATCGTGTTGTAGTGGGTATATCGTGTTGTAGTGGGTGTATCGTGTTGTGATGGGTGTATCGTGTTGTAGTGGGTATATCGTGTTGTAGTGGGTGTATCGTGTTGTGATTGGTGTATCATGTTGTAGTGGGTGTATCATGTAGTGGGAGTATCATGTTGTAGTAGGTGTATCATGTTGTAATGGGAGTATCGTGTTGTAATGGGTGTATCGTGTTGTAGTGGGTGTATCAGAGAACAACCAGTCTGTGTCAATGATCCCTGACTGTTGCGCCTGTGGAGTCGGCAAGTACCAGATGACATTTGAGGGGATCTGGTCCAGGCAGACGCACCCCAAAGACTTCCCATTTCGTATGTACATCTTCAGTAACTTGTCAGATATATATATTTAACAAATGTTTTGAACATAACTTGTACGAATTTGTGCAAATCTTATTAACCTAATATTATGATTATGAGAAGTCTTTACAATGCATCTACAATAAGTTTGAGCTACAGCGAATTTGTTAACTTTTAACAAACAATTATGAAAATAAAAGTATTGTATCGTGTTGTGTTGAGCTAATCATAACTTATGTTTTATTACCATTTTATAAAAGCAGTATATAGTTATCTTGGCAGGGCCGAGCCATAAATGATGTCTTTCCTTCAAGGCCATTACTGCTCTGTAGAACTTTTACAAGACAGGACTCCTAAAACAATAAATACATCTGTCATAGTGGAACCAATGCTTAATTGTTATTAAAATCGTAAAAACAGAGCTGGTAGTCTCGATCTGTAAATCGAGCACTATACTATGCTTTATGCAGTCTACTGATTATCATTCAGATTCCATGTAGACATGCATTCATTGTGCAGATCCTTTGGATAATTTAATTGTAGACTGTCTTATGCTGGCATTGTTGTATTACACCTGTGAAACATCAGCGACCTTGCTGTTGTATTACGCCTGTGAAACATCAGCGACCTTGCTGTTGTATTACGCCTGTGAAACATCAGCCACCTTGCTGTTGTATTACGCCTGTGAAACATCAGCCACCTTGCTGTTGTATTACGCCTGTGAAACATCAGCCACCTTGCTGTTCTATTACACCTGTGAAACATCAGCCACCTTGCTGTTGTATTATGCCTGTGAAACATCAGCCACCTTGCTGTTGTATTACGCCTGTGAAACATCAGCCACCTTGCTGTTCTATTACACCTGTGAAACATCAGCCACCTTGCTGTTGTATTACGCCTGTGAAACATCAGCCACCTTGCTGTTGTATTACGCCTGTGAAACATCAGCCACCTTGCTGTTGTATTACGCCTGTGAAACATCAGCCACCTTGCTGTTGTATTACGCCTGTGAAACATCAGCCACCTTGCTGTTCTATTACACCTGTGAAACATCAGCCACCTTGCTGTTGTATTATGCCTGTGAAACATCAGCCACCTTGCTGTTGTATTACGCCTGTGAAACATCAGCCACCTTGCTGTTCTATTACACCTGTGAAACATCAGCCACCTTGCTGTTGTATTACGCCTGTGAAACATCAGCCACCTTGCTGTTGTATTACGCCTGTGAAACATCAGCCACCTTGCTGTTGTATTACGCCTGTGAAACATCAGCCACCTTGCTGTTGTATTACGCCTGTGAAACATCAGCCACCTTGCTGTTCTATTACACCTGTGAAACAGCCACCTTGCTGTTGTATTATGCCTGTGAAACATCAGCCACCTTGCTGTTGTATTACGCCTGTGAAACATCAGCCACCTTGCTGTTGTATTATGCCTGTGAAACATCAGCCACCTTGCTGTTGTATTATGCCTGTGTAACATCAGCCACCTTGCTGTTCCAGACAAGAGACTGCTGCACTGGTCCAATGTGGTTGGGGCGTCCCACTCAAGGGACTACACCATCTGGCAGTATGGGGGCTATGCCACCAAGGGAGTACGGGAGATCTGCGAGTACGGATACCCCCGCACCCTCGAACAGGAGATACGCAAACATGTCAGTATCACATTGGGCTGTATACTGGGGAGTTGGGGGAATTAACAGTGATGGCGCCATCTACTGGGCAGTCAAAGAAATGATAAGACTGGTAGCAACATCTACTGAGTAGTTATGGAAATGACAGTGTAGGCGCCATCTACTCTGTAGTTATGGAAACAAGCATCTGTTGCATCATCGGCTGAGTTGTAAATGAAGTTTGCTACAATAGTGGCACCATCTACTGAATAGTAAGGGAAATTTGCAACAGCTGTGGTGCCATCTAATGCAGATTTTAGGGACATTATCAACAATGATGGTACTGCCATCTGTTGTCTATCAGAGAGGTTAGCTGTGTGATATATCATGTAATTGAGGGGGGCAGGTGTGTCAGTAGCAATTGTAGCACCATCTATCATGTACTTTCATTACAGTCTTCATAAAATCAAAGGTGTCTTGGCAGCTTTCGCCTGTAAATTAACATGTCCTGTGTTTGACAGTGTGCGTACAGTAGTACCTGCCTTCAACAGACCCTCTAATGAGGGGGCACCTGGTGAACGCGGACAGCGGACAGGATATTTTGGTTTTCTGTCCCTGCTAAGGCGGACAGTAATCATTATTTGCGTAATTTTTTTCTTCAAATATTTTATTTCAAAAATGGCACAGTTTGTAGTGGGAAAAACAACATTATATCGCGAATTCAGATATAAGGCTGTTGGTCATGGACCCTAATTTTCTGCAGCCGGGGGAAATGCCAAATGGGCCTGCTTAAACCTACTTAGAATTGCTTTGACAATTCTCAAGAAACAGGTGAACAATGTCAACGACAATGAACGACTGTCAACAAGTTGTTTGTTTGGTGCTGCCGCCGACATCAATCGCTGATGTTGGCTTCGCTTAGGCGGTTTGAAATTGCAATCGAGATTCACAAATGCGCCTCGCATAAGAATCAGATAAACAGTCTTAAATGCAATTTAGTATGCAGTACTAATATGACACTGGGGTGGCATGCCTCCACTCTAAATGACGCGAAACCAACACGCCAGGCGCTAACATTGCGCGAAAATACGAATTCGTCATCCTCATGAAACGACGAATCGATGCTAAGTCGTGCATCATAAATTTAATGCTTCGGTCAAGATCAGTTGAAAATCGAGGTGAAATGATTATTAATTCTGCTTATTGTCGTTTTCTATGGTTAATCAGCTTACATACTGCATGTGTCAACTCATATACGTTTTCGGCTGCTCAAATCCAGGTTATTATTTTCGATTCGTAGGCCTATTAGTTTAGTACATCGTCATCATAGTTCCATAACAGTATACGTACATGTATTTTATTCAGTTAGCGATTAAACAGGGTCTGACTTTTAAAAATAATACATGTTGATGGTAGTTGACTCGTTTAATAAGCTCTATAAACTGCATATTGCCGAATAAGACAGTGCTGCAAGCACACTGTGGCTTTGACAGCGTTCTTGGACTTTGAGCAGCGGACGGCGATCACTGTTGGTTAGTAGCACCCTGGTGGCGGACATGGGAACACCTAACGCGCCTTATTTCAGCCCTCCACTCCAGCATGCCTGTCTCTCCGACGAGGGGACACCTGCCATGTAGGTACACTTGCTTGGATACAGAAGTGCGATCACTGTTGGTTAGTAGCACCCTGGTGGCGGACATGGGACCACCTAACGCGCCTTATTTCAGCCCTCCACTCCAGCATGCCTGTCTCTCCGACGAGGGGACACCTGCCATGTAGGTACACTTGCTTGGATACAGAAGTGCCCGTTGAAGGCAGGTACTACTGTACAGTAATCAAGACTCCAGGCATTTGTGTATTAACATGCTGTGTGTTTATTTGACAGAGTGAGAGTGCGTACAGTGATCAAGACTCCAGGCATCTGTGAATTAACATGCCATGTGTTTATTTGACAGAGTGAGAGTGTGCGTAAAGTGATCAAGACCAGGCATTTGTGAATTAACATGCCATGGGTTTATTTGACAGAGTGAGAGCGTGCGTACAGTGACCAAAACTCCAGGCATTTGTGAATTAACATGCCGTGTGTGTATTTGACAGAGTGAGAGTGTGCGTACAGTGATCAAGACCAGGCATTTGTGAATTAACATGCCATGTGTTTATTTGACAGAGTGAGAGTGTGCGTAAAGTGATCAAGACCAGGCATTTGTGAATTAACATGCCATGTGTTTATTTGACAGAGTGAGAGTGTGCGTACATTGACCAAAACTCCAGGCATTTGTGAATTAACATGCCGTGTGTGTATTTGACAGAGTGAGAGTGTGCATACAGTGATCAAGACTCCAGGCATCTGTGAATTAACATGCTGTGTGTTTATTTGACAGAGTGAGAGCGTGCGTACAGTGATCAAGACTCCAGGTATCTGTGAATTAACATGCCGTGTGTTTATTTGACAGAGTGAGAGCGTGCGTACGGTGATCAAGACTCCAGGTATCTGGTGGGTCGATCCAGTTGGCCTGCAACAGACGAGGACAGCCCGCTTCAGCGTAGATCGCAAGTTCCATCTGTTCTCTGTCATCGCCATGATAGGTCCTAGTCCGGACTGGTGTGTAGGTAGGTGTATTTCAATTGTCTGTAGTGATGACTTTTGACAGCTTCAACCATCTATACCCTCCACAAAATGTAACTTCTGGAAATTCATTAAAAAATATTTTGGGTAATATTTTGTATTGGGAATTGTTTCAAAACACACAAAATTAAACAGATAAGGTGAAATTATTTGAAAACAATTATGGTTCATAAAAACACCTTTGCCCAGTAATGATGTTAGAAAAGATGTAGTTTTTACCGTACAGGTGTGTAAAATTATTTTACAATAAATACAATCACACTTGGCTCCGTTAACTTTGAGATTTGTCACTGACACATCTCATGTTGTATTTGAAGGGGCGAGTGCGTTGAACCTCTGCCTGCCCAACTGTACATGGGCCGGCGACATGGACATTGACATGATACCGTGGGACGCGGGCACTGACGACGGAATCACATTCCTGGTAAATTTGTGTCTCCGAATATGGGATCATGTCCAAACAGAGACATATATGGATACCCCCCGCATCTGTGCCAGTAATCTAAGTTTTGTATAGCCCATAATAGCTTTGCACTTTAAATTATGAAAGAGTTGTGCATGCGCATGCGTGTGTGTGTGCTATTATAGTATAAGTTGTGAAAAGAGCATTGTAAAGTCTGCACAACTGAGCAATTACATTATATCTTTATATAAGAGAAAATCCTTCAAATTTGAAGATTATATGCTCACGCATGAATAGTCTATGAAGGCAAATAAATGATAGGTACTGTGGTATGTAGATAGGTATCAGATAGCAGAACAGGTAAATGAAAAAAAGAAGGAATCAAAACAATGTTTAGGTGTTATTTAATTTTTTTCTCCTTAGATGGTGTTGAGCTTATCCAAGGAATCTGTTTTGTATGTGGAGAAGACATCTATTGTGATATGTGATTTGCATCAAGGACATTAGGAGTGAACCCATGGTGTTATTAAAATTGCAGATGCATAACAAGAAGAGTGAACCCATGGTGTTATTAAAATTGCAGTTGCGTAACAAGAAGAGTAAACCCATGGTGTTATTAAAATTGCAGTTGTGTAACAAGAAGAGTGAACCCATGATGTTATTAAAATTGCAGTCACATAACAAGAAGAGTGAACCCATGGTGTTATTAAAATTGCAGTCACATAACAAGAAGAGTGAACCCATGATTTTATTAAAATTGCAGTTGCGTAACAAGAAGAGTGAACCCATGATGTTATTAAAATTGCAGTTGCGTAACAAGAAGAGTGAACCCATGATGTTATTAAAATTGCAGTTGTGTAACAAGAAGAGTGAACCCATGATGTTATTAAAATTGCAGTCACGTAACAAGAAGAGTGAACCACAGCAGAAGATCCATCGCATCACAAACACGTTCCCCAGCAATCCCGCTTCACCATTCTTTGACTCTGAGCCAATCAAACGACTGGGAGTGATCCGACTGCGACGCGTACATCCTGAAGCGGGAAGCAGTAACATTTGTGACGAGGAGAAGGAATTTAAGGCAGGGGAAGACTTCGTGGGAGCAACTGAAGTTGACACCAAGGATGCTGATTTAGGTGGAATGGGGAAGAAAAAGGGGACGCAGACAGGGGAAGGAGAGGAGGAAGAGAAAGAATTAACAGAGGAGCAATTGGAAGCCCTGCTGATGGGTCCAAAGGATAGACGTAAGTTTCTTGTGTAATATAAATTTCTGTCAATTTAATGTAATAGTAATTTGAGCTGATTTGTGGAATGATTTTATCTGGAAGAATGGGGATTGGTTTCAGTCACGCTAGCAACAAATTAAAGCAAAAATCGCTTGTGTAAATCTAACCAAAGGGGTTAGTCAATCTCAAAATCGATGAGCAATATTGAAGTTGTCATTGTATAATTTTATCTACTGACTTAACATTTATAGGGGATGAACTCCAAAGAGTTGGTGCTGCAACCAAGAAAGCCCTATTTCCAACTCTGAACAAAAAGCAGACCAGAACAAAGTGCATTTTTAATGGGATCTTTTTTGTTTCTCTAGCTGAGTGTATCGCCACCGAGTGGAGCCAGTGGTCGGTGTGTTCGGTCTCCTGTGGGTTTGGCCAGCGATTCCGCAAGCGCAAATATTCTGACTTGACAGTGAACACGTCATCGTGTAACCTTGCCCTACTCGAGTCGGAGACGTGCTCTGGTGAGTATCGCTGCAATGACATATTCCCTAGGCGTGTGTGCCATGCCCCTAGGCGTGTGTCACGCCCCTAGGCGTGTGTGTCACAAATCGTGTTTGTTGATATTCAAATATGTTGTGTGTGAACAGTTGAAGTAATATATGCAGTCAGTTTAATAAAAGGGTGCACACTTTTACTAAAATCTCCTCATCAAAAGAATTGACTTTGATCGTTAGACTGAATAGCTTATATATATATGCTTATGTATATCCGCACATCTGATAAAAAAATATAGTAGTCTGTCCATGATGAAGGCTCTATAACTTGTAGCAACAAAGAATGCTCTATAACTTACAGTGACAAAGAAGGCTTTATAACTTACAGTGACAAATAGTGCTCCATAACTTACAGCAACAAAGAAGGCTCTATAACTTACAGCAACAAAGAAGGCTCTATACCTAACAGCAACAAAGAAGGCTCTATAACTTACAGCGACAATCAAGGCTCAATAACTTACAGTGACAAACAAGGCTCAATAACTTACAGTGACAAACAAGGCTGTATATAACTTGTAGTTAAAGACCATGATAGTACACTGTACTGTTTTCTATATCGCGTATTCTTGTCTTTTTAGAACTCGCCATATAATTATGGACATCAGTGTCGTTACACATTGGTTCATTTCTCTTGTTTATCAGGTATTCTGTGGTTCCTCTTTCTGCAGGTAGGGAGCAGCACTGTGAGAAGCCAGACGACCCATGTTCGGTAACGCAGTGGTCTGATTGGTCGCCGTGCACGGTGACATGTGGACGCGGAATTCGCGAGCGCCGGCGCATGTACATGAAGAGAGACGATGCGGAGACGTGCGACCGCGTGCTCAAACAACGTGATTTGTGCGTAACAAACATAAGCTGCAGCGAAGCGCGCCACACCAAAAACTTCACAGGTTTGTAGTTGAACGAATCGCAGAACTTGTGGCAGTATAATAATTTGAATGTTGGGCATTTGAATGTGCATTCCAATGCCTCCATAAAATCGTAAATGCATTTGAATGCATACCTTAGACATTTGCGTTTGAATGCGACCCACAAACATTTAATTTGTCAAATGCACAACCAAATGCACAATCAAATGCATGCGTAATTCTTTGAATAATTATTGTTAGATTCACTTTCGCAACATGCCATTGGAAGAATGCTCTGTAGTGAGCAGTACCCTCAGCAGATTATGAAATCATTGTCTAACCTATAAATCCACTATCACAACATGTTTTTTGAAAAAGTGCTCTGTAGGTCAACTGGTCAATGCCTGAGCTGTTATTCATACAACATGAAAAGACCAACTGGTTGAAGGTTTCAGAGATTAACTGTTCATTGAAACAAATCAAACAATGCAGACAAATGACTCCATTGTGTTGTGTTGGCACTTCTTCCTCCTGTCAAGGACTGGGCTCCTTAAGAGCGTTGTAAGTCCTGCTCGGCGCCTCTCACGCGCCGGGAATTGGTGGGTTAGAGATAGAGACCACCACTCGTTGAGTCCACGACAGGTTACACTTTTACCCCCTGTGTGGGATCTTTCACTTCCCCTGGCATAGACACCAGGTAGAAGGGACCAACAACTTTTAGTGTCTCTTCCGAAAGACACGGGCAAAGTGGGGTGAACAAAATTGCCCAGGTTTTGAAACGACAGCAGGTGGTTTTGAACCCCGGTCCCTTCGACCGAAAAGTCTGACGCTCTGCCACAGGTGGTTTTGAACACCGGTCCCTTCGACCAAAAGTCCGACGCTCTACCACTCGACCACCGCGCCCCACTGTTGGGGTGGGTTGGGGTGACAGCTCATTGGTGGAGTAAACATTAGCAATGCCAGCCCTAAATATTTACAGCCAGAGAGAGTGAATAGTGGTAGCTGTAATTATCCACCAGGTTATCTTCCCAGTGAATCCACCACTGGACAGTCTATTGTCTTGGGTTCCCCATCCATTCTGGCCTAGGATTAGCCTTTCATTCCCTGCCATGGTTCCCAGTCAACTGTCTATTCCTGCCTCCCATTTCCACCACCTCTGCAGTCCTGGAACTGTGTGACTCAGTGTACGACTCTACATCATGTTCATGTAGTGGGACTTGGTGGTTAAGATAATGTACTACTGTATTTATTAACTAAATTAATACTTTATATTGTTTTTTCTCTAGATAGAACAAAACATTAACGTAAAGTCAAAACATTTGAAATTCAAATGCATTTGCAAATGTGTAACCAAAACATTTTTAACAAGAGATTTAACAAGATTGCCATTCCAAACAACAAGTTCCATATGGCAAGTGGACAAGGAAGCCATTGGCTTATCGAGAGTCCAACAATTTTCTCATCTATGTGTAGCCCGCCCTTATCAGATATCTCGATTCTATTTTGAAACATATTCACACTACTAGCATTAACACAATCATTTCACAGTTTGTCCCATTCATTTATCACCCTCTGTGAGAAAGAGTACTTTCTCATGTCCAACCTACACTGCTCCTTAACTAATGCTGCTTTGTGTCCTCTGGTTCTACTGCCTTCTTTTAAGTTTGAAGAACATATTTCTATCAACATCCTCGTAACCGTTCACTATTTTAAACTCTTCTATTTGGTCTCCTCTTAGTCTCCTGGTCTCTAGTGTTTTCTTCAAACCACATTGTAATAAGCGGCTTTCATAACTAAGGTCTCTCAATTGTGGATTTGCATTTGAATGCAACCCCGAAACATTTGCATTTGAATGCATTCCTGAAAAATGGCATTTGCATTTGAATCAAGTGAAACATTTGCATTCAAATGCGTTGACATGCATTTGTTAACCAGCCTGGTGATGGGCAAGATGCTTGCTCACCTACCTGGAGAAATGAGCGATAGTCATTGTATATATATATATATCCTTTAAAGTCATTTCAATGATACAAGGTTATTTGTATGGGAATAATGCTGAATTTGAATGACAGAAAAAGAAAAATCTTGCATACTTGGGGTACATGTTACATGCAGAAAATACAAAACATTGTACACAGTGACATTATCTTGTAGTCACGCTGTCACACGAAAACTCTGGGTTCAACATGTTTTGTTATTCTAAAGCCATTTAGTCGTGTGATTTGTCACTCTAATATTTGATTCCATGATAATGTGCAAACACACGTTTATGGAAAAGAGAATTCAAAAGTGGGTAGCGGTGGTCTAATGGTTAGGGCACCTGCCTGTCGATCGAGAGGACGGTGATTTGATTCCACCTCCACCATTTTTAAACTTGGGCAATTTTGTTCACCCCACTTTCGTGTCTCTTGGAAGAGACAGTAAAAGCCGTTGGTCTCTTCTATCGTGGACTCACTAACTCTAGAGAAGGACTCACTGAAATAAACCCACAGCCCAATCTCATTTAAAAACTGGTCATGTGTTAACCATATACTTATCTAAAATGAACTCTGCTCTGATCGACGACTGTTGATGTTAGGTCGATAAATAAGTAAAATTACAAAATGAAGTTAAAAAAACATGTTTACGAACAGCAACAACCTCTAGCCATGGACATGATCTTAAGTAAGAAATATCCACATACATGTGGATAGTTCTAGCCAAAGTTCCTTTTATTTGAAGTTATTGATAAAGGTTTAGGTGTATGTATTTAACTATATTGAGAATTTGCATATACCGCCTGTATATTTAATTAGTGTACATTTAATAATAATTTTATGTATTATCTATTAAAAAAAATTTTTTTTAAATGTATTGCGCTTTCAAGGAAACTTCACTATATAAAATAAATTTATTATTTATTTATTACTTGCTTTTACAGCAATATGTACACTTGAGAAAGCCGTTGGTCCATGTCGAGGAAGCTTTCAGCGATGGTACTATGATCACGCAAAACATCAATGCCTCGCATTCCTCTACGGTGGTTGCCGTGGCAACAACAACAGATTCCGCACCCAGTCTGAATGCATCGATATGTGCGAGCAGCGGATGAGACCAACACGACATCGGGGTGAAGGGTCAAAGAAGAAACGGAACAAAAAGACGCATGGGAAGAAAAAGGGTGGCTCCAAAAAGAAACGTATGTTATTACATTTGTGAGTTGGTTAAAAAAAAGATGTATCTACTTGTAATTTATTCAACCAAACTTTTTCATTGCACGACTTGATATATTATTTTTTACAATAAATAAAACAAATAGACATATATGAATTTTTTACATGTGACTTCCCATAAAAATACCCCTGGCAGCATTTCTAAGATTATATGGCTACCGTGGTGCAGCAATTTTTTTAAGGCAATCTACTTTCCCGATTTGGGACCATAGATTTAGGGGATGGGACCGTAGATTTGTCATGTTTGTACATTTTTTCACATACTAGTTGGGAGCATGGGATCATAGAATCATACATGTTAAGTTTCAGAAATGCCAATCCAGGAGATTTATACGTAAATCAGAGGGTCTCGAAAAAACTGAGATTTATACGTAAATCAGAGGGTCTCAGAAAATGGGGAATTTATACGTAAATCTGGTAGTCTCGGAAAATCAGGACTTGTATGTAAATCGGAGGGTCTAAGAGAACAAAATATTATAATAAAGATTACTTTCCATGACAGTAACAACCATGTTTTATTATCACCAATCACCAACAGTTCATATATGATACAAAAGCACATTATATATATATTCACAAATAACTCATCAGCTTTAGACATCTGGCACAGAAGAATAACACCCATGTCGATCTCACATAGAGCATGCAGGGTGACTTTACCGTGCATGACAGGCACACGCCTATAATTTATGAAAACCCTCGCACATATATCACAAATCTACCAGAAAAGAAAAACGTCCAAGTCGATCTCACAGAGCATGAACAACAGACACAAGCCTACACATCTACTGGTGATCCTTCACATAATCCCATGTCGCAACCTTAGCCGACTTGAGAAGATCCTTCTCTGGCACAAAAGAATAGCAAGGATCGTCTGTGTTGATTTTGCATGATAGCAGCGCATGCAGGGTGTCATCGCCGAGCTGCGACTGAGAGTCAGTGTCGATCTTTCGACACATCGAGAACACACGCTCGCTGTCGGCATTGCTGTTGGGGATCACAGAGAGAGTTGTCATCAAACGTGCGAGAAGTGGAAATCGCACTGCACCCACAAACGTCTTCTACTGTCCCATCTCAGCCCAGAAGGTGTCGACACGACTGTCACTGGAGAGTGATGGCAGGTCGTCGTCCGGACTCAACTGGTCGGCTGCCACGATGTCAAACCAAGTTGCCAAATTTGTGACCATCGCAGGACTCCAATTGTGACTTTTCTTGAGGTCAGGAACTTGCATGGTGAACAGTGTCGCTCTTGCCACCGTGCGCTACGTTTATGTGCATATTGCACACTGTACAGTATGCAAACGTCGGTCCTTTGTCACTGTGGCAAGTCAATCGCCCATTCCGGCCTGCCATACTATTGTTTCCGTGCAAAAAACATCGAATCAGACGCTTTATAACACTTGGTTCACAGAACACGTGGGGAAAAACAGCCAATTGAAAACGGTATAAGGCGGCAAGTCCAGACACGTTTGCCAAGACCGAGCGCAAGAAATACGTCATGATTACATTGCAAGCCCGAGCACGTTACAGAAAATGGCCAATCAGAACCGGTATTGACCGGTATTGACCAGACCCAGAAAAACATACTCGAGTCAGCCAACAATAAACCCAATTAGGCCATGCCGAGTTCGGAAAATAAAAAAAAATAAAAATTTGTTTTGGTTTCACTGAAAATCCAGGAGATTGGTTTTCCTTTCCAGGTGATAGGGAGATTTGGTGGATTTCCAGGAGCCTCCCAGTGAATGCGGGAGACTTAACATGTATAGTAGAATTCAAGCAACTGACTGTAGGTGAAAGGTTAAAGAAAACTGCTGACCGTGATTTCCATCATACAAATATGTTGTTTTGTCACAATATTGACAGTTGTTGAAATGTGCCATTTCATGACCAGTGTGTCCCCTTAAGTTGATATGTTACATCTTCAAACAACTGCAGTTTCTGATATTACCGGAGCAATGTGGTTTTAGATGTGGCACCAGCGGTCTCCAAAGGTCAGCGTGACCGACCCAAACAGCGGCCGGTCAGCTGCAAGGTGTCAACGTGGTCCGACTGGTCAGCATGTTCAGCCATGTGTGGAAAGTCCTATAAGTACAAGCGGCGGACTGTGACGCGACATCCCTTGCACGGGGGCAAGAAGTGTCCTCGTAAAATGGAGAGGAGAGCCCGCTGTAAACTCCCTCGGTGTAAGAGTGAGTGTCATCTTGGTGACAGATATAAGACAAAAACAGGATTGTAACTGCTGAAAACAATTAATGGGGGTAACGTTTTATTTTATGTATTTTCTAACAGCACATTTCATGGTTAGTATAAACCAGTCAATTCACAGGTTTCTTCTGGCTTTGTAGACCACCTTTGAAGCGAAGATAATTTCTTTTCTGCTTAAGATTTTTATTTGTGTAATTTTTATATAAAATCTGGATACTTGCTGAACGCACAAAATAATAATCGAATGTAATTGTATTGCATCTTATTTTACACCAAAATAAATATTACTAAGTAAGATAACACCTATAAAAAGTAATTGAAACCTGTTCCAGAATAAATAGTCTAAAACAAAATTATACTAAATAAATTAAAATACAAAGATTGATTAAAAGGTTACATGATGTCAAACATGCCACATTGCCATATACAATACGGATTTTTTGTATATGGGTCGTTCCATGTCAAATCAACCAATGGTCAAAAAGTTTATGTCTCAAAATGTGCTTAAATTTTAACCAATGAGTAAGTAGCTATACCTGAGCAATCCTACAAAAAAATCTAAGGATTTGTATGCAAATTTTTGAGAAAATATTAATTAAATGAGACAGAACACCATTCTGAAATGTTATCATGTAGTTTACCTAATAAAGAACTATGCACAGTTAAAAAAAAATTTTGTCATCCCACATTCTCATTTTGGGTGCTGAAATTTGTAAAATATAAAAAAGTTTACGTGTTAGGCTGAATTATTCTGAAAGTATAGCCACTAGAAGTCTACTGAAATAATAGGTTATTGCCAGTATCCCTGACAATATATGGTGGCAATTTGGACGTTGTACTTTAACACAACAATGAAATACAGACTATTGAAATCCTTCTTGGAAATTTTTTAAAATACTATTTTCCATTTTTGTGCACCCAGTATACCCTTTGTCCTATCATGCTTGAATTTTGTATAAATAATCTGCTCCAATATGTCTGTATATAGAACAAATTCCAGGTGTGTAGATTGTAAATTTCTTAAGTTAGAAGCACTTGAAAACAGATAAAAAAAAATTAAATTTTTTGGCGCTTACCCCGTTCACATCATAGGGCGTTACAGACACAGTTTGCATGCAAATGCATAGTTCTTTTGCAGAAGTGCTCGGGTATTCATTGGTTAAAATTTAAGCAAATTCTGAGACATCAACTTTTAGTTTCCTGAAAATCGGTTGATTTGACACGGAATGACCCAAGTACATTTGATGCTAGGCAGTTTTTTGGCAAAACCTAATGCATTTGGTTTGCTGTAGGTATGTTGCATAGCTTAATAGATGGGGACATTTTTTGGCAAAACCTAGTGGGTTTCATTTTACATAGGTATATTTGGTAGCCTCGTAGATGGCGACACTCAATAGGATTGGGAATGCTGTAGGATGACTAACCAATGAAAAATTTTATATGGATTTTTATGGCTTTATGCAGAATTTCAAGTCAAAAATATAGATTTTGACGAAAAATATAGCAGATCAGTGACAGCTGAAAAGCAGACATCTGTCATTAACGCTTGATTAAATAAACAATTATTATGAGAGAATAAACCAGTTTTTACGGCAGAGCACCTAAATGTTGAGTTTACAAATATTTGTTCTGTTCTTTACAAATACTTTTTCTGTTCAGGGAATATGTATCTGTCTTATGATATTGCAAGTGATGTTAATTAGTATATTTGTTTGCAAACAGCAAAATAATGTGGCAGATTTGTGATGTGTGTATTATTTTTTTGTAAATGAGACTAATGTTTAGTTGTCATGGTTACAGAGATGGATTGTAAGCTGGGCCCGTGGCAGGCGTGGACGCCGTGTGCGAAGACGTGTGGCAGAGACAGCATTCAAGAACGCACACGACTGGTGATTCGTCAACAGCGGCCAGGTGGCGTTGCATGTGGGCCAAGGATCGAACGACGCTATTGTATCCTCCCCGACTGTCCCACGGGGGGAGGGAAGGTAATGGTCATTTTTAGCCCCTCAAATACATTAATTTAAATGTTTCAACTTGAATATCATGTTAACAGATATAACGGTTAAATTATCGTGTTTACAGATATAACGGTTAAATTATATTAAAAAATTGTGGTTCGTTAGAGCACATTTGAGTGGCTAAGTTGTAAAATCATGTTATATAGTATAAACTATATTGTTTGTACTATGACATGATTTTACAGTAAACATGATCAGACTATATATAGTTAAAGCAAACCTCATCAATTTCAATATGTATAGTTGCAAACAAGATTGAAGCAAACAGCTTTTTTACAGTAAATTATGTATTCATTTTGTAAAAGTTGATGTACAATAAAGCTGCAGCATCTTTCTTTGTTTCCAGGGAACAGGCAGTGAGGATGAGTTGAGTGGACTGACAGCAAGGAACGCTTACTTGTTGTGATCCTCACTGAGAACAACATACTTGCTATGATCCTCACTGAGGACAACATACTTGCTGTGATCCTCACTGAGGACAACATACTTGCTGTGATCATCACCAAGGACAACATACTTGTTTTGGATCATCACTGAGGACAATGTGTTGTGATCCTCACTGAGGATAACATACTGAGGACAACATACTTGTGATCCATACCGTGGACAACATTTGCTGTGATCCTTGATGAGGACAACACACTTGCTGTGACTTTCAGTGAGGACAACATACTTGTGATCCATACTGTGGACAACATTTGCTGTGATCCTTGATGAGGACAACATACTTGCTGTGATCTTCAGTGAGGACAACATGCTTGCTATGATCCTCTCTGAGGACAACAAACCTGCTGCTGTGATCCTCACTGATGACAACATACCTGCAGTGATACTCAGTGAGGACAACATACCTTCTGTAATCCTCACTGAGGACAACATACCTGCTGCGATCCTCACTGAGGACAACATACCTTACTGTGATCCTCACTGAGAATAATCTTCTTGCTGGTACTATCCTCACCAAAAACAATACACATGTTATGACTCCACTGTGCATGAGTTGGTAGACTGAAGCTTATTGGCTGTTCCAGGAAAGAACTTGTCCCCCCCACCATCTCCGAGCACATGGCCTGGTGACCAATGAACTTAACTTGTACTACAGGAAGAATTAGATGTGTTTCATCAACAGAATATGACTAGACACAATGACAACCTGTCACCACTGTCATACATTGTGGTTTTTCCAGGCTGCTAAATTGAAGAGTTTTCTCCCTGTAATGTGATGTTCCTCTGATTTTCTTCTAGAAGTTTTACACTACATTGTACAACACACTGGTACATACAATCAACCACATTTCCAGAAAAAAAATGGTTTTGTTTGCAATCATGATGAGTGGAAATCTTTCAGTTTGTTACTGAGCAACACTAACATGTGACACCCTGGTGGGGAGGTATGGAACTAGACCGTAACGAAGGGACTGAGGAATTGGTGCAACGGTCAGTTGTCATGTGATCGCTTGGCTCTGGACTTGGATTTTAATCCTGCTTCAGAGGTGGACAAAGCAGAAATTCTTCCCACTTATTGGTACAAGGTCTGACTGTTTTTATCAAATAATTATGTTATAGTATATAACTGTACATATAATTATGTTATATAGTATATAGCTATATATATATATATATATATATAATTATGTTATATAGTATATAGCTATATAATTATGTTATACAGTATATAACTATACATATAATTATGTCCTAGTATATAACTATGTATAATTTATATCGTATAGTATATAGCTATATATATATATATATATATATAATTGTCGTGTAGTATATAGCTATATATATATATATATATATATATATATATATAATTATGTCGTGTAGTATATAGCTATATATATATATAATTATGTTATATAGTATATAACTATACATATAATTATGTTATATAGTAACTATACATGTTCAAGCATCGTGACCAGCCAAATGTTTATTGATGTGTTTATGTAATTTGATCGTCATCTATTGAATGTTTCGACTCAAATATCATGCTTGCATTGCTTGCTGAACAGCAATGGTAATATGGTATAAACAAATAACAGTCAAATTAATTATATTATTATATCAAACAAATTGTGGTTCATGAAAACACATTTGGATGGTCAGTATGTTATCAACTTTACAGCATGAGCATATGATAAAACCATCTTTGTATTTTTAATGTGTTCTTGCTGCGAGTCCTCACTTGTGTGACAAGTTTTTTAATATTGTCCCCCTCCTTCCCTGATGGTTTCTTCCTGTGATATCCGTCCCACAGGTTTCTCACCTATCTTCCCCACAACAAAGAGGGTTGCTATGACATTGTCCCCCAAGAGAAGGTTCTTATCGTGCTATTCTTTTCCCAAAAGGGTTCTTTCTGTGACATTATTTCGTCACCGCTTTGTCACACAGCCAACACAGGCAAGTGTTGGTTTTTATATACGTGTACCTTAAATCTGCCTCCTCAGTTTGATTTCTTGCTCATTCCAGTTTTGATGAAATCAAACTATTAAAAGTGTTTTCCAACCAAACCGAAATTCACAAGTTGCCCAATGTTGCGATGAGAGTCAGTTGTTTCGAAACAAAGTCGATTGTTTCATTTTAACAAACAATGCACTCTTGCATTAAACCAACTGCACATATTACTTAAAATAAACTTACACACTACAGATTTACACATCAATGAACCTGATTCGCGGTGGGCTAAATTAATTGAGGAGGCAGGTTTAGGGGGAATTTCTGACGACTCCGAAACAAACTGAAGGAGATATATTGTGTGTACTTTTAGCAATAGTGGAATGGTGATGTGAACTATATTCATGTTATTTTAGACGTGGAAGCTAAATGCCACTTGTTTCCATGTTGAATCTGAGATTTTGTTTTTTTCTTACTACAGGTACAATATGAGGTGTCTGTAATTTTTATTGTGGATTCAGCAACACATTTGTGTGTTGGCTTTGTATATATATTATATATAATTATATGAACATGAATAATGCATTAATAATAAACATAATTGTTTAAACCATTAATGTAATGCCTTTCTTGTCTCCCGTTTAATGATGGCAGTGAAATCGAAAGATACATTGTGGCAGTTATGCATTGTCTTATAGACACAGTTTAGATTATGTGTGTGACAAATATAAAAATACGTAATTAGCTAAATATATTTAAATTGATTTCATGTACAACGCAACACATACATGTACAAGTAGATACTATTAGTATGATATGGTGAAAGGACAGAGCTGAAGTCTTGCAACTTGAAAAGGTGCTACGTCCATCTTCAGATGAAATACACATGTAAATGTACAACTGTGTGTTCATTAATAAAATCAGTACAGTGACACCAGTTTAAGCATTTAGCTATATATAATATCACTCTTGAAAATCTTTTACAAATATGTAACAAATAATAACAACTTGCATTATCTTTTAAATTGTTTTAAACTTTGCAATTGTGTAATTTATAGTGTCAAACTGTTCCTTATACCTTTGACAGTATCTGACAAAGGTATTTCTTGTGTCAACATAAAACAACTGCTTTGTCTAGTCCCATGCATGGGAATAACTGTGGTAAGTTTAAAGAAAAATAAAGTGTTTCTAAATACAAGTACAGGCTGCAGCAGAGGTAAACCACTTTCTCTAAAGGTCAGCTGTAATACTAAAACTATTTTGATGCAAAGTTGAAAAATCTTAAACATTGAAATAATTATTTCAATATTATCTATGCCTTTAAAAAAATAAATTATTACTTTTATGAAAGAAGATTGTTTTGAAAGAATAATAAATGACACCTCTGTACATTGAGTTTGATTACATTTTGGAAATAAAATTTTACATAATCAGGAATTTCAGAATACCTCACGGTAATGGATAATGTTTGTGATGCATAATTAGCATTTTGTTATGCTAATATTTAATAATTATTATCTATGAATTTATGCCGTAGTGACTAATTTCAATTATTCAAATAGAGGAAAATAAAATATGTGTTACATGTTACTTATTGTATATATAATTTATTTTAAATATGTTCTCATGTGGCATGTAAGTTTTCTTACAATCGAATGGTATTACCCCGTACCATCAACCAGAGTTGTAGAGACAGGTTTACCTGGCTGTAATGGAAATATAGACAAAATAATAAGCATTAATTTTATATTGAAATCAAATCGTTTTATTTCAAGTTCGTACACAACTGTTAGAAAAAATATTTTTTTAAATACTAACTTATAAAAGCTTGACCATGCAACCATGCCTTAATGAACCTCAACTGTCTTTTAATTTGGGTGATTTGAGTTGAATTACATATTGCATGCTGAATAAGGGTCAGCCTAATAGGCGGACTAGAGCCCAGTCCACCCTGGTCCGCCTATTAAGCTACCCCTGCTGACTGGCAAGGTCGACATTCAAATTACGGTCAAATAATATTTAAAAGTATGGTCCACTAAAACACCTTTGGGTGGTCAAGATGCTAGAATAGATACAGTTTATACTAGTTCAAACGTCATACATTTAACGTGCGTGTAGTAGATATTCTTGGATATATATAATATAAACCTTAAACAAAACTCTGACGAAAGCTCTTCAGTAATGTTTGGAGTGACCATCAGATCTTGAGCTGGGATTTTTTTTTAACAAACATATTTTTTCAGATTAGCAGGAATAAGATTTTCTTTTTCTTTTACTTCTTTTATTTGGTCAGGTTTCCCAATAATTTTCTCTCACTACACATTATTATAAATGTTTCTTGAAACAATGCATAGGCCAGTTTCATAACCTGAATTTGTTTCTTCAAAAATGTCAGAATGTAATGGTCACTTTGAGCTCACTGACAGAGTGAAGCCAGTTCTCTTAACGAAGACTGGTTTTGCAAACTAATCTAATATGAGGATATCTCTGTATTGTGCACCATTCTGCTTTCACTAACACATAACCATAACAAGGACTTATAGATAAAAGGTATATTTTACACACATCTCATCTTGTCTTTAGGAATGCTCAAAGTTTTACACTTCATCCCCCGACACCAATGCAACTTCTTTTGGAAGCATTCAGCCATGCTGCAATTAAAGCACTAAAGTTAGTAATTAACATAATTCCACTGGCTATATCCAGGTAGTCATTTATACAGTCGAATAAACTGGAGCAACGTGAAGCAAACAAAATTGGCCAGGTTCCAGAAAGCAAGAGGGTTAAAATTCCAGTTCCTCGATTGAGAGTGCAACAATCACTGCTCTTCCCCACATGGCAATGTACACAATGTTGTACACAATGCTGTATACAATGTTGTACACATTAGTAGCTAGAGTAGATACAGACAAATGCCTCTCGGGCATCAAGTGTACCAAACACTATCATTTTCTTGGATAATAATTATGTTGATAATAAAACTAAAATAAGACACCTTATGTGCAGTAAATTATCTCAAAGTCAGGGGTTGCGGCATACATGTTATATATCGTATTCGACCTTTTAAGTGTACAGTATGCCTGAGAAAAAAAAAATTAGATGCGGATAAATGTTAAGAAATCTGTTCTTATAAGCGTACACCAACATTTATTTCTCTAGATGATGAGGTCACTGTTTCAAAGTGGAGCCATCTGGTGTAGATTGCACCACTTTTCAACTGTTCCACACCTGGTCACCAGATGGCACCATATTATCTGGTAAACAAAACATGTCCGTTAAGACAGCAAGTTGTACGTTAAATAGGTCGAATGTGTATGTGTGTGCGTGCGAGCGTGCATGCGTGTGTGTGTGCCAACACACAATAGCTTGTGTGACACACAGTTCACACACAATGGCTGCATTAGATGTGCCTTCGATGGTTTTGTGGCACATTTACACGAATGTTCACCAGAACATTCTTCCAAGTGTGACCGAGCTCAAGTTGTGAGAACACCAACGGATGCTCCCTGATAATGCTTATGCAGTACTGTAGAGCATCAATGAGTTCTTGGCCAGAACGTGGTAACACGGAGTCATCAGGATCCTCCTCAGTGACAAACTTCTCAAGTGTGTGCTTAAGCTGTTGACAAAGGTCAGCTGGTCGCTCTTTCAACATCTCCGACATATATTCTGGTAACAGTGTCAGCAGTACTTTCAAAGTGCAAACCAGACGCATGATATCAGTCATGGTCTTCTGACCTACAGTCAAGGCAAAAGAAACATGTTTTGGCAAACTTTCTGAAATAAAACAACTTTATTTACTTAATAATTTCTATCAATTTAAGGAAGGTCTACAAACTAGAAAGTTTTGATGTAAATTGGATCTAAGATCTTCATACCCACAAAAATCCCTTTAAATTATGCATAGATCACATGACCATTTTTCATGGAAACTTAAGTCTTCCCAATGGTAATGTCACCTGGAAAATTTGAAACCTACACATATCGCTATTTAAATTTTTGAGGACAGTCGTGTAGATATAAAAATGTACGGGCACTTCCACACTAATGGGGTATTTTGTACACATCCAAACTTTTGAATAAACTGATCATAAATAAACTTCCTTGATTTTGTGTACATGAAAACACTCCAGAGATAGTTAATTTTGTGCATGAAGTACACTCCAGACAGTTAAGTTTGTGTACATGAAGTACACTCTAGGGACAGTTAAGTTTGTGTACATGAAGTACACTCCAGAGACAGTTAAGAAAATGTTAGACAAAAGTGATTTGAAATTGTATTCCTAAATATGAAAGTTGTTTTTACCCGTCAGTTATAATCAAAATGTGACATGGAATAACACGATGACTTGACACCATGTCTATGCACATAATCACCAGGTTTATGTCCTATTGAAATGATTAATATCATTAAGCAATCACAAAATATTACTCTGCGTTTTTGTAATTTTTACATTGAAAAGGTGATATATAAGCTTGCAACAGGGTTTGTCCATGAAATCACAAATATGAAAGTTATAAATTTGTGTATTAGAGACTATCTAAGTTTTCATATCTGAGTACCAACTTTGAACTATACCTTTTACTGAAAAATATTTTGGAGTAATGCAGAGTTTCAAAAATATAAGTAAAAAGTAAAATTTGTCCAGGTCCCTGTTATGAACAATGCCCTCTTCTTACAATGGTAAAGTTTGGCAATAACGGGATAACTGGGTAGTTCGTAAATGACTGTCACGATAACAATATTTACAAAATAAAAAAATATCCATCCATGCCTTGGTACTTGGTGCTGCCAGTCAATACTTGATGGCTTCTGGGAATCCAACTCTTGAAATTTCGACTTAATACCTCCAGTTATAGTAACATCTAACGACGCCTTGCATTACAAAGGTTGGACAATCGATGAAAAAAATTGTATGTAATTGTTCGCATAACTACAAAGGGTAAATTGATTGTTTGTAGAAAGGGTAATAGCAAGGTGAATAAAAAATTAAACTGAGCTGACTAACAATTGAAAGTTTGGTGTCCGAGAGACAAAGTGTTTAGGAGGATAACACACATACAAACGTACACTTGCTGGATTACAGTAAGATGTCACTGAACTGTAGAGAATGTGACACAAGGAGATGAATGACTTTATTTGCCAAACCCTATGTCACACACATACCCCGCTGGTGTGGAAATGCCCATACACGGAGTGTTAGGTACTAAAAATGGAAGTCATGATATAGACCACAAACTGCTCAGTAGATTTACCTAGTGATCTCAAGCCAGCATCCAACAGAAGCGTTTTGACACCCGCTCCATGCATCTGCAGAAGTGCGTCCAGCTCCTCACTGAACTCCCAGTAGCCCTCCTGTAGTGTAGAAAAGGTAAAGGTATGTTCTCATACATTGTAGAAAAGGTAAAGGTATGTTCTTATACAGCACAGCATCCAGTCCTTGGGACCTACACTTTACCCCCTGGCAGAACTGTTCATTCCAACGACATCTCAACTTCTCTGGGAAGCATTCAGACACACTGCAATTACTGTTCAAAGACTATTCATTCATATATCCACCTCTGTCTGTAGCCAGGTACTCATTTACCGTGGGGTGAATGAAATTGCCAAGCCAGGTACTCATTTACCGTGGGGTGAATGAAATTGCCAAAGTTTTGAAATGGCAGCAAGAGGATTCAAAATCAGATACTTTCAATTGAGAGTCCAGCGTTCTAATCACTATACTACCACGCCCCAAAAATGTATACGTCTTATCAGGAAAATACAATACTAACAAAATAAGATAATAACAACTGACAGATTCAGGGTCTGATGTCACAATTTTAATTATGAATGTGACCTCCGTCAAGCTTTGCTTTAGCAACCATATTTTATATATATATATATATATATATATATATATATATATATATATATATATATATATATATATATATATATATATATATATATATATATACACATATATATATATATATATATATATATATTTATATTACAATATTAGGGCAGCATGCATCTGCCAGATCAAATTTTCCCACATACTCTTCTAATTGAAACAATGATGCCTTTTGTTTTTGTCACAAAGACAGATGTTTGGGTCATAAATACAACAACTGTAATGAAATATCCGACAGCCGATATGTTGGTTAGCTTGATGGACCTGGTTGCTAGGGAAACAATCTATAAACAGACGTCACATACATATACATGCACCACACACAAATGCCATGCACTACACACAGGTTTTTTCTAAGGCCTTTCACATGGGCAAGATGCCTGTGTGAAAACCCGTGTGAAATTCAAAAGTAAATAAAAATGTATTGTGTTTTGTATAAATGCGTTTTAATACGGCTGATAAAAGTAAAAACATTCTTGCCCGTGGCCGTATGAAATGTTGCACAGCCAGTGTGAGCTGAACGTTAAAAATCCTGACTACACACATACACCCAACCCACCCACCCACCTACCCACCCACCTACCCACCCACCATGCACACCCCTAGGTATATCTGCAAATTCTGTATAAGATGTAGATATATGAAATAACTAATACCAACAGACTTGGGGTCAATTACAGTGAAATTGGAATTGAAATGTCAATTCCAATTCTGCAACTGGATTGTAGAGAAAGAAATGATAACTTATGGATGACTGTAGAGAGAGAAATGGTAACTTATGGATGACTGTAGAGAGAGAAATGATAACTTATGGATGACTGTAGAGAGAGAAATGGTAACTTATGGATGATTGTAGAGAGAGAAATGATAACTTATGGAGGACTGTACAGAAAGAAATGATAACTTATAGAGGACTATAGAGAGAGAAACGATAACTTACGGAGGAATGTTGAGAGAGAGAAACGATAACTTACGGAGGACTGCTGAGAGAGAGAAATGTTAACTTATGGAGGACTGTAGAGAGAGAAACGATAACTTACGGAGGACTATAGAGAAACAATAATTTATGGACGACAGTAGAGAGAGAAATGTTAACTGACAGACGACTGTAGAGAAAGAAACGATAACTTACGGAGGACTGTAGAGAGACAGCAGTGATAACTTAAGGAGGACTGTAGAGAGAGAAATGATAACTTATGGAGGACTGTACAGAAAGAAATGATCACATACAGAGGACTATAGAGAGAAACAATAATTTATGGACGACAGTAGAGAGAGAAATGTTAACTGACAGAGGACTGTAGAGAAAGAAACGATAACTTATGGAGGACTGTAGAGAGAAACAATAATTTATGGACGACAGTAGAGACAGAAATGTTAACTGACAGAGGACTGTAGAGAAAGAAACGATAACTTACGGAGGACTGTAGATAGAGAAATGATAACTTACGGAGGACTATAGAGAGAGAAGTGGTAACTTACGGAGGACCATAGAGAAAGAAATGATAACTTATGGAGGACTATAGAGAGAGAAATGATAATTTACGGAGGACTATAGAGAGAGAAGTGGTAACTGTAGTGAGAGAAATGATAACTTACGGACGACTGTAGAGAGAAATGAAAATTTACAGAGGATTGTAGAGGGTGAAATGTTAACTTACGGAGGACTGTAGAGAAAGAAATTATAACTTATGGAGGACTATATGGAGAGAAGTGGTAACTTACGGAGGACTATAGAGAAGTGGTAACTTACAGAGGACTATAGAGAGAAACGATAACTTACGGAGAACTGTAGAGAAAGAAATTATAACTTATGGAGGACTATATGGAGAGAAGTGGTAACTTACGGAGGACTATAGAGAAGTGGTAACTTACAGAGGACTATAGAGAGAGAAACGATAACTTACTTAGAACTGTAGAGAGAGAAATGTTAACTTATGGAGAAATGTAGAGAGAGAAATGATAACTTACGGAGGACTATAGAGAGAGAGAAACAATAATTTATGGACGACTGTAGAGAGAGAAATGTTAACTGACAGAGGACTGTAGAGAAAGAAACAATAACTTACGGAGGACTGTAGATAGAGAAATAATAACTTAAGGAGGACTATAGAGAGAGAGAGAGAGAAATGATAACTTACGGAGGACCACATAGAGAAAAGTGTAGATATATGAAATAACTAATACCAACAGACTTGGGGTCAATTACAGTGTAATTGGAATTGAAATGTCAATTCCAATTCTGCAATTGGATTGTAGAGAGAGAAATGATAACTTATGGATGACTGTAGAGAGAGAAATGGTAACTTATGGATGACTGTAGAGAGAGAAATGATAACTTATGGAGGACTGTACAGAAAGAAATGATAACTTATAGAGGACTATAGAGAGAGAAACGATAACTTACGGAGGACTGTTGAGAGAGAGAAACGATAACTTACGGAGGACTATACAGAAACAATAATTTATGGACGACAGTAGAGAGAGAAATGTTAACTGACAGACGACTGTAGAGAAAGAAACGATAACTTATGGAGGACTGTAGAGAGACAGCAGTGATAACTTAAGGAGGACTGTAGAGAGAGAAATGATAACTTACGGAGGACTGTTGAGAGAGAGAAACGATAACTTACGGAGGACTGCTGAGAGAGAGAAATGTTAACTTATGGAGGACTATAGAGAGAGAAATGATAACTTACGGAGGACTATACAGAAACAATAATTTATGGACGACAGTAGAGAGAGAAATGTTAACTGACAGACGACTGTAGAGAAAGAAACGATAACTTATGGAGGACTGTAGAGAGACAGCAGTGATAACTTAAGGAGGACTGTAGAGAGAGAAATGATAACTTACGGAGGACTGTAAAGAAAGAAATGATCACATACAGAGGACTATAGAGAGAAACAATAATTTATGGACGACAGTAGAGAGAGAAATGTTAACTGACAGAGGACTGTAGAGAAAGAAACGATAACTTACGGAGGACTGTAGATAGAGAAATGATAACTTACGGAGGACTATAGAGAGAGAAGTGGTAACTTACGGAGGACCATAGGGAAAGAAATGATAACTTATGGAGGACTATAGAGAGAGAAATGATAATTTACGGAGGACTATAGAGAGAGAAGTGGTAACTGTAGTGAGAGAAATGATAACTTACGGACGACTGTAGAGAGAAATGAAAATTTACAGAGGATTGTAGAGGGTGAAATGTTAACTTACGGAGGACTGTAGAGAAAGAAATTATAACTTATGGAGGACTATATGGAGAGAAGTGGTAACTTACGGAGGACTATAGAGAAGTGGTAACTTACAGAGGACTATAGAGAGAAACGATAACTTACGGAGAACTGTAGAGAAAGAAATTATAACTTATGGAGGACTATATGGAGAGAAGTGGTAACTTACGGAGGACTATAGAGAAGTGGTAACTTACAGAGGACTATAGAGAGAGAAACGATAACTTACTTAGAACTGTAGAGAGAGAAATGTTAACTTATGGAGAAATGTAGAGAGAGAAATGATAACTTACGGAGGACTATAGAGAGAGAGAAACAATAATTTATGGACGACTGTAGAGAGAGAAATGTTAACTGACAGAGGACTGTAGAGAAAGAAACAATAACTTACGGAGGACTGTAGATAGAGAAATAATAACTTAAGGAGGACTATAGAGAGAGAGAGAGAGAAATGATAACTTACGGAGGACCACATAGAGAAAAGTGTAGATATATGAAATAACTAATACCAACAGACTTGGGGTCAATTACAGTGTAATTGGAATTGAAATGTCAATTCCAATTCTGCAATTGGATTGTAGAGAGAGAAATGATAACTTATGGATGACTGTAGAGAGAGAAATGGTAACTTATGGATGACTGTAGAGAGAGAAATGATAACTTATGGAGGACTGTACAGAAAGAAATGATAACTTATAGAGGACTATAGAGAGAGAAACGATAACTTACGGAGGACTGTTGAGAGAGAGAAACGATAACTTACGGAGGACTGCTGAGAGAGAGAAATGTTAACTTATGGAGGACTATAGAGAGAGAAATGATAACTTACGGAGGACTATACAGAAACAATAATTTATGGACGACAGTAGAGAGAGAAATGTTAACTGACAGACGACTGTAGAGAAAGAAACGATAACTTATGGAGGACTGTAGAGAGACAGCAGTGATAACTTAAGGAGGACTGTAGAGAGAGAAATGATAACTTACGGAGGACTGTAAAGAAAGAAATGATCACATACAGAGGACTATAGAGAGAAACAATAATTTATGGACGACAGTAGAGAGAGAAATGTTAACTGACAGGGGACTGTAGAGAAAGAAACGATAACTTACGGAGGACTGTAGATAGAGAAATGATAACTTACGGAGGACTATAGAGAGAGAAGTGGTAACTTACGGAGGACCATAGAGAAAGAAATGATAACTTATGGAGGACTATAGAGAGAGAAATGATAATTTACGGAGGACTATAGAGAGAGAAGTGGTAACTGTAGTGAGAGAAATGATAACTTACGGACGACTGTAGAGAGAAATGAAAATTCACAGAGGACTGTAGAGGGTGAAATGTTAACTTACGGAGGACTGTAGAGAAAGAAATTATAACTTATGGAGGACTATATGGAGAGAAGTGGTAACTTACAGAGGACTATAGAGAAGTGGTAACTTACAGAGGACTATAGAGAGAAACGATAACTTACAGAGAACTGTAGAGAAAGAAATTATAACTTATGGAGGACTATATGGAGAGAAGTGGTAACTTACAGAGGACTATAGAGAAGTGGTAACTTACAGAGGACTATAGAGAGAGAAACGATAACTTACTTAGAACTGTAGAGAGAGAAATGTTAACTTATGGAGAAATGTAGAGAGAGAAATGATAACTTACGGAGGACTATAGAGAGAGAGAGAAACAATAATTTATGGACGACTGTAGAGAGAGAAATGTTAACTGACAGAGGACTGTAGAGAAAGAAACAATAACTTACGGAGGACTGTAGATAGAGAAATAATAACTTAAGGAGGACTATAGAGAGAGAGAGAGAGAAATGATAACTTACGGAGGACCACATAGAGAAAAGTGTAGATATATGAAATAACTAATACCAACAGACTTGGGGTCAATTACAGTGTAATTGGAATTGAAATGTCAATTCCAATTCTGCAATTGGATTGTAGAGAGAGAAATGATAACTTATGGATGACTGTAGAGAGAGAAATGGTAACTTATGGATGACTGTTGAGAGAGAAATGATAACTTATGGAGGACTGTACAGAAAGAAATGATAACTTATAGAGGACTATAGAGAGAGAAACGATAACTTACGGAGGACTGTTGAGAGAGAGAACGATAACTTACGGAGGACTGCTGAGAGAGAGAAATGTTAACTGACAGAGGACTGTAGAGAAAGAAACGATAACTTACGGAGGACTGTAGAGAGAAACAATAATTTATGGACGACAGTAGAGACAGAAATGTTAACTGACAGAGGACTGTAGAGAAAGAAACGATAACTTACGGAGAACTGTAGATAGAGAAATGATAACTTACGGAGGACTATAGAGAGAGAAGTGGTAACTTACGGAGGACTATAGAGAAAGAAATTATAAGAGAGAAATGATAATTTACGGAGGACTATAGAGAGAGAAGTGGTAACTGTACAGAGAGAAATGATAACTTACGGACGACTGTAGAAAGAAACGATAATTTACAGAGGACTGTAGAGGGTGAAATGTTACCTTACAAAGGACTATAGAGAAAGAAATTATAACTTATGGAGGACTATAGAGAGAGAAGTGGTAACTTAAGGAGGACTACAGAGAGAGAAGTGGTAACTTACGGAGGACTGTAGAGAGAGAAATGATAACTTACAAAGGACTATAGAGAGAGAAATGATAATTTATGGAGGACTATTGAGAGAGAAGTGGTAACTTATGGAGGACTATAGAGAGAGAAATATTTTATAGAGGACTATAGAGAGAGAAATGATAACTTACAAAGGACTATAGAGAGAGAAATGATAATTTATGGAGGACTATAGAGAGAGAAGTGGTAACTAACGGAGGACTATAGAGAGAGAAATTATAACTTACAGAGGACTGTAGTGAGAATAATTATAACTTATGGAGGACTGTACAGAAAGAAATGATAACTTACAGAGGACTATAGAGAAACAATAATTTATGGACGACTGTAGAGAGATAAATGTTATCTGTCAGAGGACTGTAGAGAAAGAAACGATAACTTACGGAGGACTGTAGATAGAGAAATGATAACTTAAGGAGGACCATACAGAGAGAGAGAAATGATAACTTATGAAGGACTATAGAGAGAGAGAAATGATAATTTACGGAGGACTGTAGAGAGAGAAATGATAATTTACGGAGGACTATAGAGAGAGAATTGGTAACTATAGAGAGAGAAATGATAACTTACGGACGACTGTAGAGAGAAACAATAATTTACAGAGGACTGTAGAGGGTGAAATGTTAACTTACGGAGGACTGTAGAGAAAGAAATTATAACCTATGGAGGACTATAGAGAGAGAAATGATAACTTACAAAGGACTAGAGAGAGAAATGATAATTTATGGAGGACTATTGAGAGAGAATGGTAACTTACGGAGGACTATAGAGAGAGAAATATTTTATAGAGGACTATAGAGAGAGAAATGATAACTTACAAAGGACTATAGAGAGAGAAATGATAATTTATGGAGGACTATAGAGAGAGAGAAGTGGTAACTTACGGAGGACTATATAGAGAGAAATGATAACTTACAGAGGACTATAGAGAGAAAAATTATAACTTATGAAGGACTGTACAGAAAGAAATGATAACTTACAGAGGACTATAGAGAGAGAAACAATAATTTATGGATGACTGTAGAGAGAGAGAAATGTTAACTGACAGAGGACTGCAGAGAAAGAAACGATAACTTACGGAGGACTGTAGATAGAGAAATGATAACTTAAGGAGGACCATAGAGAGAGAAATGATAACTTATGAAGCACTATAGAGAGAGAGAGAAATGATAACTTACGGAGGACTATAGAGAGAGAGAAATGATAACTTATGAAGGACTATAGAGAGAAATGATAATTTACGGAGGATTATAGAGAGAGAAATGATAATTTATGGAGGACTATAGAGAGAGAAGTGGTAACTGTAGAGAGAGAAATGATAACTTACGGACGACTGTAGAGAGAAACGATAATTTACAGAGGACTGTAGAGGGTGAAATGTTAACTTACGGAGGACAGTAGAGAAAGAAATTATAACTTATGGAGGACTATAGAGAGAGAAATGATAACTTACAAAGGACTATAGAGAGAGAAATTATAATTTATGGAGGACTATAGAGAGAGAAGTGGTAACTTACGGAGGACTATAGAGAGAGAAATTATATTTTATAGAGGACTATAGATAGAGAAATTATAACTTACCAAGGACTATAGAGAGAGAAATGATAACTTATGGAGGACTATAGAGAGAGAAGTGATAACTTACGGAGGACTACAGAGAGAGAAATGATAATTACAGAGGACTATAGAGAGAAAAATGGTAATTTATGGAGGACTATAGAGAGAGAAGTGGTAACTTACGGAGGACTGTAGAGAGAGAAGTGGTAACTTATGGAGGACTGTAGAGACAGAAATGATAACTTATGGAGGACTGTAAAGAGAGAAATGATAACTTATGGAGGACTATAGAGAGAGAAATGATAACTTACAGAGGACTATAGAGAGAGAAGTGGTAACTTACAGGGGACCCTACAGAGAGAAATGCAACTTACAGGGGACTGTAGATGGCTGACATCATGCACATGTTCGTCTGTGAGGTCTGCCATGTCTTCGTTAATCAAGTCTCCAACATCTATGGAACTCTCAGAGTCTGACTCAGATGCAGATGTAGACTCGGGGGCCATCTCAAAATCCTTCCCTGGAAACATCCAGGCACATGCATTGTATTGTTGACTCTCTCAAAATTGTTTAGTGTCGTCTTCAAATGCATCTATTTAAAGCAGCATTCGCCAACAACTGATACATTTTCTGGTAACTAATATTGCCACATACATGTCTGATTTCTAATTGCATTTTATTGTTAGTTCATTTTAGATAAGTTTATGGTTAACACATGACCCGTTTTTAAATGAGATTGCGCTGAGGGTTTATTTCAGAGTGTCCTTCTCTAGAGATAGTGAGTCCATGATAGAAGACACCAATGGCTTTTAGTATCTCTTCCAAGAGACACGAAAGTGGGGAGAACAAAATTGCCCAAGTTTCAAAATGGTGGAGGTGGAATCGAATCACCGTCCTCTCGATCGACAGGCAGGTGCCCTAACCATTAGACCACCGCTACCCACTTTTGAATTCTGTTTTCCATAAACGTGTGTTTGCACATTATCATGGAATCAAATATTAGAGTGACAAATCACACGACTAAATGGCTTTAGAATATCAAAACATGTTGAACCCAGAGTTTTCGTGTGACAGCGTGATTACAAGATAATGTCACTGTGTAGAATATTTTGTATTGTCTGCATGCAACATGTACCCCGGGTATGATAGATTTGTCTTTTTCTGTCATTCAAATTCAGCATTACTCCCATACAAATGACCTTGTATCACTGAAACGACTTTAAAGGATATATATGTACAATGACCTTGTATCATTGAAATGACTTCAAAGGATATATATGTACAATGACTATCGCTCATTTCTCCAGGTATGTGAGCAAGCATCTTGCCCATCACAAGGCTTGTTAACAAATGCATTCCAACGCATTTGAAAGCAAATGCAGATGTTTCATGTGATGCAAATGCAAATGCCATTTTTCAGGAACGCATTCAAATGCAAATGTTTTGGTTACACATTTGCAAATGCATTTGAATTAATTTTAAATGTTTTGGATTTATATTAATGTTTTGTTTTATTCAGAGAAAAAATAATGTAATACAAACACATTATTAATTTAGTTAATAAATACAGTAGAACATTATAGTAACTGTTAAGTCCCATTACATACCAGTCCCACTACATGAACATGTCTGTAGAGTCATACACTGAGTCACACAGTTCCAGGCCTGCAAACGCTGCGGAAATGGGAGGGAGGAATAGACAACTGACAGTTTACTGTGAACTATGGCAGGGAATGAAAGGCTAATCATTCAGGAAGGCCAGCATGGAAAGGGAACCCAAGACAATAGACTGTCCACTGGTGAGGTCACTGGGATGATAATCTGCTGAGCACTTTTTTTTCAATGGCATGTTGTGAACTTGTGAAAGTGAATCTAACAATAATAATTATTCAAAGAATTACGCATGCAGTTGATTGTGCATTTGATTGTGCATGCATTCAAATGCAAATGCATTTACAATTTCACGGAGGCATTTGAATGTGCATTCAAATGCTCAACACTCAAATGCGCATTCAAATGCATTTGCATTTGTTAACAAGCCTGCCCGTCATTCAACGATATCTTGTGGGATTTTGATTCCATATTTGTTAAGCTAACAATTTTTTTTAGCATGTATAAAAGACATATGGACGTTTAAGTGCAGAATAAGAGGAAAGAATGATTATTATGTATGGAAACTTATGGTAGTGGGACATAACCATACAAGTTATGTGAAATATTTATTTATTATTGGAGTTGTAGTCTGGTAACTGGTACTTGTCAATTATTGCCCATAATAGTTATCGAGGCCAAATTATACCATTTTGGCATAAATAGTTCATTAGCTAGGCTACATTACAACTGAGGGGTGAGGACATGCCCCACCTTCCCCTACTACAGCAAAGAAGATTAAAACATAAAATACAACATGGTTAATTTAGATTGAGATTGAAAAATTTAGAGAATATGGAGATATTAATTATATGAAACCCCCACCAGATGTGCATCAGTAAAAATTGTTGTATATTACATTTAAAATGTCGCTATAATGCCGCTATTTGAGGTATTACAAAGCAGCCTACATAAGATATTTCTTTCAATAAGACTCAACAGTAAACATTACTACAGAGAATAGTACTGAAGCAAGTATTGAAAGTTGCCATGAGTAAAACATAATATGGTTGCAGGTATGTGAGACTGATATTACTGTGTAGAAATATAATACGAAATACCTCTGAATGCAAAATCCATGCAAACTTCTTCATAGCAGTCATCGCTACAAAGCAGAAATGCCACAGTAAAACAGTTTGTATAAATTTAAGTACCAAAACATGATAATTACACCTGTTTCAATTTGGTACATATAATAAATAATATATTTTATTTGGCATAGCACCAGATCCAAAATTGTTTGTGGCGCTTCACAACATTAAAATAAATAAAATAGTGTAGAACTGCTAAATAAGGAAATAACCAAATAAATATATTACACGCTAGTAATAAGAATTATTATAAAATTATTATAGCACAATAATTATATAGCAAAAATACTAATGAATAAATAAAGGTATATGTATAATTAATAATAATAATTTTGTAAAATATTTTTTATAATAATAGTTTAAGTGATAAAATTTATAGGTAAAATAATGTTAATTATCATGAATAAGATTATACAGAATATGTGCCACACAACTGAACAAGACATTAAAGGAACGTACAACACTTCTCATTGGTTAACTGTCATAGGGACATTTAAAATATTGTGCTAGTCACAGAATATGTTGCCATTTTCAAACAGTTCAGCCAGATAACATTCTTTCATTTGGCTCCACGGATATTTGGCACTATTCATCAATCTATCAATATTATAATGCAAGCATTATAATCACATTCTTATATATATACTGTTTAGATGTGGAAAGTTTATGAACAGATAATTCACATTTATAAAATGTTATCAGGAGAATTTAATATCTACCCATGATACAGTGCAAGAAAGTTGGCTTTAGAGCATTGCTGTATGTCATTAAATAGACCATAGCATTAAATAGACCATAGATGGAAGTCACGCCCATGATCGGCATTGACTCGCAGTGTTTACCATTTTGGATATCCACTATTATGAACCTTACCAGATCTAACGACACGTCAATTCTTTCTATGATTTGAACAAAGATAGGCATTTTTTTTATTAAATCGGCTGAGGATATTACTTAAACTATTTACACATTTCATATTAGGACATCAACAAACCGGTTTGTGGTAGGCTAAATCACTTGAGGATGGAGTTTTAATCTTAACCAGTACACAAATAGTAACATAACCAGTGAGAATTACTGCCTGTAATTTCCAACAATGAAGAACAATAAATGGATTTGGGGTTTGCATTTTCCTTTTTTGCATGTTTGTGTGACTGGGTCAGCGCATACTACACAACTTTTGTTGCTGCGATAAAAATTTTGAATTGGTTCAGCAACTGTGGCAACGGCCAAATCAACATGCAACTCAACTGTTGTGGAGTTGTGGAGCAGCGTACACTGTATGACTGATCAGTTTTATGTTGAATAAGCACACGACTTGCAACAAAAGTTTAGTAATGTACGCCTGGCGTTAGGGAAGTGGAGTGGTATATATTTTTGTATGCAACTGACTTAACTTATTTGGTACATCCTGCACAGTGTAAAACTGTAATAGGTGTATGAAATGATGAACATGTAACACTTATGCTGTACAGTTAACAGTGTAAAACTAGTAGGTGTATGAAATGATGAACATATAAAATTACGCTCTACAGTTAACAGTGTAAAACTAATTGGTGTATGAAATGATGAACATGTAACAATTACGTCCTACAGTTAACAGTGTAAAACTAATAGGTGAATGAAATGATGAACATGTAACAATTACGCTCTACAGTTAACAGTGTAAAACTAGTAGGTGTATGAAATGATGAACATGTAAAATTATGCTCTACAGTTAACAGTGTAAAACTAATTGGTGTATGAAATGATGAACATGTAACACTTACGTTCTACAGTTAACAGTGTAAAACTAATAGGTGAATGAAATGATGAACATGTAACAATTACGCTCTACAGTTAACAGTGTAAAACTAGTAGGTGTATGAAATGATGAACATGTAACAATTACGCTCTACAGTTAACAGTGTAAAACTAGTAGGTGTATGAAATGATGAACATGTAAAATTACGCTCTACAGTTAACAGTGTAAAACTAATTGGTGTATGAAATGATGAACATGTAACACTTACGTTCTACAGTTAACAGTGTAAAACTACTAGGTGAATGAAATGATGAACATGTAACAATTATGCTCTACAGTTAACAGTGTAAAACTAGTAGGTGTACGAAATGATGAACATGTAAAATTACGCTCTACAGTTAACAGTGTAAAACTAATTGGTGTATGAAATGATGAACATGTAACACTTACGTTCTACAGTTAACAGTGTAAAACTACTAGGTGAATGAAATGATGAACATGTAACAATTACGCTCTACAGTTAACAGTGTAAAACTAGTAGGTGTATGAAATGATGAACATGTAAAATTACGCTCTACAGTTAACAGTGTAAAACTAATTGGTGTATGAAATTATGAACATGTAACACTTACGTTCTACAGTTAACAGTGTAAAACTAATAGGTGAATGAAATGATGAACATGTAACAATTACGCTCTACAGTTAAAAGTGTAAAACTAGTAGGTGTATGAAATGATGAACATGTAACACTTACGCTCTACAGTTAACAGTGTAAAACTAGTAGGTGTATGAAATGATGAACATGTAACACTTACGCTCTACAGTTAACAGTGTAAAACTAATAGGTGAATGAAATGATGAACATGTAACAATTACGCTCTACAGTTAACAGTGTAAAACTAGTAGGTGTATGAAATGATGAACATGTAACACTTACGCTCTGCAGTTAACAGTGTAAAACTAATAGGTGAATGAAATGATGAACATGTAACAATTATGCTCTACAGTTAACAGTGTAAAACTAATAGGTGTATGAAACGATGAACATGTAACAATTACGCTCTACAGTTAACAGTGTAAAGGAATGAGGTGATTTTTATTGGTTAACGTGATTACTGTTTTACCGGATACTGTAATACCAAATCTATTAGTATTTATAACTTCTGGGTTGGTTAAAAATAATATCCAAACAAAACATGTTATTATTGTGATCTGTCACCTCTTGATTATTTTCAAAAATACACAATTTGGCAATAAATCAAAATATGCTAATTTTAGTAAATATATACATACAGTTATACAGCATATAAAGTGTTGATCAATAAATCTTCAATTTTGAAGTTGAACCTTAAACATGATACGAAACACTAGCTGTGAATCAGTTAACCAATGAAAATCTCTGTGCTTATGTAACATCTGCAGTCGATTTTTTTAAAATGCATATTTTTTTCAACTCATCGAAAGAATTGCATTTTAATCATTAGATCTGGTAAGGTTCAAAATACTGGATATCCAAAATGGTAAACACTTTGTGGATCAATATCAATCATGGGCGTGACTTTCTGGGTCAATGCCAATCATGGGTGTGACTTTGTGGGTCAGAGATCAATATATAAGTGAAAGCTACATACCATGGGTCATCATAGATGTCTTCTGCTGGCTCTGGGGCTAGCTGGGGTGGTGAGGGAACCAATGGTGGTGGACGTGTATGATATTGAAGGCTGTTCGCAGATCGCTGAAATGATCGTTGTGGAGGTAGAGATTCCAGATGGGATATGTATCTTCCTCTGTGTCTGGGGGCACAACGGAACACAATTCTTTATCGAATCCTTCAGAGAATTCTGACTGAGGTGGTTGTGGAGGTGATCGAGGTTTGGCGGCAGCAAGCGGTTCTTGAGATTTCATTCCCCATGTCTTCTTGGTGGTTTCCATCTTCTCTGACTCACCTACAATGATAAATTTTTTGACATTCCTAAAATTCTTCCCCGTCTGTGGTCCCAAGCCAAATATTAGTTCGACCAATGGGAGAAGAACAACAAGGTTTCAGAAGAGGAAGAGGTACCGAGACAACGGGTGGAAAAAAATGGAGGGACAGGAGAATATTGCTCTGGGATTTATAGACCTGAAAAAGGCAAACAACATAGTTCTGAGAGAGATGGCCATGGCCACGTTGAGGTGGATGGGTGTCCCAGAGGCAGAGGTGAGGATGGTTGAAGAAGACAAAAGGTAGAGTAGTGTGCGGACCGGGAATATCAGAGGAATTCATGGTGGACGTCGGCTTGAGACAACGGAGTGGCCTAAGCGCATTATTGTTCACTGCAGTAGTGGAGGTGATCATCAGGAAAACGAGTATGAAGGACATGTATGCAGATGACCTAGCAGTAGTAGTGGACAGTGAGACAGACCTTCAAGAACAGCTAGTGGAGTGGAAGGACATCTTTGCCAGACATGGACTGAGAGTAAGTCTGGAGAAGACAGAGATGCTTTGGGTCGGGCAGCAGAACAAAGATCTCGATATCAGACTGAAAGGGAAGAAATTGAAACAATGAAACAGCTTTGTGTATCTGGGTGGAGCGGTTTGCGGGGACTGCAGCACTACAAGCTGGGGCGAATGCGTGGAGGAAAGTGGAAGGGGTGATGGGAGATAAACGTATATCTCAGAAGCTAAAAGGAAACATGCTTAGCTCATGCGTAATACCAGCCTACCTGTATGGCATAGAGACCATGGCTAGCAAAACAACAAGAGAAACTGAAAGTTTGTGGGAATAACTGGGCAAGAAGAATTGCAGGAGTGAAGAGAATAGACCAGCAAATAATTTGACGAGCTGATGGAGGAAGTTGGTGAGTCTCATGAGGAAGCTGGTGAGGAGGCGGCTAAAGTGGGCTGGACATGTGGAAAGAATGGAAGGGGTACGGTTGATAAAGATAGCAGATGCACTTATAGTGGAGGGTAGAAGGAGAAGAGGAAGACCGAGATTGAGATGGGAGGACTTTGCAAAGAGAGATTTGGCGGCAGTGGGAGGGGAGTCAAGAACGAGATGAAGGAAAGGGGGATTGGAGATGGCTGGTGGAGATGGCAATGAAACTGGATCAGTGACAAAGAAAAAGGAAAACAAAAAATCTACAACCAGTATCAGTGCCAGCCTCACCCCAGACTTCAGGGATAAAGAGGAGAGCAACAACAACAATTTGTTTGATCAAATATGAGAAATACTCACTTGCTATTCTGTATGGTCAAGCCCAAAGGCTACAGGTTAGTGCATCTAATAAAAACTATGGAACATCAAAAGATAGATTTCTTATTTTTATCTATTTATATTATTATTTTACATAAACTCATAAACAGCATACATATTTTGGTTTCTTATATCTTGTTCGATTTTGTTTGGCAGTGTTTACTGTGGTGTCAGTGTTTACTGGGGTGTCAGTGTGTGCTGTGGTGGTAGTGTTTACTGTGGTGTCAGTGTTTACTCTGGTGTCAGTGTGTGCTGTGGTGGCAGTGTTTACTGTGGTGTCATTGTGTGCTGTGGTGTCAGTGTTTACTGTGATGTCAGTGTTTGCTGTGGTGGTTGTGTTTGCTGTGGTGGTTGTGTTTGCTGTGGTGGTTGTGTTTGCTGTGGTGGCTGTGTTTGCTGTGGTGATTGTGTTTGCTGTGGTGGTTGTGTTTGCTGTGGTGGTTGTGTTTGCTGGGGTGGTTGTGTTTGCTGGGGTGGCTGTGTTTGCTGTGGTGGCTGTGTTTGCTGTGGTGGCTGTGTTTGCTGGGGTGGCTGTGTTTGCTGTGGTTGCTGTGGTGGTTGTGTTTGCTGTGGTGGTTGTGTTTGCTGTGTTGGTTGTGTTTGCTTGGGCAGAGGTGGAATCGAAATACACCATCCTCTCGATCGACAGGCAGGTGCCCTAACCATTAGACCACCGCTACCCACTTTTGAATTCCCTTTTCCATAAAAGTGTGTTTTCAAATTATCATGGAATCAAATATTAGAGTGACAAATTGCACGACTAAATGGCATTAGAATATTTAACATGTTGAACCCTGTGTTTTCGTGTGACAACTTGACTACAAGATAATGTCATTGTGTACAATGTTTTGTATTTTCTGCATGTAATATGTAACATTTCTGCATGCATTTTTCAATAAGATTCTGCATTATTCCCACAAAGATGACCTTGTATCATCGAAATGACTGTAAAAGATATATATGTACAATGAACTTGTATCACTGAAATGACTTTAAAGGATATACATATCAAATTACCTTTGAAATGACTTTAAAGGACATATATGTACAATAACCTTGTATCATTGAAATGACTTTAAAGGATATATATATATACAATAACCTTGTATCATGAAATGACTTTAAAGGATATATATGTACAATGATTTTCATTGGTTAACTTAATGACTGTTTTACAAGACATTGCGACACTGAATTTATTAGTACTTATAACATCTTGATTGGTTAAAATAACATCCAATCAAAACAAGTAACTCTTGTGATCTTAATATTTTCAAAAATACACAATTTGGCGATGAATTAAAATAGCCTAGTTTTATGATGTAAGTTTTTTGCAATTAAATACAAACCAACAAATCTTGACCTTTGAAGGTAATATTATTATATAATTAAATACATTAAATTAAATACAATTAAATAGAGACCAATAAATGAAGGTGATATTATTATATAAAAATGTTCACCAGATAATTTATTGGTATATAAAATTTACATTTTATGCAATTTTTGATAGTAAATATAGGGGAAGATGGCATATGTCCACATAATTAATAAATAATAAAATTAAGTTGCGAGTAGAAAAAAATAAGTTGATATAAACAATACGTGATATAAAAAAGTTTGAGTTTAGAATACTGTTACTTTGATGCGAGACCAATTAATTGTGAAAAAAATTTGGCTTTATCACTCATTTCTCCGGGAATGCGAGCAAGCATCATGCCTGTCATTGAATGATATCTTGTGGCATTTCAATTCCACATTTGCTCAGAGAAAATTTTTTTTTAGTATATATAATATACGCCTTGAATTTTAAGTACAAAATGAGAGGGAAGAATGTATATTATACATGGAAAGTTACGGTAGTGGGGCATAACTGTACAGGTTACATTTTGTTAAATATAATTTTTTTTATTGGAGTTGTAGTCCAGTAACTAGCAACTAATGCATATATCGAGGCCAAAGTGTACCCTTTTGGCATAAATAGCTCTTTAGCTAGGCTGCATTATACCTTAGATATGATGCAGGTGTGTGCTTCGTGCTGCCACTGGATTAATTCTGTCTCTCGACTATGTTTTGTATATATAGTTATTCTTATATGTGTGTGCAGAATTTAGTACCATGTTGGACTTGAATAGTTGGAGAATGTGCTGGTGATTGGACTTTACATAGATTTTACTTGGTTTATATAATTTTGGTGATTTTAGACTACTACTGGGTTACTTGGTTGTTCAGCCATGACGACAGCATTAGAAACATTGTTCAACAAGTTAATGACAAAACCAATAGCCATGTTCTTCACAGTACGATCACATACAATACAACAAGACTACTGCGGATTGGATGCTCCATCGTGATAAGACTGTACCCTGAATTGGACAATGGTGTTACACAACATAAACACTTAAACAGTGGTCGAACTCACAGGGGTTGTAGGCCTATTGCTGTAGTGATTAACCCTCACCCCCCGCCTTCAGTTAGAGTGAGATCTGAGGCCTTCGCACAAAATTTCATTGCAGTGGAGATCGATTGTGACAATGTTGCATCGATAAATGAATGCCACAACATCGATGGGTGCCACAACATCGATGTGTGCCACAACATCGATGTGTGCCACAACATCGATGTGTGCCACAACATCATTGTGTGCCACAACATCAATGTGTGCCACAACATCAATGTGTGCCACAACATCAATGTGTGCCACAACATCAATGTCTGCCACAACATCAATGTGTGCCACAACATCAATGTGTGCCACAACATCGATGTTTGCCACAACATCAATGTGTGCCACAACATCCATGTGTGCCACAACATCGATGTTTGCCACAACATCCATGTGTGCCACAACATCGATGTTTGCCACAACATCGATGTGTGCCACAACATCGATGTGTGCCACAACATCGATGTGTGCCACAACATCGATGTGTGCCACAACATCGATGTTTGTCACAACATCGATGTGTGCCACAACATCGATGTGTGCCACAACATCGATGTTTGCCACAACATCGATGTGTGCCACAACATCGATGTGTGCCACAACATCAATGTTTGCCACAACATCAATGTGTGCCACAACATCAATGTTTGCCACAACATCAATGTGTGCCATGACATCAATGTTTGCCACAACATCAATGTGTGCCACAACATCAATGTTTGCCACAACATCCATGTGTGCCACAACATCAATGTTTGTCACAACATCAATGTTTGCCACAACATCAATGTGTGCCACAACATCAATGTTTGCCACAACATCCATGTGTGCCACAACATCAATGTTTGCCACAACATCAATATGTGCCACAACATCAATGTGTGCCACAACATCCATGTCAGCCACAACATCAATGTCTGCCACAACATCAATGTGTGCCACAACATCAATGTGTGCCACAACATCAATGTGTGTCACAACATCAATGTTTGCCACAACATCAATGTGTGCCACAACATCGATGTGTGCCACAACATCGATGTTTGCCACAACATTGATGTGTGCCACAACATCAATGTTTGCCACAACATCAATGTTTGCCACAACATCCATGTGTGCCACAACATCAATGTTTGTCACAACATCAATGTTTGCCACAACATCAATGTGTGCCACAACATCAATGTTTGCCACAACATCCATGTGTGCCACAACATCAATGTTTGCCACAACATCAATATGTGCCACAACATCAATGTGTGCCACAACATCCATGTCAGCCACAACATCAATGTCTGCCACAACATCAATGTGTGCCACAACATCAATGTGTGCCACAACATCAATGTGTGTCACAACATCAATGTTTGCCACAACATCAATGTGTGCCACAACATCGATGTGTGCCACAACATCGATGTTTGCCACAACATCGATGTGTGCCACAACATCGATGTGTGCCACAACATCGATGTGTGCCACAACATCGATGTGTGCCACAACATCGATGTTTGCCACAACATCCATGTGTGCCACAACATCCATGTTTGCCACAACATCGATGTGTGCCACAACATCGATGTTTGCCACAACATCGATGTGTGCCACAACATCGATGTGTGCCACATCGATGTGTGCCACAACATCGATGTGTGCCACAACATCGATGTTTGCCACAACGTCGATGTGTGCCACAACGTCGACGTGTGCCACAACGTCGATGTTTGCCACAACGTCGATGTGTGCCACAACATCGATGTGTGCCACAACATCGATGTGTGCCACAACATCGATGTTTGCCACAACATCCATGTCTACCACAACATCAATGTTTGCCACAACATCGATGTGTGCCACAACATCGATGTGTGCCACAACATCGATGTGTGCCACAACATCGATGTGTGCCACAACATCGATGTTTGCCACAACATCGATGTGTGCCACAACATCATTGTGTGCCACATCAATGTTTGCCACAACATCAATGTGTGCCACAACATCAAAGTGTGCCACAACATCGATGTGTGCCACAACATCAATGTTTGCCACAACATCAATGTTTGCCACAACATCGATGTGTGCCACAACATCGATGTGTGCCACAACATCGATGTTTGCCACAACATCGATGTGTGCCACAACATCATTGTGTGCCACATCAATGTGTGCCACAACATCAATGTGTGCCACAACATCCATGTGTGCCACAACATCAATGTGTGCCACAACATCAAAGTGTGCCACAACACCAATGTGTGCCACAACATCAATGTGTGCCACAACATCAATGTGGGCCACAACATCAATGTGTGCCACAACATCAATGTGTGCCACAACATCTGTGTGCCACAACATCAATGTGTGCCACAACATCAATGTTTTGCACAACATCAATGTGTGTCACAGCATCAATGTGTGCCACAACATCGATGTGTGCCACAACATCAATGTGTGCCACAACATCAACGTGTGCCACAACATCAATGTGTGCCACAACATCAATGTGTGCCACAACATCAATGTGTGCCACAACATCAATGTGGGCCACAACATCAATGTGTGCCACAACATCAAAGTGTGCCACAACATCCATGTGTGCCACAACATCAAAGTGTGCCACAACATCAATGTGTGCCACAACATCAATGTTTGCCACAACATCAATGTTTGCTACTTGAACACTCAATCAGTGAAGACCAACACATTTTCCATTGCTGACTACATAACGACACATGACTACTTCATCATGTGTATTACAGAGACGTGGCTTGGTAACGACATAGATACTGTCTGACTACATCATGACGCATGACTACTTCATCATGTGTATCACAGAGACGTGGCTTGGTAGCATCATAGATACTATCTGACTACAATACGACGCATGACTACGACATCATGTGTATCATAGAGACGTGGTTTGGTAGTGACATTGATGCTATCTGACTACATCATGACACATGACTACGATATCATGTGTACCACAGAGACATGGCTTTGTAGTGACATTGATGCTATCTGCATTAGAGAGATGGTACCCACGGGATATGAATTCCATCACATCCCACAAAACTGCGGCAGAACAGGTCTTTGGAATTATATTTAAAACCGGATTGTCAATGACAACATTATCATCATCCAGTACCGACACTGACACATACACTTCGAGTACACTGACTGTCGAGCTAAACATCACAGTGCAACCATTCGTTTTATTCTCGTGTACCATCTGCCGACGTCCACTCAGAACAGGTTCTAAACAAGTGTTTTTTGTCTGGGAGTGGATATATCTTTTGTTTACTACATGGCCTGCCCGTGAATCGACTTGCGAAAATGCAGTGTCTCCAGTATGCATGCGTGCGTATAATCACAAGAACCAGTCACTGCTCGCACATCACCCCCATTCTGAAGGAGCTACACTGGCTTCAGTCCACTGCCGAATACAATATAAGATACTGTCGCACACCTTCCGTGCTATCCACCACCAAGCACCGGAATACCTGAGTGATCTGCTGTCCATATACAGACCAACACGTTCACTATGAACTCGAACAGCTACATACAGAGATCATATGTTCACCAAAGTAGCAGCGACTCTGTGGAACAGTTTGTCCACAAACATTAGAAACTCTGACTGCTGCGACAGTTTTCAATGACAGTTAAAGACCTTCCTTTTCCGACATGAACATACATGATAGAACGATATGTTTACTGGCTTTAATTTTATTCAATATTTATTATTATTATTTTGTTTTATTTAATTCCATGTATACTTTAATTTATTAAATTTATTATTTTACTATTTTAATCCTATTTGATACTTATAATTGTATTGCTCTCAGTTTAATTTATTATTTAAATTATTTAATTCCATGTATACGTTTTAGTTTTAATGCCCTTAAATTTAAATTGCATTTTTAACTGTTTAATTTGATGTATGATTTTTATTTAATTTGGGGATTTTAATTATACGAAACCCGCAGCTAGCTCGGTATTAGATAACCATTGAAAATCACTGTACATTCCATTTAAAATGCTTCTATAATGCCGCTATTTGAGGTATCTCAAAGCAGCCTTCTTTCAATCAGACTCAACAGTAAACAATACTACAGAGAATAGTACTGAAGAAAGTATTGAAAGTTGCTAAGAGCAAAACATAATATATATATATATATATATATATATATATATATATATATATATATATATATATATATATATATATAAATATATATATATATATATATATATTATGATTGCACATATATGACACTGATATTACTGTGCAGAAAAATAACATGAAATACCTTCGAATCCAGGTTCCATGTAATCTGCTGATCTACGGCTAAAATAAAAAATACCACAGTAAAACAGTTTGCATGAATTTAAGTAATACAAACATGACAATTACACCTGTTTCAATTTGGCACACACATGCCACACAACTGAAAGGTGTCTCATCAATTAAAGGTGCGTTATCAGTTAAAGGTGCCTCATCAATAAAAAAAAAATGTCCGTCTCTTTTCAAATTCATTTTGTGAAAATTCAAACCTATCTAGTATCCACTACAGCATGCTAGCTTGTTTGTTTTGTGAAATCATCAGTAAAACTATTAACTTATTGAATTCTGCATGCATAATTTATTGAAGTGAAAATGGAAATGCTGGAAAGTCACAAATTTTGCCCTTGGTGAAATTTCATAACTTCGTCATGTGACCAGCGAGATGATAGAAGTCACGCCCATGATCAGCCTTGACCCCATAAAGTGTTGTCTGTTTTGGATATCCACTATTTTGAACCTTACCAGATCTAACAACTAAAGTAAATTATTTTGATGATTTGAAAAATATGTTCTTTTAATAAAATCAACTGTGGACATTACTTAAACTATTCACACACTACATATGAGAGAGAGCGAGAGCGAGAGAGAGACAGAGAGAGAGAGAGAGAGAGAGAGACAGAGACAGAGAGAGAGAGATCGCTTTACGGCATTAAAATGCAGAACAATTAATCTTCACCTTTACATGTTAAATGTAACGTTTTTCATCAGATGATGAAGTCGGTCAAATTCCCATTTTTTTTATTTTTTTGTTAATTGAACTTCAGCTATACTATTCAAATATGATGTATAATACTGCTAATTTAGGTTTACTTGAGTTGCCAAAAATTTATAAATTAGGGAAACCCCATCTAGTTCCATATCAGTTGTACATTCTGTTTAAAGCAAAACAAAAGTCATGGTTTTGGGGTACGTGCCTAAAAGAGATAATAAAAACTAACCAGGTGCAACTAAAATTAAGAATATCACACCAGTGGTTTACTCAGAATGTGTTCTAAAAGTGGGAGATTACTGTCATTTTTTTCAGTTGACTGAGAGCTGACATGTTAACCAGCGAGATCGATAAGCACATGCACAGTTCTATGAAATTCGAGTAACCTAAGCTATTGTGATGTATTAAGGGAGGCCAATATACACAGAACCATTGCATAGTCTCAAACAAACATGCTATTTTCTCATAAAGAGAACTAGTTTAGTAAACAAAGGCCAAAATATGTTACATAAGTTGAGTTTTTCATTTGGCGAGTGAATTTTGCTACACTTTGACACTTGTGACGTAGGGTTATCTAACAGTATGGCGCAGCCCATGAAATTAAGATGATGTGTGTTCAACATGGTTTTCCTAGTAAACCAATGGCTTCATATTCTTATTTGTAGTTACAAATGGTTATGTTTTAGTAACTCTTGTAGGTGTATAGGCCCAAAATCATGACTTTTGTTTCCATTTAAAATATTGTGCTAGTCACAGAATATGTTGCCATTTTCAAACAGTTCAGCCAGATAACATTCTTTCATTTGGCTCACTTAGTGATGTTGACTTTATAATAATCAGCTGCTGGTTATTGTAGACTGAGGTTGAAAATTCACCAGTATAGCTTTACATAACGTTATTCCAAGTTGTGAAAAACTCCACGGATATTTGGCACTATTCATCAATCTATCAATATTATAATCAATATTATAATGCAAGTATTATAATCACATTCTTATATATGCTGTTTAGATGTGGAAAGTTTATGAACAGATAATTCACATTTATAAAATTTTATCAGGTGAATTTAATATCTACCCATGATACAGTGCAAGAAAGTTGGCTTCAGAGCATTGCTGTATGTCATTAAATAGACCATAGCTCGTTATTCAACTGTAATACTTGTCTGCAAGAGGACGGAAATCACGCCCATGATCTGCATTGACTCGCAAAGTGTTTACCATTTTGGATATCCACTATGTTGAACCTTACCAGATCTAACGACTAAAGTCAATTCTTTCTATGATTTGAACAAAGATAGGCATTTGAGGTTTGCGTTTTCCTTTTTTGCATGTTTGTGTGACTGGGTCAGCGCATACTACACAACTTTTGTTGCTGCGATTCAATTTTTTAATTGGTTCAGCAACTGTGGCGCCGGCCAAATCAACATGCGACTCAACTTTTGTGGAGTTGTGGACCAGCGTCCACTTTATGACTGATCAGTTTTATGTTGAATAAGCACATGACTTGCAACAAAAGTTTAGTAATGTACGCCTAGCGTTAGGGAAGTGGAGTGGTATATATTTTTGTATGCAACTGACTTAACTTATTTGGTACATCCTGCACAGTGTAAAACTGTAATAGGTGTATGAAATGATGAACATGTAACAATTATGCTCTACAGTTAACAGTGTAAAACTAATAGGTGTATGAAATGATGAACATGTAACAATTATGCTCTACAGTTAACAGTGTAAAACTAATAGGTGTATGAAATGATGAACATGTAACAATTACGCTTTACAGTTAACAGTGTAAAACTAATAGGTGTATGAAATGATGAACATGTAACAATTATGCTCTACAATTAACAGTGTAAAACTAATAGATGTATGAAATGATGAACATGTAACAATTACGCTCTACAGTTAACAGTGTAAAACTAATAGGTGTATGAAATGATGAACATGTAACAATTATGCTCTACAGTTAACAGTGTAAAACTAATAGGTGTATGAAATGATGAACATGTAACAATTATGCTCTACAGTTAACAGTGTAAAACTAATAGGTGTATGAAATGATGAACATGTAACAATTACGCTTTACAGTTAACAGTGTAAAACTAATAGGTGTATGAAATGATGAACATGCATCAATTACGCTCTACAGTTAACAGTGTAAAACTAATAGGTGTATGAAATGATGAACATGCATCAATTACGCTCTACAGTTAACAGTGTAAAACTAATAGGTGTACGAAATGATGAACATGCATCAATTACGCTCTACAGTTAACAGTGTAAAACTAATAGGTGAATGAAATGATGAACGTGCATCAATTACGCTCTACAGTTAACAGTGTAAAACTAATAGGTGTATGAAATGATGAATATGTAACAATTATGCTCTACAGTTAACAGTGTAAAGGAATGTCTGGTGATTTTTATTGGTTAACGTGATTACTGTTTTACTGGATATTGTAATACCAAATCTATTAGTATTTATAACTTCTGGGTTGGTTAAAAATAATATCCAAACAAACATGTTATTATTGTGATCTTGATTATTTTCCAAAATACATAATTTGGCAATGAATCAAAATATGCTAATTTTACTAAATATATACATACAGTTATACAGCATATAAGTGTTGATCAATAAATCTTCAATTTTGAAGTTGAAACTTAAACATGATACGAAACACTAGCTGTGAATCAGTTAACCAATGAAAATCTCTGTGTACCCTTTAAATCTCCATCCTCAACTGATTTAGGATATAACAAATCCGGTTCATTGATGACAAAGTATGTAGTGTGTGAATAGCTTATGTAACATCTGCAGTCGATTTTTTTTTTAAATGCGTATTTTTTTCAACTCATCGAAAGAATTGCATTTTAATCATTAGATCTGGTAAGGTTCAAAATACTGGATATCCAAAATGGTAAACACTTTGTGGATCAATATCAATCATGGGCGTGACTTTGTGGGTCAATGCCAATCATGGGTGTGACTTTGTCGGTCAATGCTAATCATGGGTGTGACTTTGTGGGTCAATGCCAATCATGGGTGTGACTTTCATTCTATTGCTGCTCATACGACAGTTATGAAATTTTAATTTTTACTTCACCAAGCATTAAGTAATTTAATAGTTTGTCTGATGATTTCATAAAAACTACATAAAAAAGTTTCACAAATGCATTAGCATGTTGCAGTGGATACTAGACAGGTTTGAACTTTCACAAAATGTATTTGAAATGAGACTAGCAAAGAAAATCAAACTGAGGAGGAGATCAATAAATAAGTGAAAGCTACATACCATGTGTCATAATAGTCTTCTGCTGGATCTGGGGGTAGCTGGGGTGGTGAGGGAACCGGTGGTAGTGGACGTGTATGACATCGCTGGCTGGCCGCATATCGATGAGCTGATCGTTGTGGAGGTGGAGATGCCAGATGGTATCTGTCTGTTCCTCTGTGTCTCGGGGCACTGTGTCTGTGTCTTGAGTCATACTCAACGGAACACATTTTTTCATCGGATACTTCAAAGAATTCTGACTGAGGTGGTTGTGGAGGTGATCGAGGTTTGGCGGCAGCAAGCGGTTCTTGAGGTTTCATTCCCCATGTCTTCTTGGTGGTTTCCATCTTCTCTGACTCACCTACAATGATAAATTTGACATTCCTAAAATACTTCCCCGTCTGTGGTTCCAAGCCAAATATTTGTTCGACCAATGGGAGAAGAACAACAAGGTTTCAGAAGAGGAAGAGGTGCCGAGACAACTGGTGGAAAAAACTGGAAGGACAGGAGAATATTGCTCTGGGATTTATAGACCTGGAAAAGGCAAACAACATAGTTCTGAGAGAGATGGCCATGGCCACGTTGAGGTGGATGGGTGTCCCAGAGGCAGAGGTGAGGATGGTTGAAGAAGACAAAAGGTAGAGTAGTGTGCGGACTGGGAATATCAGAGGAATTCATGGTGGACGTCGGCTTGAGACAACGGAGTGACCTAAGCCCATTGTTGCTCACTGCAGTAGTGGAGGTGATCATCAGGAAAACGAGTATGAAGGACATGAATGCAGATGACCTGGCAGTAGTAGTGGACAGTGAAACAGACCTTCAAGAACAGTTGGTGGAATAGGACATCTTTGCCAGACATGGACTGAGAGTAAGTCTGGAGAAGACAGAGGTGCTTTGGGTCGGGCAGCAGAACAAAGATCTCAATATCAGACTGGATGGGAAGAAATTTAAACGAGACAGCTTTGTGTATCTGGGTGGAGTGGTTTGCGGGGACTGCAGCACTACAAGCTGGGGCGAATGCGTGGAGGAAAGTGGAAGGGGTGATGGGAGATAAACGTATATCTCAGAAGCTAAAAGGAAACATGCTTAGCTCATGCATAATACCAGCCTACCTGTATGGCATATGTCCTACCCACATCCATCTTCTTAACTTGACCTCAGTGCTGATTGTCTTCAATTTTGTTTTTGCCAGAATATCTCTTTTTGATACAACGTATGGCCATCGAATTTGTATTTGGACATATCCTACGAATGGAGAAGAACAGCAATTGTGAGACTGCACTGACCTGGACGCCTGAAGGTAGAAGAAAGGTTGGGCGACCAAAGACAACGTGGCGATCAACTATTGAAAATGAAAGGCGTATACTGGGGTGGAATAGCTGGAACGAAGCCAGACGTGTAGCAGCTGACAGAACAAGATGGAGGAGATTCACTTCGGCCTTATGGGCCACTGGGCCCGAAGAGGATAGGTGAGGTGAGGTGAGTATGGCATAGAGACCATGGCAATGCTAGCAAAACAACAAGAGAAACTGAAAGTTTGCGGGAATAACTGGGCAAGAAGAATTGCAGGAGTGAAGAGAATAGACCAGCAAATAATTTGACGAGCTGATGGAGGAAGTTGGTGAGTCTCATGAGGAAGTTGGTGAGTCTCATGAAGAAGCTGGTGAGGAGGCGGCTAAAGTGGGCTGGACATGTGGAAACAATGGAAGGGGTACGGTTGATGAAGAGAGCAGATGCACTTAAATTGGAGGGTAGAAGGAGAAGAGGAAGACCGAGATTGAGATGGGAGGACTGTGCGAAGAGAGATTTGGCGGCAGTGGGAGGGGAGTCAAGAACGAGATGAGGGAAGGGGGATTGGAGATGGCTGGTGGAGATGGCAATGAAACTGGATCAGTGACGAAGAAAAAGGAAAACAAAAAATCTACAACCAGTATCAGTGCCAGCCTCACCCCAGACTTCAGGGATAAAGAGGAGAGCAACAACAACAATTTGTTTGATCAAATATGAGAAATAATCACTTGCTATTCTGTACGGTCAAGCCCAAAGGCTACAGGTTAGTGCATCTAATAAAAACTACGGAACATCAAAAGTTAGATTTCTTATTTTTATCTATTTATATTATTATTTTATATGAACTCATAAACAGCATACATATTTTGGTTTCTTATATCTTGTTCGATTTTGTTTGCTGTGGTGTCAGTGTTTACTGTGGTGTCAGTGTGTGCTGTGGTGGTAGTGTTTACTGTGGTGTCAGTGTGTGCTGTGGTGGTAGTGTTTACTGTGGTGTCAGTGTGTGCTGTGGTGGTAGTATTTACTGTGGTGTCAGTGTTTACTGTGGTGGCTGTGTTTACTGTGGTGTCAGTGTGTGCTGTGGTGGTAGTGTTTGCTGTGGTGTCAGTGTTTACTGTGGTGGCTGTGTTTACTGTGGTGTCAGTGTGTGCTGTGGTGGTAGTGTTTACTGTGGTGTCAGTGTTTACTGTGATGTCAGTGTTTGCTGTGGTGGCTGTGTTTACTGTGGTGTCAGTGTTTACTGTGGTGTCAGTGTGTGCTGTGGTGGTAGTGTTTACTGTGGTGTCAGTGTTTACTGTGGTGTCAATGTGTGCTGTGGTGGTAGTGTTTACTGTGGTGTCAGTGTGTGCTGCGGTGGTAATGTTTACTGTGGTGTCAGTGTGTGCTGTGGTGGTAGTTGTTACTGTGGTGTCAGTGTGTGCTGTGGTGGTAGTGTTTACTGTGGTGTCAGTGTTTACTGTGGTGGCTGTGTTTACTGTGGTGTCAGTGTGTGCTGTGGTGGTAGTGTTTACTGTGGTGTCAGTGTGTGCTGTGGTGGTAGTGTTTACTGTGGTGTCAGTGTGTGCTGTGGTGGTAGTGTTTACTGTGGTGTCAGTGTGTGCTGTGGTGTCAGTGTGTGCTGTGGTGGTAGTGTTTACTGTGGTGTCAGTGTGTGCTGTGGTGGTAGTGTTTACTGTGGTGTCAGTGTTTACTGTGGTGTCAATGTGTGCTGTGGTGGTAGTGTTTACTGTGGTGTCAGTGTGTGCTGCAGTGGTAATGTTTACTGTGGTGTCAGTGTGTGCTGTGGTGGTAGTTGTTACTGTGGTGTCAGTGTTTACTGTGGTGTCAGTGTGTGCTGTGGTGGTAGTGTTTACTGTGGTGTCAGTGTTTACTGTGGTGGCTGTGTTTACTGTGGTGTCAGTGTTTACTGTGGTGGTAGTGTTTACTGTGGTGTCAGTTTGTGCTGTGGTGGTAGTGTTTACTGTGGTGTCAGTGTTTACTGTGGTGTCAGTGTGTGCTGTGGTGGTAGTGTTAACTGTGGTGTCAGTGTTTACTGTGGTGGTAGTGTTTACTGTGGTGTCAGTGTGTACTGTGGTGTCAGTGTTTACTGTGGTGGTAGTGTTTACTGTGGTGTTAATGTGTGCTGTGGTGGTAGTGTTTGCTGTGGTGTCAGTGTGTGCTATGTTGGTAGTGTTTACTGTGGTGTCAGTGTTTACTGTGGTGTCAGTGTTTACTGTGGTGTCAGTGTTTACTGTGGTGTTAGTTGTGGTGTTTGTGTTTACTGTGGTGTCAGTGTGTGTTGTGGTGGTAGTGTTTACTGTGGTGTCAGTGTGTGCTGTAGTGGTTGTGTTTACTGTGGTGTCAGTGTGTGTTGTGGTGGTAGTGTTTACTGTGGTGTCTGTGTTTGCTGTGGTGTCAGTGTTTACTGTGGTGGCTGTGTTTACTGTGGTGTCAGTGTGTGCTGTGGTGGTAGTGTTTACTGTGGTGTCAGTGTTTACTGTGGTGTCAGTGTGTGGTGTGGTGGTAGTGTTTACTGTGGTGTCAGTGTGTGCTGTGGTGGTAGTGTTTACTGTGGTGTCAGTGTGTGCTGTGGTGGTAGTGTTTACTGTGGTGTCAGTGTATGCTGTGGTGGTAGTGTTTACTGTGGTGTCAGTGTGTGCTGTGGTGGTAGTGTTTACTGTGGTGTCAGTGTGTGCTGTGGTGGTTGTGTTTACTGTCGGTGGCAGTGTTGTTTGTTATCTTAACTGTTTTTGTTTATTTGTTTACCTCCTAACGTGACGCCCGTCACTAAATGCCCCACCGAGGCATCTCGTTGACTGCAAGTATCACGTTGTGTGCCTGCTGACTGGGCTCCCTCTGGTATCCCTCCATCACAGACGTCTGCTGCTTGTCTCAGTTGTAAAAACATTTCTGGTGATAATGGATTAGATAGCGCGCACACCATATCGAAATATGCTGGTCTATTTAAATTTGATGTATGTAGTTGTTGTTGTTGTGGTGGTGGTGCTACTCCAAGTAACACCGGTTCCTGTTGTTCTGGTGGTGGTGCTGCAGACAACTTTGGTGCTGCTGCCCCAAATGACACTGCTTGATGTAGTGGTGGTGCTGCTCCAAATGTTGCTGGTGTTTGTTGAAAATGTGGTGGTTGTTGTTGTTGCTGCTGTTGTTGTTGTTGTTGCTGTTGTTGTTGTAGCTGTAGTGGTGCTGCTCCACCTCTTCCCAAACTTTGCATTGATTTTAGTAGAGACGATGGTTCATACGGGTGGTCTACTGCTGGTGATGGTCTCAGACCTCCTCCTAGTTCCATCTCCTCTTTGTCACATTGCATCACGGGCAGGGCTATAACAAGTAGACAATTTTTCTACTTGAGTAAAAGTAGAAGTAGATCCTGAAAAATCTACTCAAGTAGAAGTAAAAGTACCCCCAAAAAAATGTACTTGAGAAAAAGTAGAAAGTAAAAAATTCTACTTGAAGTAGAAACAAAAGTAGACCACGACTCACGAGCCCACAAGCGTAAGAACGGAAATAGTACTTTTTAAGTTTAACACGTGCAGACAAACACACACTTCCACACACTGGTAAGACAGCAAAAGATTGTAAGGCACACCAGGTTACACGAAAGCTTTGTTCAGCTTGAGCAGCAACTGCTGCTCACACTCTGCATCCCTGATGCATGCACGCAGTGGCTTAAAGATGAGGCCTGCTGCAGTGGCTTAAAGATGAGGCCTGCTGCAGTGGCTTAAAGATGAGGCCTGCTGCAGTGGCTTAAAGATGAGGCCTGCCGCAGTGGCTTAAAGATGAGGCCTGCTGCAGTGGCTTAAAGATGAGGCCTGCCGCAGTGGCTTAAAGATGAGGCCTGCTGCAGTGGCTTAAAGATGAGGCCTGCCGCAGTGGCTTAAAGATGAGGCCTGCTGCAGTGGCTTAAAGATGAGGCCTGCTGCAGTGGCTTAAAGATGAGGCCTGCCGCAGTGGCTTAAAGATGAGGCCTGCCGCAGTGGCTTAAAGATGAGGCCTGCTGCAGTGGCTTAAAGATGAGGCCTGCCGCAGTGGCTTAAAGATGAGGCCTGCTGCAGTGGCTTAAAGATGAGGCCTGCCGCAGTGGCTTAAAGATGAGGCCTGCTGCAGTGGCTTAAAGATGAGGCCTGCTGCAGTGGCTTAAAGATGAGGCCTGCTGCAGTGGCTTAAAGATGAGGCCTGCTGCAGTGGCTTAAAGATGAGGCCTGCTGCAGTGGCTTAAAGATGAGGCCTGCTGCAGTGGCTTAAAGATGAGGCCTGCTGCATTGGCTTAAAGATGAGGCCTGCTGCACTAAACAGATGCTCGCAGGCTGCACTGTGTTCAGTTCAACAGGGTGCGGAGCGTTGGATATGCCGCCAGCCCATACAGATGTTCCGAGTCATCCGACAGATAACGCTCCAGCTGGTCGAACATGGGCGCACGCCGCTTCTTCCTGGCGAAGAAGTCGTTCTCGTCCTCGCTGGCGGGCGAGGAGCTGTCAGATGGCAGCCTCCTCGAAGAGGTTGATGGCTCGTCCATCTCAGCCAGCCTCTGCTCCGTGGTCAATTTTGAATTAGCGAATCAGAAGACAGATTATGGATTTATGAGCGGGATTCCGCGCATAGTGTGTATGCCGTTTCTGTATGCAGCGGAATAATTATGCAGCTACATTTACAAAAGTAACACATAATTCTACTTCGTTACAAGTAGCAGTAGATCCATAAAAATCTACTTTGTTACAAGTAGAAAGTAAAAAAACTCTACTTCGTTACTTACAGCCTCTGATCACGGGCAACCCTACAAAGACAGCATTCGCACCATCAGTGTTACACGAAGAATAAGAGATATTTGATGCAATTTGATATTTGTTATTAACTCAGTGGGTGTCTACTGGAAGGTTAGTGTGACTGATGGCATTGACCCTATAGATGCCATCGGAAGAGGGCACACCCCTGTTTTTTCTTATTTCCATCTCAATTTGCAAAAAAATTGAACCTATCTAGTATCCGCTATGACATGATAGCTCATTTGTGCACATATATATATATATATATATATATATATATATATATATATATATACATATATATATATTTATTTATATATATGGGATTTTGTCTTAATTAAAAGATTATATATATATATATATATATATATATATATATATATATATATATATATATATATATATAGCCCTTAAGTATCATTTGGAGGTAAGCTCACAGAGCATTTGTACCACAGAATATATAATTGGCAATGTTATCACATACTAGTACAATGTTATCACATACTAGTACAATGTTATCACATACTAGTACAATGTTATCACATACTAATACAATGTTATCACATACTAGTACAATGTTATCACATACTAGTACAATGTTATCACATACTAGTACAATGTTATCACATACTAGTACAATGTTATCACATACTAATACAATGTTATCACATACTAATAATAAGAAAACTACTGTTGCGCCTAAACCCTCTGAAACCAAGCTCAGGGGCACATCAAAACAAGAGTTAGTTAATCTTGAAATTGGTGAGCAATATTGAAGTTTTCAACAGATGAATGGATATGCTAGGACACTAAGGAGGCTAAGCACAGTTAAACCGAAGTCGTTAAATGACAATGAAACTGCATTATCTTTCCAACTGACCTAACACTAAGGAGTTAATTCTAGAGTTGGTGCGGCAACTAGGAAAGCCCTAGTTGCTATATTAGTTTCAAGTCTATGAACAAAAAGTAGATCAGAACTAGAAGCTGAATAGGTTTACTTGCAGTACTGAGTACAAAAAGTAGATCAAAACTAGAAGCTGAATAGGTTTACCTGCAGTACTGAGTACAAAAAGTAGATCAGAACCAGAAGCTGAATAGGTTTACTTGCAGTACCGAGTATAAAAAATAGATCAGAACCAGAAGCTGAATAGGTTTACTTGCAGTACTGAGTCCAAAAGTAGATCAGAACCAGAAGCTTAATAGGTTTACTTGCAGTACTGAGTACATAAAGTAGATCAGAACCAGAAGCTGAATAGGTTTACTTGCAATACAGAGCAGAGAAAATGGTTTGCAAACAACAGCATTAGAGCTTTCAGACGATGCTAAAGGGCAGGTGCGTAACAACACAGTGGCCAAATGTACCAACATTTATAAATGTTTATTTAGGAGCCAACCATGAGTGGTGCCCACATGAGTGGTGCCCACATGAGTGGTGCCCACATGAGTGGTGCCCACATGCAAGACTGGAAACAGAAATCTGTAAGACCCACAAATGTATCCATATGATCATCTGCATCCGCTGATTTACAGTGCATGATTAAAACGAACTCACTGGATATGTTTATTGGATGTCTCAAGACTTTGGCGCAGCTAACTGCACACAGCGAAAATATTCACGAGAGTCATTCTTTAGATGGGTTTTGAACAGATGCTGTTATTTGTTTGATATTTGACAAATGCAGGCTATATCACATAATACAAAAAAGATTTATTAAAAACGGGCACAAAATGTTTTTCTTAACATTTTGCTGCATCATTTTCACAAATTTGTACTACAATTTAAGTTAATTGATGCTTAATACGTTGTGAAAATCACAGGACAAACTGTCCACATAGCCAAACAAATACTATAATGCCTACCAAATGCCTAAACAAATGGTGACATCACCCCTACATTTTTAACCTAATTTTCTAATTTATTTAATCCAATGTTTTTTACCAGAAGTTTACTATTACAGCATTTTACAAAAATGGGTACACTCTCGTGGAAGCCAAAAGAAAAAGTTATAAAGACACACTGAAGGCACTTCTCGTCTCAAGAGCTTCGGGAGTCTTATGAGACTAGCCCAGGATCGACCAGCATGGAGCAGCATGATCAACAAGGGTGCTGCCTCTCTTGAGCGTGAGCGCAAGTGATCTACTGAAACGTAAGGAGAGGAAATCGCAAGTTACCAACACCTCCACCCAGGACCTGTCATCTGCAGTGTCTTGTCCTGTTTTTGGAAGAACATTTCGGGTGCAGATTCAACTCACAAGTGTGCTGCGAACACATTAGAACCAACACCACTGCATCCTAGGATGGTCTATCCCACTGCTGCTGTAGATCCCTGTATGGAATCAGCTACGTTGTTACTGGTCTACACACTGCCTGTTCAGCGGATCTCACGCGTCCGACTGGGATGCAGCTCTGACCACGGGAGCTAGAATCAGTGGGTTAGAGACAGAGACCACCACTCTTTGAGTCCAGGACATGTTACACATTTACCCAGTGTGGGATCTTTTTTGCCCAAATTTCAACAGGGCGGTAGGTGGAATCGAACTCTCGGTCGACAGTTGGGTGCTCTAACCATTAGACCACCGCTCCGCACATCCATGGATGATGACAATAAACATGGTCACCTATGCGTCATGAAGGACGAACAAGAATGCTGATCCAGGCCTCACAATGAAGTCTATCTGCCTGTATAGGACAAGCAACATTTCCATCCAGGCCTCTGGGTTGTACTGTTGTTGGTTCTGATCTTCCTCCATGTTTGTGAGACATGGAAACTGACAGCAGAACTCTCCTTAATCTCAATAACACATTTTGTAAAAAAAAAGTTGGGCTACCAGATATTTCTGTTGGCTACCAGGTTTTCCAACCAGGTTGTCCTGCTGGCTACCTGGATTTTTTTTAGTTATTTCGGCCACTGGAATTTGTACTACAATTTAAGTTAATTAATGCTTAGTATGCTGTGAAAACCAAACTGATGAGGATCAACAACAAGACAGATAACCCCATCACCATAAACAACATAAACAACAGTGAGGCTTTGGAAGACGTTCAGGACTTTGCATACCTGGGAAGCAAAATCACAAGAGATGGAGACTCTGCAAAAGATGCCACGGCTAGGATCAGAAAGGCAAGTCAGACCTACGCTATGCTGAAGCCCATCTGGAAATCCAAGCAACTGAGATTGGAAACAAAACTGAGACTGTACAATAGTAATGTTCTCAGTGTACTTCTCTATGGCTCCGAGTGCTGGAAACTGACAGCCAAGCTAACACACAAGCTTGAGACATTCCAAAACAAGTGTCTACGGAAGATCCTAGGAGTATTTTGGCCCAACACCATCACTAATGAAGAGCTGCACCGCAAAACAGATGCAACATCCTTGGCCACACAGATAAAGAAGAGAAGATGGAGATGGCTTGGACATGTGTGCCGAATGTCACCTGGCGCATTGTGACATCATCCCTACTTTTTTAACCTATTTTTCTAATTTATTGAATCTAGTATTTTTTACCAGAATAGCTTAAATGAATGTTTACTTAAGTACTATTACAGCTTTTCAATATTGGGTTATAAGCATAATTACGTTTATTTTTTTATTTTGATGCAAAGCATATGGATATTTTTACATGGGTAATTGCTATTGATAAGATGTAAATTACCATTTTATTGCATTAAATGTGTTGAAATGTTAGTTTTGGACCCACATAATAACAATCTTATGTAATAATACTGGGTTTATGCACTCGTTACTTCAGAATGTTGTATTTGGCTCGCAATACAACATGCTGAAGCAATTCATAAAACCCAGTATCGCTCAATAAGTATATAGTATAATACGGGAGTGTGCTATAAAAGAACCGTGCATTATCATTGTTTACTGCAATATCAAGAACAAGCTCACCAAACAATGGCAATACATCAGGGACGTCTGCGTCTCTGGATCTGAATAAACTGCGGCTGCTGTCAGTTATGATGCTGCTTGATGAACTGTTAGCGGAATAAGAAGACTTGTCTCGACTGAGTGCACGTGCTAGAACCAACCAGGGGAGAAAATGTATTAGATATAGTTTTATCATCACAAAAAGAATTAGTGGGCAATGTAAAAATACATGAACCATTGGGTAACAGTGACCACAATCAAATACATGTTGACATCAATGTAAAATCAGAAAGTAAAAATAAAAAATCGTATAGGAGAAACTTCCACAAAGGTCACTATAAAGATATGAGAAAATACTTAACAGAGCTATATTGGAATAACATGCTGATGAATAAGACCGCAATTGAATGTTGGAACATTCATGAAATTGAGAGTATCATTGATAAATTTGTTCCATTGAAAAAAACAAGGAAAACGGTCTAGAAAGAAACACTTGTCAAAAGAAACTATTAGAAAAATAGTGTTCAAGCAAACTATGCGGAGGGTTTATAGGCATACCAGGAAGGATGAAGACTATGCAAGTTACAAAGAGGCACTTAATGCAGCAACAAATTAAATTAGACAGTGTAAAAGAAGCTATGAACAAAAACTAGCATGTAACATAAAAAATTAGTTTTTATGCATGTGTTAGGAGTAAACAAAATGTACAGGACAAGGTCGGACCTCTAGAAGACAGTGCTGGTAATATAATATCAAAGGGGTTTTTAATGGTGGAAAACCTAAATGGATACTTCAGTTCAGTGTTTACCAGAGAGGATATTAGTTCATTACCAGTTCCAGATGCTAAATTTCAGGAGGCTAAATCTGTCTTTTTAGGACCGTTAATTGTAACTCCAGAAATAGTTGCTAAAAAATAAAGGCAATGAAAGATAATAAATCACAGGGAGTGGATGGAATTCCTCCAAAACTACTAATGGAAACAGTAAAACAAATCAGTATACCACTTGCAAGAGTGTTCAACTTATCATTAAAAGAGGGAGTTGTTCCTTTTGGATGGAAAGAAGCAAACATCATACCATTATTTAAAAAGGGTTCGAGAAATAAGTCAGAGAATTACAGACCAGTGAGTTTAACGTCAGTGATTTGTAAATTATTAGAAAGGTTAATTGAAGACCATATGGTGGACTTCCTTGTTAGGCATAAATACATCTCAACATGGATTCCTAAAAGCGAGGTCATGCTTAACAAATATGTTACGTTTTTTTGAAGAAATCACTAAGTGGATTGACGAGGGATCGCCAGTAGATATTATCTACTTAGATTTTCAGAAAGCTTTTGACAGAGTTCCACATCAAAGATTACTACTTAAATTAAAAGCCCGTGGTATCGGGATGGCTTAATTGACTGGATAGAACAATGGCTGACTGACAGAAGACAGCGTGTTATGGTATACATCTATAGATGGAGAAGTTTCAAACTGGAAATCAGTTTTGAGTGGGGTACCACAAGGATCAATATTAGGACCTTTATTATTCTTAATATATATCAATGACTTGGACAACAATATAACAAGTAATGTACTCAACTTTGCAGATAACACAAAAGCGTTTAGAAAGGTTAACTGATGGTGATAAACAACATTTATATCAAAACGATCTAGACAGATTAGTGAAATGGCAGATGTTGTTCAATTTTGGGAAATGTAAATGCCTACATACAGGACATGGGAACTTGGATGTAAACTATAAAATGGGAGATACTGTTCTGGGTACTACTGTAAAAGAAAAGGACTTGGGAGTTACAATAAGTGCTGATATGAAACTTTCAGAGCAGTGTGGTATTGCAACTTCAAAAGGTAATCAAATTCTTGGGTTGATTAGGAGAAACATAACATACAAGGATAAAAAGTTAATTAAACCTCTGAATAAAGCAATAGTTCGACCTCATTTAGAATACTGTATACAAGCGTGGAGACCAATCATAAGAAAGATATAGATACACTTGACCGCATACAGAGGAGAGCAACTAAAATTATTTGAGAACTGAGAGATCTTAGTTATAGTTATGAAGAACGCCTGACAGAATGTGGTTTAACAACTCTAGAGACAAATATGTTACGTTTTTTTGAAGAAATCACTAAGCGGATTGACGAGGGATCGCCAGTAGATATTATCTACTTAGATTTTCAGGTGTCAGTGTGTGCTGTTGTGGAAATGTTTACTGTCGTGTCAGTGTGTGTGCTGTGGTGGTAGTGTTTACTGTGGTGTCAGTGTTTGCTGTGGTGGCTGTGTTTGATGTGGTGGTTGTGTTTACTGTGGTGTCAGTGTGTGCTGTGGTGGTAGTGTTTACTGTGGTGTCAGTGTTTACTGTGGTGTCAGTGTGTGCTGTGGTGTCGGTGTGTGCTGTGGTGGCTGTGTTTACTGTGGTGTCAGTGTGTGCTGTTGTGGAAATGTTTACTGTGTCAGTGTGTGCTGTGGTGGTTGTGTTTACTGTGGTGTCAGTGTTTACTGTGGTGTCAGTGTGTGCTGTGGTGGTTGTGTTTACTGTGGTGTCAGTGTGTGCTGTGGTGGTTGTGTTTACTGTGGTGTCAGTGTTTACTGTGGTGTCAGTGTGAGCTGTGGTGGTAGTGTTTACTGTGGTGTCAGTGTTTACTGTGGTGTCAGTGTGTGCTGTGGTGGTTGTGTTTACTGTGGTGTCAGTGTTTACTGTGGTGTCAGTGTGTGCTGTGGTGGTAGTGTTTACTGTGGTGTCAGTGTTTACTGTGGTGTCAGTGTGTGCTGTGGTGGTTGTGTTTACTGTGGTGTCAGTGTTTACTGTGGTGTCAGTGTGAGCTGTGGTGGTAGTGTTTACTGTGGTGTCAGTGTTTACTGTGGTGTCAGTGTGTGCTGTGGTGGTAGTGTTTACTGTGGTGTCAGTGTTTACTGTGGTGTCGGTGTGTGCTGTGGTGGCTGTGTTTACTGTGGTGTCAGTGTGTGCTGTTGTGGAAATGTTTACTGTGGTGGTAGTGTTTACTGTGGTGTCAGTGTTTACTGTGGTGGCCGTGTTTGCTGTGGTGTCAGTGTGTGCTGTGGTGGTAGTGTTTACTGTGGTGTCAGTGTGTGCTGTGGTGGTTGTGTTTACTGTGGTGTCAGTGTGTGCTGTGGTGGTAGTGTTTACTGTGGTGTCAGTGTGTGCTGTGGTGGTAGTGTTTACTGTGGTGTCAGTGTGTGCTGTGGTGTCAGTGTGTGCTGTGGTGTCAGTGTGTGCTGTGGTGGTAGTGTTTACTGTGGTGTCAGTGTGTGCTGTGGTGGTAGTGTTTACTGTGGTGTCAGCGTTTACTGTGGTGTCAGTGTGTGCTGTGGTGGTTGTGTTTATAATAATAATAATAATAATTCCGTTTCTTAATGTAGCGCTTTTTAGCTAACTAAATACCAATCAAAGCGCTTCACAATAATATGATGTGTTGACTAAATCTAAAATATAAATTCACTAAATACATAAGGTAAGATAACAATAAATAAGCTAAGATAAAAAAGTAAATAAGCTAAGATAAATAAGAACACATTACTATGACGTGTTGACCAAATCTAAAATATAGACTAATTAAATACATAAGATAAGATCACATTAATAGTCTAAGGTAGATAAATAAATAATCTAAGAGAAATAAGTAAGTAAAAATAAATAAATAATCTAAGATAAATCATTATAAAACAATAAATTAGTGTGTAAAAATACGATTTCAAACCGAACAATTTAAAACCAAGCAGGGTCATAGAATACAAATCAGTGTCATCAAGGCAGGTAGTGTGAACGAAATAAGTGAGTTTTTAGTTGTTTTCGGAAAGCTGCCAATGTCTCAGTTGTTCTCACACTCTTAGGCAAGCTGTTCCACATGGTTGGACCTGCCACTGCAAAGTTTACTGTCGGTGGCAGTGTTGTTTGTTATCTTAACTGTTTTTGTTTATTTGTTTACCTCCTAACGTGACGCCCGTCATTAAATGCCCCACCGAGGCATCTGGTCGACTGTAAGTGCTATGTTGTGTGCCTGCTGACTGGGCTCCCTCTGGTATTCCTCCATCACAGACGTCTGTTGCTTGTCTCAGTTCTGAAGGTCTAGTTCTAGTTCTTCTTCTTCTTCTTCGTGTGGTTTCAAAGGTTCTGGCAGCAGCTGTCACTGACTCTGTAGTGCCCGGTGCTCTAGATAACATTTTTGAAGTTGGTGGTAATGGATTAGATAGCGCGCACACCATATCGAAATATGCTGGTCTATTTAAATTTGATGTATGTAGTTGTTGTTGTTGTGGTGGTGGTGCTACTCCAAGTAACACCGGTTCCTGTTGTTCTGGTGGTGGTGCTGCAGACAACTTTGGTGCTGCTGCCCCAAATGACACTGCTTGATGTAGTGGTGGTGCTGCTCCAAATGTTGCTGGTGTTTGTTGAAAATGTGGTGGTTGTTGTTGTTGCTGTTGTTGTTGTTGTTGCTGTTGTTGTTGTAGCTGTAGTGGTGCTGCTCCACCTCTTCCCAAACTTTGCATTGATTTTAGTAGAGACGATGGTTCATATGGGTGGTCTACTGCTGGTGATGGTCTCAGACCTCCTCCAAGTTCCATCTCTTCTTTGTCACATTGCATCATGGGCAGGGCTGTAACAAGTAGATAATTTTGAACTTGAGTAAAAGTAGAAGTAGATCCTGAAAAATCTACTCAAGTAGAAGTAAAAGTACCCTCAAAAAAATCTACTTGAGAAAAAGTAGAAAGTAAAAAATTCTACTTGAAGTAGAAACAAAAGTAGACCACGACTCACGAGCCCACAAGCATAAGAACGGAAGTAGTACTTTTTAAGTTTAACACGTGCAGACAAACAGACACTTCCACACACTGGTAAGACAGCAAAAGATTGTAAGGCACACCAGGTTACACGAACGCTTTGTTCAGCTTGAGCAGCAACTGCTGCTCACACTCTGCATCCCTGATGCATGCACGCAGTGGCTTAAAGATGAGGCCTGCTGCAGTGGCTTAAAGATGAGGCCTGCTGCAGTGGCTTAAAGATGAGGCCTGCTGTAGTGGCTTAAAGATGAGGCCTGCTGCAGTGGCTTAAAGATGAGGCCTGCTGCAGTGGCTTAAAGATGAGGCCTGCTGCAGTGGCTTAAAGATGAGGCCTGCTGCAGTGGCTTAAAGATGAGGCCTGCTGCAGTGGCTTAAAGATGAGGCCTGCTGCACTAAACAGACGCTCGCAGGCTGCACTGTGTTCAGTTCAACAAACAGGGTGCGGAGCGTTGGATATGCCGCCAGCCCGGACAGATGCTCCGAGTCATCCGACAGATAACGCTCCAGCTGGTCGAACATGGGCGCACGCCGCTTCTTCCTGGCGAAGAAGTCGTTCTCGTCCTCACTGGCGGGCGAGGAGCTGTCAGATGGCAGCCTCCTCGAAGAGGTTGATGGCTCGTCCATCTCAGCCAGCCTCTGCTCCGTGGTCAATTTTGAATTAGCAAATCAGAAGACAGATTATGGATTTACGTGTATGTATGGCGGTGTATGCCATTTCTGTACGCAGCGGAATAATTATGCAGCGAAAAGAAAATACAACGCCCGGTGTCGGTACTTCGCTACATTTACAAAAGTAACACATAATTCTACTTCGTTACAAGTAGAAGTAGATCCATAAAAAGTACTTTGTTACGAGTAGAAAGTAAAAAAAAATACTCAAGTAAAGTAACAAAGTAGATCTACTTCGTTACTTACAGCCTCTGATCACGGACAACCCTACAAAGACAGCATTCGCACCATCAGTGTTACACCAAAAACAAGAGATATTTGATGCAATTTGATATTTGTTATCAACTCAGTGGGTGTCTACTGGAAGGTTAGTGCGACTGATGGCATTGACCTTACAGACGCCATCGGAAGAGGGCACACCCGTTTTTTCTTATTTCCATCTCATTTTGCAAAAAAATTGAACCTATCTAGTATCCGCTATGACATGATAGCTCATTTGTGCACATATATATATATATATATATATATATATATATATATATATTTATTTATATATATGGGCTTTTGTCTTAAATAAAAGATTATATATATATATATATATATATATATATATATATATATATATATATATATATATATATATATATATATATATATACAGCCCTGTAGTATCATTCGGCGGTAAGCTCACAGAGCATTTGTACCACAGAAAATATAATTGGCAATGCTATCACATACTAATACAATGTTATCACATACTAATAATAAGAAAACTACTGTTGCGCCTAAACCCTCTGAAACCAAGCTCAGGGGCACATCAAAACAAAAGAGTTAGTTAATCTTGAAATCGGTGAGCAATATTGAAGTTTTCAACAGATGAATGGATATGCTAGGACACTAAGGAGGCTAAGCACAGTTAAAACGAAGTCGTCAAATGACAATGACACTGCATTATCTTTCCAACTGACCTAACACTAAGGAGTTAATTCTAGAGTTGGTGCGGCAACTAGGAAAGCCCTAGTTGTTATATTAGTTTCAAGTCTATGAACAAAAAGTAGATCAGAACTAGAAGCTGAATGGGTTTACTTGCAGTACTGAGTACAAAAAGTAGATCAGAACTAGAAGCTGAATGGGTTTACTTGCAGTACTGAGTACAAAAAGTAGATCAGAACTAGAAGCAGAATGGGTTTACTTGCAGTACTGAGTACAAAAAGTAGATCAGAACTAGAAGCTGAATGGGTTTACTTGCAGTACTGAGTACAAAAAGTAGATCAGAACTAGAAGCAGAATAGGTTTACTTGCAGTACTGAGTACAAAAAGTAGATCAGAACTAGAAGCAGAATAGGTTTACTTGCAGTACTGAGTACAAAAAGTAGATCAGAACTAGAAGCTGAATGGGTTTACTTGCAGTACTGAGTACAAAAAGTAGATCAGAACTAGAAGCAGAATAGGTTTACTTGCAGTACTGAGTACAAAAAGTAGATCAGAACTAGAAGCAGAATAGGTTTACTTGCAGTACTGAGTACAAAAAGTAGATCAGAACTAGAAGCAGAATAGGTTTACTTGCAGTACTGAGTACAAAAAGTAGATCAGAACTAGAAGCAGAATGGGTTTACTTGCAGTACTGAGTACAAAAAGTAGATCAGAACCAGAAGCTGAATAGGTTTACTTGCAGTACTGAGCAGTGAATATGTTTTGCAAACAACAGCATTAGAGCTTTCAGACGATGGTAAAGGGCAGGTGCGTAACAACACAGTGGCCAAATGTACCAACATTTATAAATGTTTTTTTAGGAGCCAACCATGAGTGGTGCCCACATGAGTGGTGCCCACATGCAAGACTGGAAACAGAAATCTGTAAGACCCACAAATGTATCCATATGATCATCTGCATCCGCTGATTTACAGTGCATGATTAAAACGAACTCACTGGATATGTTTATTGGATGTCTCAAGACTTTGGCAGCTAACTGCACACAGTGAAAATATTCACGAGAGTCATTCTTTAGATGGGTTTTGAACACATGCTGTTATTCGTTTGATATTTGACAAATGCGGGCTATATCACATAATACAAAAAAGCTTTATTCAAAACGGGCACAAAACCGTAAGGATTGGAAGACCATCAAATTTAATAAAATGTAAGAGATGTAGTCACAGGCTGCGTCAAAATTCAAGTGTATCAGCTTTAGGAATGTTTTTCTTAACATTTTGCTGCATCATTTTCACAAATTTGTACTACAATTTAAGTTAATTGATGCTTAATACGTCGTGAAAATCACAGGACAAACTGTCCACAGAGCCAAACAAATACTATAATGCCCACCAAATGCCTAATCAAATTGTGACATCACCCCTACATTTTTAACCTAATTTTCTAATTTATTTAATCCAATGTTTTTTTACCAGAAGCTTATTATTACAGCATTTTACAAAAATGGGTACACTCCCGTGGAAGCCAAAAGAAAAAGTTATAAAGACACACTGAAGGCATTTATCGTCTCAAGAGCTTCGGGAGTCTTATGAGACTAGCCCAGGATTGACCAGCATGGAGCAGCATGATCAACAAAGGTGCTGCCTCTTTTGAGCGTGAGCGCAAGTGATCTACTGAAGCTGAAAGGAAACGCAAGGAGAGGAAATCGCAAGTTACCAACACCTCCACCCAGGACCTGTCATCTGCAGTGTCTTGTCCTGTTTTTGGAAGAACATTTCGGGTGCAGATTTGACTCACAAGTGTGCTGCGAACACATTAGAACCAACACCACTGCATCCTAGGATGGGCTATCCCACTGCTGCTGTAGATCCCTGTAGGGAATCAGCTACGATGTTACTGGTCGGGGGGGGGAAGGAGACGATAGTTAAGGCGGTGGGAGTGAGGGAGACGGGAGGGAAGGCGACGGGAGCACAAGTTAGCCAGGAGACGGGAGGGAAAGGTGAAATGTTGATGCGTGAGAGAGAGTCTAATAACAGTCTGCCACCAAGTGACAAGGCTGCAGGACAGACTGTGATGGAGGGGATCCATCGGAAGAGGCAGTGACAGAGGGGGTGAGAAAGAGAGCGAGGGTGTTTGTTGGGGACTCAATAGTTAGGAAGACCGACAGAGTCTTAAACAAGGGTGAGGACGTTGTAGTTTGCTTGCCTGGGGCCAAAATAGAGGCAATAACTGAGAGGGTAGAAAACATTGTGGGTTTGGGCAAGGGTGGATCTGTTTTAGTACACGTAGGGACAAATAACGTAGAGAGGGAGGGTACAACTGCCATAGTTAGGAAATACAGGAATTTGGTCAGAACACTAAAGCAGACGCGGGTTGAGCAGGTAATACTGTCAGGGATTCTACCAGTAATAGGAAGGAGGGGTCATAGATATAAAAATTGCCAGGGGATGGCAATTAACATGCTAGTCGAGAAGCTATGTAGGGAAGAGGAAGTGGGTTTTGTGGATTTGTGGGGAAGTTTTGTTGGAAGGGCTGATGTATACATGAAGGACGGGCTGCATCTAAGTGGAAAGGGGGCAGCAGTATTTGCGGATGGACTAGCAGCAGCAGTAGACAGTGGCATGGGTAGCATATCGAATATTTTTGGTAGTCAACACTATTTAAACTAGAAGCGCAGGGGGGTTACTTAGAGATGCCTCAAGCAGGACAAGAGGCCACTAGCACAGATGAGCCAATAACAAAATGTCCAAAAAACATGTCTGAAGCAGGTTATAGATATGTGTGTTTAAATGCTAGGAGTATAGTAAATAAGAAAAACGAATTAAACATTATGGTAGAAGATATTGACCCTCACATAATTGGTATAACCGAATCATGGGCCAACACAGACATTACAGATGCTGAATTAGGATTGACAGGATACGTAATGTTTAGGAGAGATTGAATAGGAAGAAGGGGAGGGGGAGTTATTTTATATGTTAAAGAATCTATTCAGGCTTATGAAATAAAATTAGAAAGCGAAGCAGATTATGATGAAGCTGTTTGGTGCAAAATAGTTTCAGGAAATTCAAAATTAACTATTGGATTAGTTTACCGAAGTCCAAACATAAACGAAGAGGATAACACAAAAATACAAAATGCTATAAAGGAAGTTAGTAAAGGGGAATGTATCATAATGGGAGATTTTAACCATGGACACATACAATGGAAATCTCTAGAGAGTACAGGGGGTGAGGACCAACAATTTTTATTTTTAATTCAGGAGAGCTTCCTTACTCAGCACGTGCTAGAACCAACCAGGGGAGAAAATGTATTAGATATAGTTTTATCATCACAAAATTAGTGGACAATGTAAAAATACATGAACCATTGGGTAACAGTGACCACAATCAAATACATTTTGACATCAATGTAAAATCAGAAAGTAAAAATAAAAAAACGTATAGGAGAAACTTCCACAAAGGTAACTATAAAGATATGAGAAAATACTTAGCAAAGCTAGATTGGAATAACATGCTGATGAATAAGACCGCAATTAAATGTTGGAATATTCTAAAATATGAAATTGAGAGTATCATCGATAAATTTGTTCCCTTGAAAAAACAAGGAAAACGGTCTAGAAAGAAACACTTGTCAAAAGAAGCTATTAGAAAAATAGTGTTTAAGCAAACTATGTGGAGGGTTTATAGGCGTACCAGAAAGGATGAAGACTATGCAAATTACAAAGAGGCACTTAACCTAGCTACAACTGAAATTAGAAAATCTAAAACCTTTGAAAAAAAATTGGCAGGTAATATAAAAAATGACAGCAAGAGTTTCTATGCTTATGTAAGGAGTAAACAGAATGTTTGAGATAAGGTCGGACCACTGGAAAACAACAGGGAAAACATAATTTCAGAGGGGTTTCAAATGGCAGAGGTCCTGAATGAGTATTTCAGCTCAGTATTTACCACAGAAGATATCAGTTCACTTCCAGTTCCATTTACTAAATTTGAGGGAAATAAATCAGAACATTTAGGGCAGTTATTTGTAACTCCTGTAATGATAGCAAACAAAATTAAGAAGATGAAAGATAATAAATCACCTGGAGTTGATGGGATACCACCAAAACTAATTACTCGAAACATTAATTAGAGACCACATGGTGGAATTCCTTGTAAAACATAATTTAATAAATACATCTCAACATGGGTTCCTAAAAGCAAGGTCATGTCTAACCAATCTCTTGTGTTTTTTTGAAGAAATTACAAAGTGGGTAGATGACGGGTCACCAGTGGATGTTGTCTACTTAGATTTTCAGAAAGCTTTCAATAAAGTGCCACACCAAAGATTGATAATTAAACTAAAACTGGAAATCGGTTTTGAATGGGGTACCACAGGGATCAGTATTAGGCCCTATACTGTTTTTAATATATATAAATGATCTAGAAGATGACATATCTAGCAAAGTACTAAAATTTGCAGATGACACAAAAGTATTCAGAAAGGTTACAAATGATACAGATAAACAAAGTTTACAGGATGATCTAGATAAATTAGTTAAATGGTCAGAAAAATGGCAAATGTTATTCAATTTTTGGAAGTGCAAATGTATACACATAGGACATGGAAACATGGACGAAGAATATAAAATGGGGGATGCTGTACTAGGTAGAACCACACAAGAAAAGGACTTGGGAGTAACATTTAGTGCTGACATGAAAGTTTCAGAGCAATGTGGGATTGCTGCTTCAAAGGGAAATCAAATTCTAGGGCTAATTAGGAGAACTATCATGTATAAGGAGAAACAGCTAATTGTACCCCTGTACAAAGCAATAGTTAGACCACATTTGGAATATTGTATTCAAGCATGGAGGCCGTATCGTAAAAAGGACATAGACAAGCTAGAAAGAATACAACGAAGAGCAGCCAAAATGATTCCAGAATTGAGAGACCTTAGTTATGAAAGTCGCTTATTACAATGTGGTTTGACAACACTAGAGACCAGGAGACTAAGAGGAGACCAAATAGAAGTATTTAAAATAGTGAATGGTTATGAGGATGTTGATAGGAATATGTTCTTCAAACTTAAAGAAGGCAGTAGAACCAGAGGACACAAAGCAGCATTAGTTAAGGAGCAGTGTAGGTTGGACATGAGAAAGTACTCTTTCTCACAGAGGGTGATAAATGAATGGAACAAACTGCCAGATGATTGTGTTAATGCTAGTAGTGTGAATATGTTTAAAAATAGAATTGACAGATATTTGATAAGGGTGGGCTACACATAGATGGGAAAATTGTTGGACTCTCGATAAGCCAATGGCTTCCTTGTCCACTTTGCCATCTGGAACTTGTTGTTTGAGATGGCAATCTTGTTAAATCTGGTCTACACACTGCCTGTTCAGCGGATCTCACGCGTCCGACTGGGATGCAGCTCTGGCCGCGGGAGCTAGAATCAGTGGGTTAGAGATAGAGACCAACCACTCTTTGAGTCCACGACATGTTACACATTTACCCAGTGTGGGATCTTTTTTGCCCAAATTTCAACAGGGCGGTAGGTGGAATCGAACTCTCGGTCGACAGTTGGGTGCTCTAACCATTAGACCACCGCTCCCCACATCCATGGATGATGACAATAAACATGGTCACCTTTGCGTCATGAAGGACGAACAAGAATGCTGATCCAGGCCTCACAGTGAAGTCTATCTGCCTGTATAGGACAAGCAACATTTCCATCCAGGCCTCTGGGTTGTACTGTTGTTGGTTCTGATCTTCCTCCATGTTTGTGAGACATGGAAACTGACAGCAGAACTCTCCCTAATCTCAATAACACATTATTTTGTTAAAAAAAGTTGGGCTACCAGATATTTCTGTGGGCTACCAGGTTTTCCAACCAGGTTGCCCTGCTGGCTACCTGGATTTTTTTAGTTATTTCGGCCACTGGAATTTGTACTACAATTTAAGTTAATTAATGCTTAGTATGCTGTGAAAATTGTCCAGAGCCAAACAAACACTATAATGCCCACCAAATGCCAAAACAAATTGTGACATCATCCCTACTTTTTTAACCTATTTTTCTAATTTATTGAATCCAATATTTTTTACCAGAAGCTTAAATGAATGTTTACTTAAGTACTATTACAGCTTTTCAATATTGGGTTATAAGCATAATTACGTTTATTTTTTTATTTTGATGCAAAGCATATTGATATTTTTACATGGGTAATTGCTATTGATAAGATGTAAATTACCATTTTATTGCATTAAATGTGTTGAAATGTTAGTTTTGGACCCACATAATAACAATCTTATGTAATAATACTGGGTTTATGCACTCGTTACTTCAGAATGTTGTATTTGGCTCGCAATACAACATTCTGAAACAATTCATAAAACCCAGTATCGCTCAATAAGTATATAGTACAATACGGGAGAGTGTGCTATAAAAGAACCATGCTTGATGAACTGTCAGCGGAAGAAGAAGACTTGTCTCGACTGAGTGATAGGTTTAACACGACCTTCTGCTCAAACACTGCTGTATTGGCACAGAAGTCAGTATCACAGGGAACGCTCCGTTCACCAAGCTCAACTGGTCGTAGCTTGGCCATGGCACCTTTTAATTTCATCAGTGGCAATTGACATGTACAGAGAGTAGCTTCTGTAACATCATTAAACTGATCCCTAAAGGACAACGTATGTAGAGTTCAAAATCGGGTATGCTCTCATGGAGGTGAAAAGAAGACACACTGAGGGCATCTCTCATCTCAAGAGCTTCAGGATCAATCCTGAGTCTTGCGAGAGCGCAGGATCGACCAGCATGGAGCAGGAGGATCAAAAAAGGTGCTGCCTCCATTGAGCACGAGTGCAAGTGATCCACTGAAGCTGAAAAGAAACGCAAGGAAAGGAAATCATGAGTTATTAACATCTCCACCCAGGACCTGTCATCTGCAGTGTCTTCTCCTGTTTTTGGAAGAACATTTTGGGCACAGATTCAACTCACAAGTATGCTAGGAACACATCGGAACCAGCACCATAGCATCCATCTGCTGCTGTAGACTCCTGTAGGGAGTGAGCTACGGCATTATTGCTGTACACACTGCCTTCTCGGCACCTCTCACACGCCCGACCGGGATGCAGCTCCGGAGTTAGAATCAGTGGGTTTGAGACAGAGACCACCACTGTGTGAATCCACGACAGGTTACACATTTACCCCAGTGTGAGATCTTTTACTTCCCCTGACATAGACACCAGTTAGAAGGGACCAACAGCTGTCAGTGTCCCTTCCGAAAGACACAGGCAAAGTGGAGATAATGAAATTCACAGCTTCCGACAGGGCTGTAGGTGGGATCGAACTCTCCATCGACAGTCAGATGCTCTAACCACTAGGCCCCACTTCCCTGGATGATGACAATGATCATGGTCATCCTTGTTTGTCATGAAGGACGAACAAGAATATCGATCCAGGCCTCAAAATGAGGTCTGTCCACCTGCATAGGACAAGGAACATTTCCATTCCAGGCCACTGAGTGGTATTACCAACTTACCTACATCATCCTGAAAACCAAAGTATGGCTGTTGTGGGCTCTGATCTTCCTACATGGAAACTGAACTCTCCCTAATTTCAATAACATCACGGCCAGAGATGCAACAGTGATAGTCAGAGAGGACAACGAGGCTACTAAAATTGGGGAGAGGCACCCTAAGATCAACTGAGACAGAGGCTACAACATTCCCGCAACCTTCATGGAACTCCTGTCATGTGACAACCAACAATCAGGTCACAATCACTGAACAAACTATTAAATTATTCTTGACTGGGCCTAGTCGAAATTCAGTGAAAATGGACAGAAGAAAGTTAGTCAATTCTTTCGATGAGTTTAACAAAGGTTAATTCTCCTATTAAGCCAACTATATATGGCTTAAACAATTCAAACATTACATTAACATTAATTGACGATGGAGCTCTAAATGATAGAGAATATATTTCTTAAACAATTCAAACATTACATTAACATTAACTGACGATGGAGCTCTAAATGATAGAGAATGTATTTCTTAAACAAGTGGACAAAGAAGCCATTGGCTTATCGAGAGTCCAACAATTTATTTTATCTACGTATAATCTGTCTTTATCAGATATCTGTCATTTTTCTACAGAATATTGTAACACGATGCTTACCCTCCTTCAACACTTGTGATGCCTGAGAGTGCATAAACATCTTGCGAGATCTCGTCCCAAAGGTCACTGGTTGTTGCTGAAAACCAGGGGGCAGCATGTTTAGTTATCTGAATTTCCACCCATGCATGTGTGAACAATAGTAGAATGTACATATGAAATATAAATCAAATCATATTACCGGTAATACTTTTACAGCATAATTATATATGTGAAATATCTATCAAATTCATCATGTCTTTGTAAATTATTGAGCGAACACCTCCAAGACATGCAAAGCAAAGGTTTATTAACGTATTTGTACAACTGGCTTCGGACACCAAAATGTAACTGATGAAATCATTGTGGAAGCCTTCTCGATGCACAAGTTCAGTTCATAATTCTGCATCTTTCAGAAGCCCAAAAAACTCCTGTATGATTTTCTGCTGTTCATCGACGAACTGCAAGACAACGCTTTGCTGTTCCTTTTTTTATAGATGTGTGTGTTTAAATGTTAGGAGTATAGTAAACAAGAAAAACTAATTAAACATTATGGTAGAAGATATTGACCCTCACATAACTGGTATTACAGAATCATGGGCCAACGCAGACATAACAGATGCTGAATTAGGATTGACAGGATATGTAATGTTTAGGAGAGATCGAATAGGAAGAAGGGGAGGGGGAGTTATTTTATTTATTAAAGGATTTATTCAGGCTGATGAAATAAAATTATAAAGGGAAGCAGATTGCGATGAAGCTGTTTGGTGCAAAATAGTTTCAGGAAACTCAAAATTAACTATTGGATTAGTTTACCGAAGTCCAAACATAAACGAAGAGGATAACACAAAAATACAAAATGCTATATAGGAAGTTATTAAAGGGGAATGTATCATAATGGGAGATTTTAACCATGGACACATACAATGGAAATCTCTAGAGAGTAAAGGGGGTGAGGACCAACAATTTCTATTTTTAATTCAGGATAGCTTCCTTACTCAGCACGTGCTAGAACCAACCAGGGGAGATAATGTATTAGATATAGTTTTGTCATCATAAAAAGAATTATTGGACAATGTAAAAACACATGAATCAGTGTCCACAATCAAATACATTTTGACAGAAAGTAAAAATAAAAAAACGTATAGGAGAAACTTCCACAAAGGTAACTATAAAGATATGAGAAAATACTTAACAGAGCTAGATTGGAATAAAATGCTAATGAATAAGACCGCTGCTGAATGTTGTAACATTCATGAAATTGAGAGTATCATTGATAAATTTGTTCCATTGAAAAAAACAAGGAAAACGGTTTAGAAAGAAACACTTGTCAAAAAAACTATTAGAAAAATAGTGTTCAAGCAAACTATGCGGAGGGTTTATAGGCATACCAGGAAGGATGAAGACTATGCAAGTTACAAAGAGGCACTTAATGCAGCAACAAATTAAATTAGACAATGTAAAAGAAGCTATGAACAAAAACTAGCATGTAACATAAAAAAAGAGTTTTTATGCACATGTCAGGAGTAAACAAAATGTACGGGACAAGGTTAGACCACCAGAAGACAGTGCTGGAAATATAATATCACAGGAGTTTTTAATGGCAGAAGACCTAAATGGATACTTCAGTTCAGTGTTTACCAGAGAGGATATTAGTTCATTACCAGTTCCAGATGCTAGATTTCAGGAGGCTAAATCTGTCTTTTTAGGACCGTTAATTGTAACTCCAGAAATAGTTGCTAAACAATAAAGGCAATGAAAGATAATAAATCACCGGGGGTGGATGGAATTCCTCCAAAACTACTAATGGAAACAGTAGAACAAATCAGTATACCACTTGCAAGAGTGTTCAATTTATCATTAAAAGAGGGAGTTGTTCCGTTTGGATGGAAAGAAGCAAACATCATACCATTATTTAAAAAGGGTTCGAGAAATAAGTCAGAGAATTACAGACCAGTGAGTTTAACGTCAGTGATTTGTAAATTATTAGAAAGGTTAATTGAAGACAATATGGTGGACTTCCTTGTTAGGCATAAATACATCTCAACATGGATTCCTAAAAGCGAGGTCATGCTTAACAAATATGTTTTTTTTTGAAGAAATCACTAAGCGGATTGACGAGGGATCGCCAGTAGATATTATCTACTTAGATTTTCAGAAAGCTTTTGACAGAGTTCCATATCAAAGATTACTACTTAAATTAAAAGCCTGTGGTATTGGGGATGGCTTAACTGACTGGATAGAACTATGGCTGACTGAAAGAAGACAGAGTGTTATAGTATAGTATATAAAGCAATAGTTAGACCTCATTTAGAATACTGTATACAAGCATGGAGACCATATCGTAAGAAGGATATAGATACGCTTGAACGCATACAAAGGAGAGCAACTAAAATGATTCCAGAACTGAGAGACCTTAGTTATGAAGAACGCCTGAAAGAATGTGGTTTAACAACTCTAGAGACAAGGAGGTTAAGAGGAGATCAGATTGAAGTTTTTGAGATATTGAATGGGTATGAAAATATTGATAGTAATATGTTTTTCTCACTCAAGAAGGATAGCAGAACTAGAGGACATGAGGTAAAATTAGTAAAGGATCAATGTAGATTGGACATCAGGAAGCACTCGTTCTCACAGAGGACAATAAATGAATGGAACAAACTGTCTACAGATTGTGTAACTGCTAGCAGCATGAATATGTTTAAAAACAAGGTTGACACATATCTCAGGAGGGCGGGTTATAAGTAGATGAACATTGTTGGACTCTCGATAAGCCAATGGCTTCCTTGTCCACTTGCCATCTGAGCCTTTGGCTTGGATGGCAAATCTTGTTAAATCTTGTTAAATCTATACATCTATAGATGGAGAAGTTTCAAACTGGAAATCAGTTTTGAGTGGGGTACCACAAGGATCAGCATTAAGACCTTTATTATTCTTAATATATATCAATGACTTGGACAACAATATAACAAGTGATGTACTCAAATTTGCAGATAACAGAAAGGTTAACACTGATGGTGATAAACAACATTTATATAAAAACGATCTAGACAGATTAGTGAAATGGCAGATGTTGTTCAATTTTGGGAAATGTAAATGCCTACATACAGGACATGGGAACTTGGATGTAAACTATAAAATGGGAGATACTGTTCTGGGTACTACTGTAAAAGAAAAGGACTTAGGAGCTACAATAAGTGCTGATATGAAACTTTCAGAGCAGTGTAGTATTGCAACTTCAAAGGGTAATAAAATTCTTGGGTTGATTAGGAGAAACATAACTTACAAGGATAAAAAGCTAATTATACCTCTGAATAAAGCAATAGTTCGACCTCATTTAGAATACTGTATACAAGCGTGGAGACCATATCGTAAGAAGGATGTAGATACACTTGACCGCATACAGAGGAGAGCAACTAAAATTATTCAAGAACTGAGAGACCTTAGTTATGAAGAATGCCTGATAGAATGTGGTTTAACAACTCTAGAGACAAGGAGGTTAAGAGGAGATCAGATTGAAGTTTTTAAGATATTGAATGGGTATGAAAATATTGATAGACATATGCTTTTCTCTCTCAAGAAAGATAGCGGAACTAGAGGACATGAGGTAAAGTTAGTAAAGGATCAGTGTAGATTGGATATCAGGAAGTACTCGTTCTCACAGAGGACAATAAACGAATGGAACAAATTATCTACGGATTGTATAACCACTAGCAGCATGAATATGTTTAAAAACAAGTTGGACACATATCTCAGGAGGGTGGATTACACGTAGACGAACACTGATGGACTCTCGATAAGCCAAAGACTTCCTTGTCCACTTGCCATCTGGGCTTTTGGCTTGGATGGCAAATCTTGTTATTTATTGCAGGCTTCGTCTACATTGATAGTACAAACCCTTTACTGCCAGACTACTAGCACTAGTGATGTAGGGTTATCTAACAGTATGTTATGGCTTACAAAATAAAGATGCTGTGCGTTCATCAAGGTTTCGTAGTAATCCACTGGCATGATATTCTTCATTGTATGATGGTTATTAACTCTTATAATATAGGTGCGAAGCCACCAAACCATAATTTTGTTTCGCTTTAATTAAAGCAATTGGCTCTCATATGGGTTTGCAAGCCTATCAACAGCTGGTGTCTGGGCAGGTTTGATTGGCTATCATATGGGTTTTCAAGCCTATCAACAGCTGCTGTCTGGGCAGGTTTGATTGGCTCTCACATGGGTTTGCAAGCCTATCAACAGCTGCTGTCTGGGCAGGTTTGATTGGCTCTCACATGGGTTTGCAAGCTTATCAACAGCTGCTGTCTGGGCAGGTTTGATTGGCTCTCACATGGGTTTGCAAGCCTATCAACAGCTGCTGTCTGGGCAGGTTTGATTGGCTCTCACATGGGTTTGCAAGCCTATCAACAGCTGCTTTCTGGGCAGGTTTGCTTATCTCCAGTAATTAGTAATAGTGATGGTGCTGAACTGATGATTGTGGTGGTGATGTACACACATGGAAGTGATTGTGGTGGTGGTTGTAGTGGTGATTGTGGTAGTGGTTTTGATTGTGGCGGTGGTTGTGGTGGTGGTCATGATTATAGTGATGGTTGTGGCGGTGGTGGGGGCTGTGGTGATTGTAGTGGTGGTGATTGTGGTGGTAGTTGTGGTTGTAGTGGAGGTGTTTGTGGTGGTGGTTTTGGTGGTGATCGTGGTGGTGGTTGTGGTTGTTGTGGTGATTGTGACTGTATTGGTGATTGTGGTGGTTTTGGTGATTGTGGTGGTAGTTGTGGTTGTAGTGGTGATGATTGCAGTGGTGATTGTGGTTGTTGTGGGGATTGTGACTGTATTGGTGGTTGGGGTTGTTATGGTGGTAGTTGTGGTTGTTATGGTGATTTTGGTGGTGGTGGTTGTGGTGGTGGTTGTGGTGGTACCTGTGGTGGTTGTCTACTCTTCTTAGCCTTCCTCGTGATTTCCACTTGTATTTGTTGTTCTTCTTCTTCTTTCTCAAATGTGGAAAAGGTAACTGTAAATTACAAATACAAGTCATGCAAGAGAAATTAGTTACCAAAATATGGACTTACAGAACTTATGTCACTGGGTATAACTATAGACTAACATGACTTATGTCACTGGGTATAACTACGGACTTACAGGTCATTGGGTAAAACTATGGGCTTACAGGTCACTGGGTATAACTATGGACTTACATGTCATTGGGTAAAACTATGGGCTTACAGGTCACTGGGTATAACTATGGACTTACAGGTCATTGGGTAAAACTATGGACTTACAGGTCACTGGGTATAACTATGGACTTACAGGTCATTGGGTAAAACTATGGGCTTACAGGTCACTGAGTAAAACTATGGGCTTACAGGTCATTGGGTAAAACTATGGACTTACAGGTCATTGGGTATAACTATGGACTTACAGGTCATTGGGTAAAACTATGGACTTACAGGTCATTGGGTAAAACTATGGACTTAACAGTCACTGGGTATAACTATGGACTTATAGGTCACTGGGTATAACTATGGACTTACAGGTCACTGGGTATAACTATGGACTTACAGGTCACTGGGTATAACTATGGACTTACAGGTCACTGGGTATAACTATGGACTTACAGGTCACTGGGTATAACAGATTTTCAAGAGGCAACGCAAGGAAGATTGGTTTGGAATCAACTAAACGTAGCAATAGAATTTCTCAAGATTGATCAAAGAAGGGAAGAACAATATGCAGAAAGTTGAGTGAAAAGAAAACAGTAACCATGAATTTGTCGCATGTAAGAAGGTTAAAAGAAATTCACCTATTTACTAGATGTCATTACTTTAGCATATTCAAAACAGAGAACATATCCTGGACCACAAAAAAATTATCAATAACACTACATGTAGCAAACAACACTATTTTTTAGAATGTATTGCAATGCAGAATTTATAAGCAATGGATGAGTGTCCTTTATCGCTATATATTGTGATTGCACTGGTACCATTTACATATCAATGCAAACTAACTGCATAAAATATTGATAAACATAAAGGCGTGATTCTCATTTCATATCTATTTGTTTCTCTGTCTTGCCAACATTGTTCAGTGCAATCCTACAGAAACTGGTTATAAGGAGTTGCGTGCCATGAGGCCCAGTCATTACCTGCGCCATCAGCCATCTCTTCACACAAAAGTTCCAACTTTTCAAGTTCATCTGATTTGGTTCCCCCACCCCCAGACTGAAACACGAATATTGAATGTATTAGTATTTATAACAGATATCTTGGTTGGTTAAAAATTATACCCATACAAAACATGTTATTTTGTGATTTTTTGTCCCTTAATATTTTTGAAAATATACAATTTGGTGATAAAATAAAGCATGGAAGTTTTACAGACATAAGTAAAGACAGCTTTACTGCAATTCATGGCCAATAAATCTTTTTATTTAAAATTTAATTTTAAATGTAATTTTTTTCACACATATGCACACTCACGCACACACCCACCCACCCATCACACCAAAATCACACACGCACCCACCCATCCATCACACACTCACGCACACACCCATCACACCAAAATCACACACGCACGCACACACACACCCACCCATCACACCAAAATCACACACTCATGCACACACCCACCCACCCATCACACTAAAATCACACATGCACGCACGTACCCACCCACCCATCACACCAAAATCACACACGCACGCACGCATGCACAATATATGGTGCACAATGCACCATACCGTTATCAGTATTTCATGCATAAAACACAAATTTAAAATACATTTATTAATACAAATGCATCATAAATATAAGAATACAACTGCACGAGGTTGCCTGCACATACATGCATGCACACCGACATGCATCATGCATGTAACAAGTACATTGCCTTGTTGCAGCCAGATTACAGACTCATACGCTAAAACCGACACACCTGGACGACTGGGGGTTTGACGGCGTCATCCCAAGCCACATATTCAAGAGCGTCAACCGATTCCCGCTGTACCAGTTCAGCTATAGAGGGCCCACGCGACCCCCAGAAAGTCTCACCCTACAGAAAAATGTTTGTTCATTATAATATGGCACAAACTCGCAAATAACATGCACTGATTTTTATTCAAGTTGTCCGAAAGCCAATTAGGGAAGCAGTTTTAATGACACAAAACTAGGTTAAATAAAACACAGACAAATTGTTTAACAGATTTCTAAAGCATCAGTTTTGACTCATACAAGGAAAAATCAGATGATCTTTCTTGAATGGTTGGACCTTCCAGTTTCTTGAATTGTTGCATCTGAGATGTTATTTACCTCTCAAGAAACTTGGTGAAATCACTCAGCCTTCGTCAGCAGATTAACTTCATTATGGGCATATCACATGATCAAAGTCATATGACACAATCTGGATAAGGACTGGTGGGAGCTTCTGGCTGACGTCTTGGTTCATGGCAGGTTTTGTTCGATGAATGTTAATTGCTTCCTTGACCTTGGTCATGTGACATGCCCGTAGCGAATTCGGTCCACCAATGCAGGCCAAGTGAGTCAGCCATAATGTTTAGAGAATACAAACAACTTTCTTGAGAGGTAAATAACATGGCAAATACAGAGTACTGCAATTTTGCATTTAAGTCAACATTTTCAACTTAATAATTGAAACCATGAAGGCAAACAGAATATAGTACATTCACAGTGAAGCTGTTTTGTGGTTGCTGTGGCTTGCAGCAAGGAAACGTTTCACTGTGTTTCACTATGTTCCACCCTGTTCCATTCTGTGTCACTCTGTGTCAATCTGTTTCATTCTATTTCACTATGTTCCATCTTGTGCCCCCCTGTTCCATCCTGTTTCACTCTGTTCCACCATGTTCCACCATGTTTACCCATGTTCCACCAGGTTTCACTATGCTCCACTATGTTACCTGTAAATGCCATAACATACCTTCTCACGCTTCTCAATGGCGACAAAACTAGTGAACTGAGTGACAATGGAGTACTTGGTGCTCAGCTGCAGGATTAAGTTCTTCCGGTTTTTCTTGGCAATCTACAATAAATCAAGAGAGAACATTGTCACTTTAATAAAATAACAACCTGTTGTTGCGTGATGTTGGTTAGGGGCTATCCATAAAGTACGTCGCACTATTTTGTGGCATTTTTTAAGACCCCCCACCCTCTTGTCACGCTTCACAACGGTGGCCTCTACACCCCCTTAAAACTATGTTCGTTTTGAGAAAGACCCCCGCCTATTATGCATGGATCTATTTTTCAACAAGTTTGCAGACTTTTCATGCGCCATTACAGACTTCACTGATGCATGGTAGAGTCAGCATTCCTTGTCCATTCAAATTCATTTGAAATATACAATAAAACTTGCATAGCAATTTATGCTATCATTATCTGATTATTATTATCTGATACTAACAGCTAGACAAGCAAAAAACGTTTTTAATAATGAATGTAACAATCACCAAGACACCCCCAACTCCCATGTAATGTTCCAGACACCCCCACCCCCCTGAGCATGTCATACTTTATGGATGGCCCCTTAGTGTGTTTGAAGATCCATGGTAACATTAATTGTTGCATCTTATTTAGTAAGAATAGTTTACACATTATAATCTATGAAATCATATGTGCAAACCAGTGTAATATCGATCTAAGTGACAGCGAAGTTATAACTATCATCTCTCCACTGTGATTGGCTGTTGAAACAATCACAGTGATACTGGTGAAATACTTGTTATTATTAATGCCGAAGAGAGGCAAATTTAGAAACAATGATAGAAGAGCAAATATACTACTGCACTGTACTATTATTAAAGCAGATTGGTGGGGGGTGTTCACAGGTTTCGGTGAACGGTGGCGTTATGGCCCCACCTTTTAGGTTACAAAAATATATAGAGTAGGAATTTTAGCAAGTAGTGTAGTCCAGTGATGCAGTATATGCAAATAGGTTTGTGTCGAGTATTGTCGGTATTGGGTTAATGTTTTAATGTGCTGGTGGTGATGCCATGAATTGTCGTGTTGTAGAAATATTACTACATGTACTGTATTGCTATGTCGAAGTGTGGGCTCTGGGAGCATTGTGTCCAGGCGGCTTTGTATGAGGCTCAGCCACATGCTTGGCGCATGTTACAGGGTCCACACTTCATGCTTTTAATCGGAATAATATGCCATTAGGCATAATCTTAATAAACGTCATTTATTTGGCCTTTTCATATCCTTACACCTGGCTTGCCTTGTTGGTTGCATAAAATTTATTATGATGCACATTCCTGGAAATGTATCGCGAAATCACCTGCGTTGCTGTTTAAAGCTGCCTTAGATAAAAATCATCTATCAGAACTATACTATTGGTATGTTACAAATTTTTAAATCTGAACTGTGCCAAATACAATAAGACATTGCCAACAGCAATAAAACTACAGACTAGTGTTATTCTGTTTAATCGATTTTGTCGACGACTGATTGGTTCATGCTTTCAATCATTTAATCGATCACAATCTTGTGTGATCGATGATCATTTCCAATAATATAAATCAATTTCATGCTGAATTTCATTCCCATTTGATGAGTTATCTGGGCAATGGAAGAGAGAAGACGTGATGTATCATTCTACGGCTTTCCCATTCCATCATGGTGTCAAAAAAGTAGGTTGCTTTTGAACGACGAACTATTTCCCCCAATGGCCGCCCACAAACCATCGATCGGCTTGGCCAAACTGAAGATTGATTTCAACCAAACAATCAGTCAAACCGATTTCCAACACTACTATGTGTACAGAAACAAATAGTGTTATATGTTACAGCAAATCAATGTTACAAATGGGTCTCGCCTCGTGTTCGCTACGGGAGTCTGCCAGAATGCCTTCCTCCCAGTCACGGATGGCTGCTCGCGCTGTCAACTGATGTAGGGTCTGTAAACAACAAAGCTTTAAATGTAAGAATACTGACAGGGAATACTTGAGCAATCTTATTATAATCCACCATGAATAGGTTTGTATATTTGTTGCTACTCCTCCTAGATGCTTTACATATCAGGTGCCAAACTTTTAGGGGTTTATCTACAATCCCACGTCGGAGTCATCTATGTTTTATTTAATTTGTTTTCGACATTCACCCTACTTTTACCCTTTCTACGAACAAATGAATTACCTTTTGTAGTTATTACATACAACTGTCTGCAATGCAATGCGAACAATTACGTACAATTGTTGACAATGTCATGCATCTTTTCTTTGATTGTCCAAAGTTACGCTATACAAGGGCAAGGCACCGCTACACGTTACTATGACTCCCGGTGTTACATTGCAAATTCAAGATATTGACTGGCAGCACCATATACCAAGGCATAGATGCATATTTCTGTGATAATGTTGTGTATCTTGAAATTGGGTAAACATAAATTACCAAGCGATCCCGTCCAGAGGATGGGCATTTTTATTAGTATCTTCAATGCATCTTAGTAGATTTCAGGAAGGTATCTGACAGCATCCCAAGTTCTTCCTTGTTGTTCCCTTTATAAAGGGGTGAGGCTAGTTCATGTACTGCTGCACTGCCCCAGCTGTTACCCCTTTCCACGTCTCCCTGTTGTCAGCCTTCTTCCTCCACTTGTCACAAATGTTTTGCCTTTCTTACATCTCTTTACGCAGTTCTCCATCTAAGTTGCAGTCTACTCCTTTTCCTACAGCTGGATGTTTCATAACTTCTGTTTTCTTTCATCAGAGTAAAATCAAGAAGGTTCTCCCTGCCTGTGGAATTCCTCCACCATTTATCGAGAATATACTGGCTCTCTCAATGCATCAAATACATGGAAAGCAATTAATGAAACTATATCAAGACACAAATTTAGTACACAATTTCCAACATGTTTTAAACAAAATAATAAGACATATACTAATAAGCTTGACATAGCTAATGAATTTACCCATATTTTTATGGAAACAGGCCCTAATCTTGCTGAAAGCATACTATGTACAAATGCATATAATTTTACTAAATTTCTCAAAACAAGAATAAAAATAGTTTCAGATTTACAGAAATACAAGAGGAATCCGTATCACAAATAATCAACAACCTTCCAAATAAAATAGCTGTGGTTTTTATGGAATATCCAGCAAATTATTAAAACTTGTTGAACCAGACATAGTGAAACCTTTAGCATTATTAATAAATCAAGTGTTGAACACAGCACAATTTCCTGACAAACTTAAAGTAGCAAAGGTTATTCCTATATTTAAGAACAATTATCCCACATTATGCCTGTTATTTCAAAAGTCTTGGAAAGAATTATGAATAACCAATTATTCATGTATTTTAATAATACAAAACTACTGTGTGATAATCAATACGGCTTCAGACCTCACCATTCGACTGAATATGCGGATTTATCGAAAACATTCTATACACTTGACCACACAATCCTCTTAAAAAATTAGAACATTATGGGTTGGAATCATCAGCATTACAATTACTAAAGAGTTACTTAACAAACCGTGAACAATTTGTAAAAAATTTATGACATAAAATCAAATGTCTTACTTATAAACACGGGAGCCCCACAATGCTCTATACTAGGTCCGCTGTTATTCATTTTATATTATATTAACGATTTCTCACAAGCCAGTACTGTCTTTAAATTCATTGCATATGACAATGATACTTCTCCAGTAAGTACGCTTGGGTCCTTAACAAAAGGTACAAACAATCCAGATACTGAATATATGATACACACAGAACTACACAACATAGCAGAATGGCTAAAATTAAATAAATTATCATTAAATATCAACAAATATAAATATATGATTTTTCAAATGCCAAACAAAAAGGTAATAGTACCAACACTAACAATTGATGGTGTAAACATTGAAAGGGTCCAACATTTCAACTTCTTAGGTTTAATATTAGACACACATTTAAATTGGCATAAACATATTGAGTTGAGAAAATAGCAAATAAGTGTTCTAGGACAATCGGAATTATAAACAAGTTGAAGCATGTCTTACTAAAAAGTATCAGAATTATACTATATAATTCATTAATATTACCCCACATAAATTACTGCCTAATGATCTGGGGCTACCAGTGTAATAGGATAAAAAAATTACAGAAGAAAGAATTAGAATAATATCTGTAACCAAATATAATTCACATACAGAACCATTATTTAAAAGCCTCTCTGTTCTAAAGGTTGAAGACTTACTTAAAATATAGATACTACTATTTTATTATAAATTCATGCACAAACAACTACCAGACATTTTAAAAGATAAGGTGACCACACACAGCTTACAGGGATATATACATTATGCTAAATATTACATTATAAAAAGCCATCTATGCGTATGCACCATTGTTAACTGCTACACTTGCACGCATGGTCAATAATAAATAATTAATCCAGCTATACGTGTTAACATTAATTTTATTTATGTCTCTCTATAAAAATACTGAAGCAGATGTCCCATGTGCAGATGGTGAGACTGAAACGTTTGACATCTCAGCTGGTGTCCTACAAGTTATACACTCGCATCGTACATGTTTGTAGTTGCGCTGGATTATGAAACAAGAACTGCCATAGGTGAAGAAGACACAGCACCAGGATTTATAATCACACCTCAATAGAGCCGTAAAGGTCCTAATTGCTATTGACTTCGCTGATGACATTACATCTATCAAGAAGGAAACACCAGACTAGTCACAACAAGTGTTAAACAAGATTTCAATAAAACAAAATTGTCTTGCATGTGTTGTAATCCAGGCGCCTCATTTTTTACCATCATTTCATCTTAAACAGTTAAACTGGCTTCCTGTTACTTATTGAATCACATTTAAACTGTATACTCTTACATATCAACAACCACCTAACTTGGCTAGTCTCCTGCATCTTTCAAATATCTCTATTTCACAATAACTTATTGTTCCTAAAGCTAAGCTTAATTTGGGCAAATGTGCTTTCTCTGTCGCTGCGCCTAGGGTCTGAAATGAACTCCCCATCACTATGAAATCTTCCGAAACAATAGCTACTTTCCCAAAAAAAACTCAAGGCATATTCCAAATTGCATTTCCACCTTAAATCTTTGGTGGTTTCTTGTTCTGATGATGACTGTTGCGCGTCCCTGTTCACGTTTACGCTTAATGTTGCACCTCCGAGCTCAGGTTCCTGAGGATATAGGTGCTATAGAAGTTTATTTTTATTACTGAACAACATGAAAACTTGTCATATAACCATGAATAATAGTCGAGTCACACACCTTGCCTGTTGTGATGTTCAGCTCAGTTGTGGACACGATTGTTGATATTTCCTGGTTGTCAATGACAGCTTTCAGCTCGGCCTGTCAGAAGAGAACAAAATACGATCATATGTCGAGACTGCTTGCCCGGGTGGATGACATGACAAGACTCCCCGCAAGGGTGGATGACATGACAAGACTCCCTGCTTAGGTGGATGATATGACAAGACTCCCTGCTTAGGTGGATGACATGACAAGACTCCTTGCTTAGGTGGATGACACGACAAGACTCCCTGCTTAGGTGGATGACACAACAAGACTCCCTGCTTAGGTGGATGACATGACAAGACTCCCTGCATGGGTGGATGACATGACAAGACTCCCTGCTTAGGTGGATGACATGACAAGACTCCTTGCTTAGGTGGATGACATGACAAGACTCCTTGCTTAGGTGGATGACACGACAAGACTCCCTGCTTAGGTGGATGACAGGACAAGACTCCCTGCTTAGGTGGATGACACGACAAGATTCCCTGCTTGGGTGGATGACAGGACAAGACTCCTTGCTTAGGTGGATGACACGACAAGACTCCCTGGTTGGGTGGATGACATGACAAGACTGCCTGGTTGGGTCGATGATGTGACAAGACTCCCTGCTTGGGTGGTCAAAGCTGGAATGTCTCCCTCAAATTTTTTTTACAAATTTACATCAATGCCTCGTAATGCCCCAAATGCACGGAATATCTGTAGTTAACCAACATGATATCTTATATTCATATCTTGTATATATCTGATTACATACTACATAATAATTATATCATTTATTTGATATAAAATTATCATTCTAAATTGCTTCAGTGTTAAAAAAGGGCCTTTAACTTGTCTATGTGAACTCTGTGTGAAACCAGCAATCAAACTACCTGGTAGTCAATACATCCACTACCTGGCGGTCAAGCCATCCACTACCTGGTGGTCAAGCCATCCACTACCTGGCAGTCAAGCCATCCACTACCTGGCAGTCAAGCCATCCACTACCTGGTGGTCAAGCCATCCACTACCTGGCAGTCAAGCCATCCACTGCCTGGCGGTCAAGTATGTCCATTACCTGGCAGTCAAGCCATCCACTAACTGGCAGTCAAGCCATCCACTACCTGGTGGTCAAGCCATCCACTACCTGGCAGTCAAGCCATCCACTACCTGGCGGTCAAGTATGTCCATTACCTGGCAGTCAAGCCATCCACTAACTGGCAGTCAAGCCATCCACTACCTGGTGGTCAAGCCATCCACTACCTGGAGGTCAAGTCTGTCACTACCTGGCAGTCAAGCCATCCACTATCTTGCAGTCAAGCCATCCACTACATGGCAGTCAAGCCATCAACTACCTGGCAGTCAAACCATCCACTACCAGGCAGTCAAGCCGTTCACTACCTCGCAGTCAAACCATCCACTACCGGGCAGTCAAGCCATCCATTACTTGGCAGTCAAGCCGTCCACTACCTCGCAGTCAAACCATCCACTACCGGTCAGTCAAGCCATCCATTACCTGGCAGTCAACCCGTCCACTACCTGGCAGTCAAACTATCCACTACCTGGCAGTCAAGATCAAGCTGTTGACTACCTTGCCGTCAAACCATCCACTACTGGGCAGTCAAGCCGTCCACTACCTGGAGGTCAAGTCTGTCACTACCTGGTGGTCAAGCCATCTACTACCTCGCAGTCAAGCCATCCACTATCTGGCAGTCAAGCCATCCACTACCTCATGGTCAAACCATCCATTACCGGGCAGTCAAGCCATCCACTACTCTGCAGTCGAGCGATCCACTACCTGGCGGTCGAGCCGTCCACTACCTGGTCTATCCCACTAACCTGTGTGCAGTTGGGCACAAAACCATAGATGACCTGTCTCGAACCACTGAATAGCGCCGTCACATGACTCGGGGCCTGCAATGGTGGTGCATCACTGTTGAACTGCTGCCACGACACGCTGACAGAAGACAGACTTGGCTGGGCAGCCTTTGCCAGCTGATGTGTCACTCTTTCCTCCCACTTGTATTTGGTGGAGGCGTCAAACACCTCGTACGCACCGGCGCCGGCGAGTGCCAAGCGGCGCAGAAGGTGGCGATTTGCTGTTGATCTGCAAGTAATTAAAACACCCTCCTCAATTCATTTAGGCCATTGTTTAGCCCATCATTTAGGCCATTGTTTAGCCCATCATTTAGGCCATTGTTTAGTCCATCATTTAGGCCATCGTTTATTTTCACGTTTTTGTAATGTGTGAATAGTAACTTAATGTAATATGTGCACTCAGTTTAACAGAAGACTCTAATATGTTGTTGCTTAGAACAAGAAACTTGTGAAAGTGTGCAGAGTCTAATGCTATGGTATATAGAGGCTATTTTCTGAAGACTTTTGACTGGATCCGGTACAAAATCATTTATTAGTTTGCCCAATAATTTCACCAAAACAAAACAACAAATTTGACTATAATGACTACTCATACACACTGGATATTATGACTACTAATATACACTGACTGCTCCGACTGTTAATACACAATGACTATTATGACTACTAATACATGATCACCACTACGACTACTAATACATGATGACTACCATTACTATTAATACACAATGACTACAACTACTAATACACAATGACAACTGCGACTACTAATACACAATGACTGACCCGACAGCGAATGTAAAGAGCCGAGTCCGTGGAGCATTGTCCCTCACTGTCTGCATGGTGAGCTCCTCCGCGTTGATGTGTCCGTCAGAGAGGAGGAACACATTGCGAGTCGCTACCCCTCCCCCAAGGAGGAAGTAGGCATGGAGAGGTTGCAGCACTTCCGTGTTTCCCATTGTAGCCCTTGTTTCCTACAACATCCCTCGGACTTCAGTCCCAGCCTCAGATGCTCAACAAGGATCGATGGTATCACCATTGGTCTGGATACAATGATCAGGGTTCATACGAGGAACTAAGTTAACAATTCCCTGACTTTTCCCTGACCAAAATGTGATTTTTCCCCAACCAAAATGTGATTTTCTCTGACAAAAATTACAACCTTGTTTTTGCATTGGTCTACCAGCCCTGGAGGCAAGAAAACAATTGCTTTGTGGCACTCATTGTAACACAAATATTTGTTATTGATACAGTAATAAATTATGAATACTGTAAATGTAGAGTTCAGTTTTACTCATCACCTCAAAACTGTTGTCATTTGCAGACACTGTCACTTTTTGACCGTACCTGGATGAAACGTCGAGCGGCCTCTTCATTCAACCTTGTCTTTGGACGACTGGCAGGGAATAATTCATCAAACACTAAAAACACACAGGACATATCCCCTATTAAGGAGACCAACTCTTAGAGAGTCATCCCACCTATACAGTCTTCAATTTTGGGAAATGTGCATTCAGTTCATGTGAACTCAATACAATAACAAATAATTAATTTCTAAAAAGCAGATATGGAACTTTTTGAAACAATCATCACTTCTGCCTGTGATTTACTGTACAAGTGGGTCGAACCATGATAACTTTTCAGCCAATTTCTCCAATGTCATCTACGTCATCCTCCATCTTTTCTTGCTAAAGGTGATTTAGTATATGTAAAAATAATATTTAAGAAAGGAAACTGGTGCTTAATGAAAGTTGAGGCCTGGTCAATAGTGTATACAAAAACAATTAAGATAAAATTTGCTTACAGCCAGACAGGTGTCGTACCAAGATATTTGTTTTTGGGTTGGTTACAGTGGATTTCGTGTGACCTAGTGGCAGAGAGACCCCCACAAATACATTGTGAATGGTAAATGCTACTCAGTAGTGATACTTGTAGCAGGTGGCTGTCGGAGACAATTGAATAATATCGTTATCAATGTTTGGTAGTGCTTTGATGGTGAATGCTTGGATAATTGCTGGTATGTGATTACTGAATTAAAATAATTTATTTGGCCTATTTCACTCTACACGGGACTTGCATTTTTATTCTGGATAATTTTTTTGTGCTGATGTGAAAACATGAGAAATGGGCGAAGTCATCCCTTTTTTAAACATCTATCTTTGAAGCAGGAAAGCCATACCACGTTTTCTAATGAAATCTTATATTAGGGCCTTTTCTTATGTCTTAATAAACTATATAACAAGCACATCCACTTTACATGTCATGAGTTCAAGACTCGGACTGGGCAGTGGGCACTGTACGTTTGGTGTAAAAACCTGGCTTTCAACATTGGAGACTGTGTATCCTTCCTGACACGGATGATCACGTTAATGTCGGTCCCATCTCACTTAATTGGGGACATAAAAGAACCATTGAGGATGACATGTACCCTGGCAGTGACAACCCTCAGTAACAGCTTGGGGGTCAGCTTGTCAACAATGTTCTAAAAAAAGGCTGGCTAGTTGAATGCCGAGTGCATGCTGGAAACAACTAGAACTCAAGGTAAACATGTGGCTTTCAACTCAATCCCCACCTGTGCCAAAGACGACAATGTTAAAGGTGCACTTGTTTGGAAGATGATGGAGCATCAAAAGGATCAGTTTCTTGGCATGCACCAAGGACGTGCCATCCATGGAGTTGGACAGGTCAAGCAGAAAGACCACCTCAAAATCTGGTCTGGACACAACATCAAACTCTGGATAGAAGGTCAGCATGCAAGCCTGCAAACACACGGACAGATCACTATTTTACTTCTGGGGACATAGATCATTATTTTACTCCTGTGGACAGATCATTATTTTACTTCTGGGGATAGATCATTATTTTACTTCTGTGGACAGATCATTATTTTACTTCTGGGAGATTATTATTTTACTTCTGGGGACAGATCATTATTTTACATCTGGGGTAAGATCATTATTTTACTTCTGGGGAACTCACAAAGACGGCACAAAAAAGGACACAGTGGAGAACTTTTGTTCCAATCTGCAGACTCATTAAACTGAAGATTTTCAGGACAACGCTCGAAACCGATCCGTATTTAAGGACGCGATTCATGGATTCTAACACAGCGTATACACAAGAATGCTGCAGAAAATCCTAAACGTGTCTTGGCACAATCACATGACCAACCAAGCACTATACGGCTCCCTCCCATGGATCACCACTACCACGAGACAATGGCGTCTTTGTCTGGCAGGTCGTGATGTGCCATGATGAAGTAGCCAACAAGGAAGCTTTGATAGCCCAATGGCCCTCGGAGAAGAGGTCGAACAACAACTCTGTGAGACACCTTAGAAAAGGACTCAAGATTCAGTGGGACAAACTTACTAAATGCAATGAAGAACCGAAACCACTGGAGGGAAGTCATCATGCCACCACGTTAATTGTACAACATAAGTAAGTACATAAGTATACCTCATGATGAGTGTCAGGATGTCGTTCCACCCACATCCGTGGAACATGGATCTGTGCCAGACTAATCCATAGCTGGAAGCCGTCATCCAGACTCTGGTTTTTCGCCATCTCCACAGTGGCCCTGGTGACTGTTTGCTGAACCAACGAGAAACAGGTGTCTGTGTGACTTGTTGAAAAACACAAACTATATGAAGTGTTTATCTGCAGAATGCCAAAATCACATAACTTGAGTTAAGGGTGTTTTGAGCTGCCACCTAGTGAAAGTGTTTCATGACAAAACACATTATATGCCACAATATTGACTAGTGAAATAAGAGTTTTCTTATTTGTCACTTAACAATGTGCAGTAGAAAACTGATTTATCTTGAAAGGTACCAATTTTATATAATATTCAGTACATTTATTTTGCAGATAAATGCTTAATAAGTAAGCAGAACTTCTAAATTTGATATGTTGCATCAAGTTGAGTTCTAAGACTATTTGCATGTTCTTCAAACTGCACACAGATCTAATGAATCATAAAACAAAATTGTTTACAAAGATACAATTTTTATTACAGTAGTGTTGAGAGGAAAACAGCTGCATCTCATAATTATATAGATTTGTTTCAAATTTATTCAAAAATGTGCTATGATAAAGTACATATTTTTTTGTGTTTATTGCAAAAGTATAAAATCTAATGATTTATTTACACCAATCAAAGCACAAATACTTGGGAAGTTTTGATGCCTGCATCGAAAGTAAGCTAATAGCTAGGCAGTTTTCTGGTGAAACATGGCAGACTTCATTTGCTTCAGGTATATTTCATAGCAAGATAAATGGCGACATTCAATAGGAATAGGAAAGCAGATAGCTAGGCCGTTTAACCAATTAAATTCATACAGAATTTCAAGCCAAAAATAGAAATTTTCACAAAAACAAAATCGCTTATCTGTGCATGTACAAGACTGTTAATGTATCTAACATAAGCATTGTCTATGACTGGCATTCATGTGAAAAGAAAACAGATACCTTCAGTCTGACTCTGTGTGTGGGACACGTGATTGACCTGATGTCAAAGGGCATCTCGATGGCCACCTGAATGGTCACTTCATTCTGAATCTCCTTGTCCACATTCACGGTGGTCAGTCCCGTCTGTAAATGGCCAACACAATTTATGATCATGAAGGAACTATACTACAAAGTAACAATACTACAAAGTAACAATACTACAAAGTAACAATAAAACCTTCGTATTGCACAAATGATGTAATATTAAAGGCACAAGGTCTGATCATTTTGTTCGTAAAAATCATGTTACATAACATAAAATTTAACATTTAATGCTGAAATGTTTTATTGAACCACAATTTTTTTAATTTGAATATCAATCTTGCCGTTTAGTACATTCACAAACAACTCTCGAGGATTGCCAATACCTGTGGACAAAGATGACCAGGTCTTGATACTATAAAACACTATTTGTGGCTGTCTTTCTTCCCTCAAATTTCTGTTAGTTTTGTACGTATGGGGTTAATATTTTATAGGTGTGCTCAGGGGCCCATGGGGATGGTTTGTACATTTTTAGTTTTTTTCAAAAATTCCCTTGGGGTGGGGTCTTGAACATCAAAATTTCAAAAGGGCTAGAAGTGGCAACATCGGAATTTTAGTTTTTCTATGCAACCATAAAGATAACAGTGACACGTACAGATTTGTCACTGGATGTATGCAGCAATTGTGAATACCTTTAAAGTTATTGCAGTTTTTCTGTACTGCTGATGAGGCTGGTTGTTGCAACAGCTATAGACTGATGCTGAGGGAAAGATTCAGGAACTAGATTAACCAGCTGATGGCTGTTTAACATACCTCACTAAATAGTGGTGCCGATAACCCATGGCTGGTAAAAATCATCTAGCAGTAGCATAACATACACATGCTAACTCCATTATGGTAACATTGTAGATATCCATAGATTTGCTTTAACTAGAAGATACTTATGGCTGCCTTTTCTCCATGTGCAATGCTGGGTAACTTGGCTAGTAAAATTATAAAATCAACACTTGCCTGGGTGACATCGTCAAATGCCTTCTGTTTGCTCCATGGGGCGACGTTACTGGGCACGGAAAAGCAAATTTTCTCGCCATCCACCTGAAGTTCTGCGACATATGTGATCTTGATGAGAACGCTTGCCTTGGGTGGAATGTTTCCAACACTCACTGTAAATACGTCCTGTCAACAATCAAACAGCAGTGACAATACCTACACAATCCATTAAATACGTCCTGTCAACAATCAAACAGCAGTGACAATACCTACACAATCCATTAAATACGTCCTGTCAACAATCAAACAGCAGTGACAATACCTACACAATCCATTAAATACGTCCTGTCAACAATCAAACAGCAGTGACAATACCTACACAATCCATTAAATACGTCCTGTCAACAATCAAACAGCAGTGACAATACCTACACAATCCATTAAATACGTCCTGTCAACAATCAAACAGCAGTGACAATACCTACACAATCCATTAAATACGTCCTGTCAACAATCAAACAGCAGTGACAATACCTACATGATCCACTAATACAGTACAACAGACTTGTGAAGCAAGTGACACACATCAGTCGACACCACCCACCCACCCACCCACCCACCCACCCACCCACCCACCCACCCACCCACTCTCCCACCCACCCACCCACCCACCCACCCACACAGCCGTCATTCCAACCGTCATCCATCCGTCATTCCATCAATCATCTGTCCATATGTCCATCCACCCATGGATGGATGGATGAGTGGATGATGCATGGATGTAAAGATGGATGGGTGGATGATGCATGGATGTAAAGATGGATGGGTGGAATATGATGGATGGATGGGTAGATGATGGGTGGATGACATATGGAAGATATATGGATGGATAATGTATGAATTATGGATGGATGGATGGATAATTGATGAATTATTATGTTTTGTCAGAGTATCAACATACAAAGGTATGTATCAAACTGACACTTTGACTGTCTATGAACTATGAACTGACCGGTAGATCCTCATGTTGATCCATCAGATAGGCACCATGTCCCGCAGCTACAGCCTCCTTGTACTCCCGATGGGCCGTCTGCTTCTCCTTCACCTCCCCAACCACATGCTTCCCGTTGATAAACGCCTCAAAGCCACAAACAACAGCCATTTCTCCGAGCGGAAACACGTACTTCGCCTCGATCGGTTCGTTGTTCTCATTGACATATGCCTGCAGCACTACCACCTGGTGACAAAGTCAAACATGAAATTAAAACTCCATCCATAATTAATTTAGCCCATAGTGAATTAGGTTCATTGATGTTTAAATCGGGAGTGTTTTTGTTTATTAAAACTGGACCCGGTCAAAACTAATTCATTAATTTGTTTGATGATTTCATTCAAACTAAATAACACATTTGAGCATTAACCCTAGTTGACCCTAACACTGACCTGTGCAGCAAGGTCGACAAGTTTCGCCCTAATGTGGACAGACGTTAGCGGTACGGGAGCATCAGAGGAAGAGACAAGCCCCGACGTGACTGTTGATTGGGGATCCACTACGTCCTTTACGTCTTCCAACCCTAAAACAAGACAAACACCATTCATGACATATACTGCTTTAAAAATATAAAATTCATACTTTTTAGATTTCCAAAATAAGAAAATAAGATAGATTATGCTGTGTGAAATTATTTCTGACTTACAGTATTATGCAATTGCCGATACCACATCAAGGTAATTTTTTTTAACCATATTTCACTGATATGTATATAAATATTCATCTGATGCAGGTGTATAAAAAGTCATACATGAAAAACGTGCTATAAATCATGACAATTATTTTATGCATTTGCAATAAAAAAACTGAACATTAGTTATTAGACCAAAAATCACTGCCCAGATGTACAAACATTTGACTGGTTGATGCAGAGACAGGGTTAGCATTCAGCTGCATCACCAATCATGTACACCTGTACAAGGAATATACATATATATGTATTAGTATATACTAAGTATACACTAAGTATAACAACATGATTGTTCCCTGAAATTTCTCATTAACTTGTCTACTTTATCTTACTAAAAATGTCAAACGCAAACTCACAGACAGGTATTCATATATTCATACTATAAAGCACTGCTAACATGTTCGTCCCAGTTACCTATTTCTACCACATCGGCTGATATATCTTCGGAAGCTGAGATTTCCTCCTCCGACTGGGAGATGATCCCCTTGACCTTGTCATTTGGGAGGGTGAACTCAACAAGGTAACGCTGACGTTGCTGACTGGTGTCATAGATGGCATATTCGTCATCCTGCATGGACAACACAATGTAGACGTGTGTCAGCGAGACGTCCACACCTTGAGATTTTATTTAGATGATTTGGAATTATTCATTTTTTTAACACAAAATGTTGTGATGTCACGTAGTTGAGTTGGGTTTAAGCAACAAATACACCTGTCGACTTCCGTCATCCACAACCAGCACACGTTGTACCTTTTAACACAGAACAGTCACAATGTTGTCCGCTTCCACACAAATGACAAATCGGCCTGGGAGTGATTTACGCGGAAGCAGATGATGTTACGGCCCATCTGTGTTAAAACAACACAAAACAGCAGACGACAGATGGTGGGTACAGAGGACAGGTGTGTTCGATGCCTTAGTCATTTTTTTTTAGTATAAAATGTTATGTTGACTATACATTTCTGTGAATTTGTAACATTTTGGCTGAGGAGTATAGAGACGGAGGCAAAGAGAGGAATAGATGGAGAATAATGATTGAAGGGGCAGACGGTCGAAGCTAGCTGGTTGGCAAGGGAGATGAACGATGCTGGATGAACGGGCTGATGCATTCCTCTCAGGACAAGTGACAATGACTGATGACACTTATGTTGCCCTTATACACTGATATTCTCAAGACAGAAATAATTTTTTAGTGGTCTTCTGTCTAACATTATTGTCTCAGTTAAATATTTTATAGCCAGCTATCTGACAGGTTAGAGATCAAAGTATGATAACCCAGTATTCGAAAAAATTTCTCTGTACAAAAAATCTTACATGGCTGCTAAAATTTGTTTTCACAAATGATAAAAAAAATTCAAAATGAAAACTTATTTGATTCACCTGAAAATCCGACTGAATGCTCTCGGTCTTCCGCACTCCATGAACACTGCTGTAGCCACTAGGTGGTGCTGTCAGTTCAGTGTCGAACTTGTAGCAATCGGCACACTTTCCAAGGGAGACCTCGTTAATGAGTAGCATTCTGGTTCCCTTTGTGTTGGATGGCTGCGAGTACTTGACCCAAGTACTACAAACATACGAGACATCACTGCATTTGGCCGGCACTTCTTCAACAATATGATTAGTTACCCCACTAGTCCACCATGCCCCATCTTTCTCTCAGTCTCCACACTTAGCTGCCATTTTTGTGGAAATTTCAAAATGCTACCTGAACTTCCTGTAAGTTACTAATGCTACTTAACTTGGTTTTCTTGCTCTAAAATATACCTTTACTTTCAAGTATGACACACTGGACCACTGATTCACCAGATAAATGTACCAAAAACTAGTATTCAAATTCTTTTCTTATTGTGTATTCATAAATGGTACACATCATCTCTTAAAGATCTACTATTTTATACCATGTCCTGTCCTCCTAAATTGTTGAAACAGCATTTCCTGTACAACTCCAATGATTGCTTGAACCAAGTTTATAAGTTAAACATCAGTCAAACAAGGGAAACCTTGACTGTGTACAAATATTATTAATACAACTGAAAACATAAGTTTCAACTCAACAGTGATAGTGAACCCTTAACTCAGCATGCATACCATTCGTGTGTGCAAACATGCAAGTGCATGCACACACAGATGGTTTGTAATTTATGATGTTGAAGCCACTTAGACATCACATGAAGACACACCTGTAATCGTCAGCGAAATAGATGCCACTACCCAGCATGCCTGCGTCAGTCTTTTGCCCTCCAAAGTCATCAACCACAACTTTGGGCTTAAGTAGGCCTCTGAAAACACAAAATCCAAACTATTATATTTTGGGCAGAGGTAGGAAAAGGCATAGTAAAAACTGTCATACCATTTGCTAGCAATCATATGGTTAATGGTCCCTCCTTAATGAATAATCATTTTTTTACTTGTCTCGTTTCAGACTAATTTCGTATCAAATTTAATCTACCTAGTATCGATTACGACATTATAGCTCATTTGTAAGAGATATTTTTATAGTCTCTGTGAAATCATTGGACAAACTATTAAATTATTTTGCCCAGATCCAGAAAAAATTCTTGAAAAAGGGCAAAAGCGGTCTGGCGCAATATATTATAAGGTAAAGGTATTCACACTTTCACAAGTTACCTGATCTAACAATCAAAGTAAATACTTTCGATGTTTTTAACAAAAGTAGAGAGACACGACTTTGCACTTTTTTTATTAAATCAACGTCACACAATTACTTATTAAATATTATAGACATTTTAACATCAACAAACCTGATTCGCGATGGGCTAAATCAACTGAGGAGCGAGTTTTAACTTGTGAGGAACCATAAATAAACAATGTTGAAATTCTGCTAAGCATTCATCCATAAATATAATCAACTGTTTATGAAAACAAGAATGCGAACCCATTTCAAAGAAACACCTACCTGTATTCCAGGGTCCAGTACAACCTACCTGTATTCCAGGGTCCAGTACAACCTACCTGTATTCCAGGGTCCAGTACAACCTACCTGTATTCCAGGGTCCAGTACAACCTACCTGTATTCTAGGGTCCAGTATAACCAACCTGTATTCCAGGGTCCAGTACAACCTACCTGTATTCCAGGGTCCAGTACAACCTACCTGTATTCCAGGGTCCAGTATAACCTACCTGTATTCCAGGGTCCAGTACAACCTACCTGGATAAGATGCCTACAAAGTTCTTTACGCTGGACGCGTGAAAGAGAAGGCGTTTGTTGCCGAAGTTGCCGTTGAAGACTGCCTCCTCTACGCCACGGTGAAGGGCATAGATGTTGACAACTGACACGTTGTTTGCCCTAAAACAGTGTCATTACAGTCAAGGTATCTCTAACATTGAAATAGCAGCAAAACAAGGCTTCAGTCCAGTGCAAACATGTTTGGCCTCATCATAAAAATTTGGCCCACAAAAACAAATCCTTCGTGTTTGTAAGTAAGAGAGATTTGTGGTCCAGTAACCCCAGGTCCAATAGGTTGGGGGTTGAGTATGTAGGGTTAATACCCTTATCGCATAGTTACTCATGAGAAAACTCATAAGGACATGTGTACATGCCTTACATGACACAGAGAAACAGTAAAAGAGTAGTTAAAAAAGTAAGCTGGTGCTGGGAGACATAACATTTTACAGTTTTGATTTCATGTTTTCTGTGCAAATAAAGTAGTCATTTGCAATTTTATTTCACCAGTGATCTGACATTTGTGAATCCATGATGTAACACTGGGGGCTGTCTCAATGACAGAAATGGCCATTCTGTAATCTAACCCATTGGGGGCTGTCTCAATGAGAGAAATGGCTATGCTGTAAATTCACCCATTGCGGGTTGTCTCAATGTGAGAAATGGCCTTGCTGTACACTCACCCATTGGGGGTCGTCTCAATGAGAGACATGACATTGCTGTACTCGACGGTGTCTTTACTCAGTGGCGCAATGTGGCACCGCAGGGCGCGGTACTTGGCCTCCAAACTACTTCGCACCGCCCAGCTGGTCGCTTCGCTCACTGACACCATGTCCTTCAGCAACTAGAGGTCAAACACAGCCATCACACATCATGATAGCCATCATCAAACACAGCCATCACACATCATGATAGCAAAAAATTAAGAAGATGAAAGATAATAAATCACCTGGAGTTGATGGGATACCACCAAAACTGTTTAAGGAAATTGTTTAGCCAATTAGTACACCACTTGCAAAATTGTTTAACTTGTCACTAGAAGAAGGAATAGTTCCTTCAGAATGGAAAGAAGCAAACATTACGCCGCTATTTAAGAAGGGATCGAGGAACAAGCCAGAAAATTACAGACCAGTGAGTTTAACATCAGTTGTATGTAAATTACTCGAAACATTAATTAGAGACCACATGGTGGAATTCCTTGTAAAACATAAATTAATAAATACATCTCAACATGGATTCCTAAAAGCAAGGTCATGTCTAACCAATCTCTTATGTTTTTTAGAAGAAATTACAAAGTGGGTAGATGACGGGTCACCAGTGGATGTTGTCTACTTAGATTTTCAGAAAGCTTTCGATAAAGTGCCACATCAAAGATTGTTACTTAAACTAAAAGCCCATGGTATAGGTAATGATGTAATCAACTGGATAGAAAAGTGGCTTACACACAGAAGACAGAGAGTAATCATTAGCAATTTTTTAATTGCTAATGATTGTAGTGACCGCACAATGTTTTGTTTTCAATATACCAGTTAAAAATGTATTACATAAATAATAATAAATAATTTAGGTTCTTTTATAGTACATATTCCCGTACTTGACAGGTCAATGCACTTTACAATACAATAATACATGAATAAAAATGCAAATAATTATGCTTATAATCAAAATATTAAATATATATATATATATATATATATATATATATATATAATAATAATTATTGTACAGTATTAAACAAAAACTCATTTATATCTAGTTAAAAAAAAGTCATATTATAAAGTAAATAAATAAATTGAAATACAGCATACTTGATAACCAAATTAAAATAATATAATAACTATATTGAACATTGTTCAAATTAAGAAAAAAATGTTAAAATGATAAATTGTAAAACTATCGTAGCAACCTAGTACAATGTCACTGGTCATAAAAAGTTTGAACAGGTGGGTTTTTAGTGCTTGTTTAAATGTCTGTAGGTCGCAATGAGTTAAATCAACTGTGGAATGAGTTTTTAAAAACATCCCAATAACACATTTCTTACACTTCTACAACTTGGAATCACTGGTGTTCAGCATACCTGGCACAGGTCCTGTTTCTTTGCCATGGTGCTCTTGCTGTTCACTGGCTGTTGGTGAGTAGACTTGTGTGGGAGATGTGAGTAGAATTCGTCACTGAGCCTTTCCACTGCTGACTTCCCTTCTGGCTTATTGAGAGCTTGCTTTAATTCCACCAACACAGCTTCAGCTTTCTCTATCTGCAACATGGATAGGAAGTAGGGCATGATAGGAAGTATGACATGATAGGAAGTAGGACATGATAGGAAGTAGGGCATGATAGGAAGTAGGACATGATAGGAAGTAGGACATGATAGGAAGTAGGACATGATCAGAAGAAAGCACATGGAAGACAAAATAAACCGGTTGAGTGGCCTGAAAAATGACAAATGTTATTAAATTTTGAGAAGCGTAAAAGCATACACATAGGACATGGAAATATGGAAAAAGAATATAAAATGGGGAATGCTGTACTAGGTAGAACCACAAAAGAAAAGGACTTAGGAATAACATTTAGTGCTGACGTGAAAGTTTCAGAGCAATGTGGGATTGCTGCTTCAAAAGGTAATCAAATTCTAGGATTAATTAGGAGAACTATCACATATAAGGATAAGCAGATAATTTTACCCCTGTACAACGCGATAGTTAGGCCGCATTTAGAATATTGTATACAAGCATGGAGGCCATATCATAAGAAGGACATAGATAAGCTAGAATGAATACAATGAAGAGCAACAAAAATTATTTCAGAATTGAGAGACCTAAGTTATGAAAGCTGCTTATTGGAATGTGGTTTGACAACACTAGAGACCAGGAGACTAAGAGGAGGCCAAATAGAAGTGTTTATAATAGTGAATGGTTATGGGGATATTGATAGGAATACGTTCTTCAAAGACAGTAGAACCAGAGGACACAAAGCAGCATTAGTTAAGGAACAGTGTAGGTTGGTTGAAAGTACTCATTCTAACAGAGGGTGATTAATGAATGGAACTGTCAAATGATTGTGTTGATGCTAGTAGTGTGAATGTTTTTAAAAAACATTGACAGATATCTGATATGGGTGGGCTATATAATTATAGATGATTGGATGGCAATCTTGTTAAATTGTGTTTAAAAGACTCAGAAACAACAGCAGAACACAGCAATTCACTCATTCATTTGTATTCTGTTGTGAGGTGGTTAGCAGAATTGACTGAGCTGCGTCATGAACACTTCTACAGTGGCTCATGGGAGATGGCGTCTACGACAGGTTACATATTTACCCGTGTTTGATCTTTTACTTCCCCTGGCATAGACACCATAAGAACCAACGGCTTTTAGTGTCTCTTTCTTTCTTTACCCCTGAATCCATCACAGACATCACCACACACAGAAGACTCTGGTGGTTTAGGCACCTTTGTTGTGCCAGGTATGCCAAGAAATAACATCATTAGTTAAGCATTCAAGGACAATAGATGAAAGGATGGCCACTGAAGAGATGAAGACCAGATCAAAAGTGAATTCCTGACCTGGTCTGCCTTGATGTCCTGCAGTGGAACACGGAGTGTCTGGTCCAGTTCCCCTACCGCCTCCTGCCAGATGTGTTCTAGAAGGTCGGACACTTCTTCTGACATGCTGCATTGCTCCATTCCATAATCACACAACATCTGTCAAGGAGGTAAAATCAACGGTATGTGAATAACAGACATATGGCAGAGAAGCAAAGTAATCAACAACATGTGCAGAAGGAGGCAGAGTAAATAATGCATGAAAAGCAGACATATGTTGGGGAGAAAAAGCCATCAACACTTAATCAAATAAATGATAATTATGAAATAAATTTTTTTTACGGTATTGCACCTAAATAATGGGTTTACATATGATATACTGGCTATGTTCAGGAAATACGTATATCTTATGGTAAAGAATTAAATAAGTTCTGAAACATGTCATATTTTATTGCATTGTGATGCCACATGAATACTTTGTTGGTACTTCAAGATTGCTAAGATGTAAACTTCTAATTGGTCTAGTCTGCAAATAACATAACTTCAGCACCTGCCTTAGAGATTAACATCGGGTCAGAAAGTATTTGCTTTACCATTAGAATATACAATATTCATAACCTATACGACACCTATTGGCTAAGAATGAAACCATCATCTTAAACAGTGCTATTGCGCATGCGTGAGAATATTGTATATGTTTGTGACATCACTGCGATGTTTGTTATGCCATTGCGATATGTCTGTGAGACGGTCATTGCAATGCCTGAAACTGGCAGATTTCGAAATTTGTCATACAAATATACTGTCAATTTATAATTATAAATTCCAAAAGGGATTGTTTTATTTAGGTAAACATGTAGGTAGTCAGCTTTGTCATCTGCTGTCACACAACAAACAATATTCATGACACGTACACCACCTATCAGAATAAAACCAGGGTGGTGGGTTGTCATAAAATCTAGTGATAACACATGTGTGAGAATACTGTCTATTGCTGGAAGGAGTCATCGCATAAGTTCTAAGTCCAAAAACCCGTATAGTGTTTAGTACTGGTTCAGACCAACCACACCCCCCAATACGTGGTGTGGGACATAAGATAATGTGCATATTGCCAATCAAACGTGGTGATGACCAAACCAATACATAAAGCTATACATTTTTTTTTACTTTGAGAACTTATCTGACCATCCCTAAGTTGCTCTGATTTACCTGTCTGAACTTTGGAGAGCCAATCCTCGGGGAGAGGAACTCCCTGGTCTTGCTGTAGTTGTTTGTGGACGTTGTCCAGTATCTGTAGAGTTGATCAAAGAGGTCAAGCGCCCCATCAGACATCTCACTGAACCTGGCTTCCTTTTGTCCCAAATCATCCTGAATAATCAATAAAACATTCTGTAGACAATGCTTTGCAAGACAGACTGACAATCTGTTGAAAATATTTACGAATACAAAGCAATTTTATTTTTTACGTATCTTGTTTCAGATTCATTTAAGTAAAAATTTAACCTGTCTAGTATCGACTATGACATGCTAGCTTTTTTCTTTCTTTTTTCTTTTAAATGAAATTCAACAAAAAGAAGAGTAAGGTGGCCATGTGTAGCCCACCTATATATGTTATGACATAAGGCAGTTCATATTGCAACTTTCCCCATTTAATGACCAAAAAACTAATTTATTACCGATGAATTTAACAAAAGTACACATTCTTTTATTAAACCAGCATATTACTTAAACTATCATGCACTACATACTTGAACATCAATGAACCTGATTCACGATGGAGTAAATATTACTTAAACTATTCACACACTAGACTTGAACATCAACGAACCTGATTCACGATGGGCTTAATATTACTTAAACTATTCACGCACTACAGACTTGAACATCAATTAACCTGATATCACGTCCACAGAACAGTTATCGGAAAACTAATCTTACTGGTATTAAAACCTGCATAAAGACCACAAAAGAAATATTCCAGCACTAAAATCTTCACTTGGCTAGTAAACATAGCTAAATTTTAATGCACCAGCATCTAGATATATTTCCTTTGTTAAGACAGTTGCATTTATATTAAGTACAATAAATGTAAATTATGCAAGAGTACAAAGATTAAGGAAGAAGACGGTCTGCTATGTTCAATCAATAGAAGAAAGCTGGCCAAGTGTGTCTATTGGAAAAGAAGAGAGAAGTATTAAGCAGCATAAAAGAACTATCAGAAACAACATGACATGAAGAGGCAGAAGAAAATGGGATGGATTGACAACATCAAGCATTGGACAGATGGTGCACTTGAAGTGGTTAAGAGACCGCAAGAAGACGCCAACAGCCTGTGACAAAGACCGTCACTGGACCAGTACCTTATCGCTGAGTTCCCCAAAGTGTGTGAACACCCTGTATCTGTTATCGTCGGTTCCTGGTGTCGAGTCTCGAGGTGCAACATGAATTTCTAGCACACAAAACTTGGTCACCATCAAACTCTTCCATTTCACTTTCTATTAAGGAAAAGAGACGTGTGAACATTAAAATAAGTCTACATTTTACATACATAATTCCAGTTTGCACATTATACTTGACCTACGTGTGTACATATTTCTTTTATTCTGGTCATATACACATACACATGCATGCATACACTTATATGAATGAGACAACTGAAAGTGTATATCCTTACTACCAGGTGAAAAAACCACACACAGAGGTATGTGTAAAGCCTTACAATATTACATCTGTGACAGTCAGTATTCAGTTGTGAAGGGATGTACATTAACATGGATTTATGTAGCTATACACGCACGCACACTCAAAGGTATGAAAATGTATAATTTACGTAAAAGGCCACAAGAAATCTCTTTGGCACATTATATTTTGCAGTAAAAAGATGTGGCTATTATTGCTCACCTTGACCAGCACAACACTTTTTGCCACTTGGTAACTGTCATCATACTGGGGCGCTTTGTTATCGTCCCATTGCCACACCTTAACTGTCTGCAGTTGGACAGTCTTCCTCTTGGATGGTCCGTCTGACTTGGTGTTTGCCGCTGGTGAAACCAACCATAAATTATCCTTAAAGTTACAAAGTCAGATAAATTTTTTATCATAAAATCGCATTATATATAGTTTAAATTATATCTTAACCACTGTGTTTTAATGAACCACAATTTAAAATATACTTTGACCGTTTACACCAAAGTAAAGCAGGGTTGTTTGATTTAAATCATTTGATTTAAATTATTGATTTAAATCACTCAAAAAAATCAAAAAAATCATTGATTTATGATTTTTTTGACTTCCAGTTTTTTTAATCGCTGATTTATATGAATTTAACACAAATAATTGTTTACAAGCATTGAGATCAACAAAGTTTTGTATGTTTTTTAATACAAAACATAAAGTGCGCACACTTGTGTAGCTGTATTGTCACCAGATAGCCTGATAGTCAAATATTTTATGACATTGTGTATGTTTGAGCTATTCCCTTTCTGAATGCAGTGAAGCCACACAAACTTGTCTTCCAGAGGAAGTAGCTTTTCAACACATAAGCCCTGAGTTAAAGTCCACTTATAGCTTGTGCTAGTTGTTACCAATTCAGTGTGTTGGCTAAGTTGTTTAATACTGTACCAGTCTGTATTCTGGTTAGAGACCCTTAGAGTACACAGAGCCCTGGACAGGTGCTAATCCACCCTACAGGCAAACAATAATTACCACTGTTACAGCCACAGACACACAGCATGCTTTCCTTTCCAAGACAGATTATGCAACTACAGGGGGTGAGGCCTTGTGGACATTGTCTAATGTCTTCATATAAGCAAAAATTATGTACCCTCTGTTAAGACAAGAACCCAAATCGATTTGAATAGAACATGTTTGAAAGAGTTTACAAATTTAAACATCTATATAAATATCTATATACCAGATTTAAAAAAAAATAAAATAAAAATAAATCCGATTTAAATTAAAAAAATCAGATTGTTTTGACTTTTTTTTATATAAAAATCATGATTTTTTTTCAACTCTGACGTAAAGCCAGTCTTTCTTTATGCGTGTGAAACATGGCACATAACAAAGGCCTTAACACACAAAGTGCAGAATGTCATTAACAGATGCTTGAGGGCCATCCTTCACATCAAATGGCAGGACAAAATCACAAACGAAGAAATCTGGAGAAGAACAGGACAAGCACAAGCAGAAGCCCAGATCAAGAAAAGAAAGGGGGATTGGCTCGGCCACGCCCTGCGAAAACCAACATCCTAAAATTTAACAAGATTTAACAAGATCTTGTTAAATTTTAAAAATGGAACCTACAAGGGAAACGAAAGAAAGGAAGACCCCGGTCCACCTGGAGAAGGTCTGTGGAGACTGAAGGGCGGAAGTTAGGACATTCCTGTGGTCAGCTGGAAGTTTTGTCCCGAGACATGGCCAAGTAGAGGAAGCTTGTGGTCAACCTATGCTCCACACGGAGTACAAGGGTATAAGTCAGGCTGACCATTTAATGTTTAATTCGGGGCGAAGAATGCTAAATAGCAAGGTCAATAACAAAAAAGTGTATATATATATATATATATATATATATATATATACACACTTTATATACACACGCACGCACGCACGCACGCACGCACACACACAGCACAAACACAGTTTTCCTGGAGAACAAATACAAATTCTAACAGCACCATTTTCTTTGTAGAAATATAAAATATATAAAACAATTTGAGAACATTTCTGCTAAACAGTATAATAATAATAATAAATAATATGTTTATAGTGTGCCATGTACCTGGTAAAAACCTGCTCAAAGGTGCTAACAATATTAAAATAAGTAAAATAAGTTTAAAATAAGTTAAAATATGCAGGATTGGGGTTCTGACAGTCACAAAGGTATTTCTGACAAGATAACGTCAGAAACTGCCAGAAACTACCTTCTGACAGGTTTCTAATGTCAGAAACTGTCAGTATCTAATCTTTCTTATGGATAGAAAGAACAACAAAATCATGAGTCATGTAAAATAAAACATTTCTTTAGTTAACATTTTCAGTTAACACATTCAGTTATTAATAGTTCTGATCTTAGTCAAAGTTGCTAATATATTCACAATTTACCATCTCATGTTAATGTGACAATCTCTACACAACAATTTACCTCTTATTAGCACTTTATGCAAATAAAACAATTTACCTTAATGTCCACCTAATAGTTGCTAACATAATTTTTCACAATTTATCAATACATTTGTAATGCTTAATCTTAACTCCAACAACTCCACCAAGAAATCTTTGCCTAGCCTTTTATTGCCTTCCAAATTGTCACTGTCACCTGTCCACAGTCCACAGTTCACTCAGTTCAGAGATGTCCTCTCCAATGTTGTTGCTGGTAAGCAGTTACCATTTGTAACCTACACCTATCCTGTTGTTTTAAAAGCTAGCTGCCTAGTGAAACTACAGTGCCACAATTATTTCTGTAATTATTATGTGCTAACAAAGCAAACAAATTCGACCACAATATAATACACAGAGTAAAAGATAGATGTGCATATGAATGGTGACAGGATAATAATGCATTAATATACGGATTTTAATTTACTGTCTACACATTAAATAAAATGGCACATTTTTTTCCTGATGCTTTATAGTTATAAATGTCAGAAAAGTATTACGTCAGAATGGTTTTCTGACGATTTCTTATGATTTTTTTGACAGTTTCTGATGTTTAGATGTCAGAAAGGTATTTCTGACGAGGCGGTAAATACTATGGTATTTACCGTGGTATTTACTGTCTTGTCAGAAACTCGCCTACCCTGAAAATATGTTAAATACGTAAAATAAATAAATTATTAAATAAACGGTCACCAATTCTTCTAATAAAGATAAAAACACCCACCAACAATTTTTCCACTGCCAAATTCCTGTGCTTTCGTCTTGCCAACAGCGATGTAACTGTCTGCGTCCAACAGTCTCCCAGCCTCCAGACAGGCATCAATAAAGTTCAAGGACACTACCGGGACCCGGTACTTCAGAGCAGTTCTCGCCTTGTATGTGTCCGAAGCATTCTCACGGTCATCTACCACCAGGTGGCTGCACTGTATGAAGCATTTAAAGTTCAGTTAACTTTGTATTCAAGGGAGCATTCAAAGTTCAGTGAATTTCGTATTCAAGGGAGCATCTCAAAATGTGTTCACATGACCCTATATCAAAGAAGCCGATTTTTCACATCCAGTAACAAACGTTTGGTCTGATTATAACAAATTAACCTACAATTATGATTGCTGTTTTCGAAGTGTGACTTGTTAATCTTCCTTCTAATTTACTGCTGTAATATACGAAACACTTTCGAAAAATTATGCAATCATATTCCCAAAATTCTTGTTCCATTTTTAGCCATGTGTTCCTGACAGAGTGTAAGTGAATATACTTACCTTCTTTGTGAGGACAAAAGAAACAACTCCATCATTATCTGTTATTGTCTTCCTCAACTGCTGTTTTTTCTTGAAGGGGACATTTATTCCAAGCTCAAGAGCAATCTGGCATCCACTGAAGATATTCATTTCTGAAAGTGTAAGCAGCACGCAGTTTTTTGTTACCTGAGATTGGGAGGTAGTTCAGCTTAACGAGAACAATAGTAAGACGCCGGATAATGTGGACAGGTCACATGGTGCAGGTCGATGGAGGTAGGCCAACTACCAAAGAGAGCAGAGGCAGTAACACAGTGATGCCGCAAAAAAAGGCAATAAAGATGGGAAGACTGTGTTAAAGGGGTGTGAGAAAGACAGAGCAGTGTGAACAATGAAGGGAAACTGTTGCTGATAGGGGGAAGTGGAAAATGGCAACAACCAAATGGAGTTACAACAATACAAGCCCCTTTAAAGGGACCTACGAGGCCGACTTGTTGATTCAAGCCACAGCTAGGGGCTGACTCGAGTTGCACATTTTGCGACTTGACTTGGAGGTCACTGACTTGAGACTTGACTTTTTTGCCAACAAGTCTGGTGGGCCAGTGGTAATGTACACAAAACAAGAACGATACCAAAACTAGATCATGTTGTTGTGACAGGCTACACAAAATTCAATGATTATAAGTAATAATAAGTAATTATAAGTAATAATAAGCGGGCCGGTGATTGGTGAACCCTGTTGACTTCGGACTTGACTTGGAATTCAGAGCAATGAGCCAAGACTTGGAGATCAATGACTTAAAAACCTAACATACCAGTTTGTGATTTGCCAACATCAACAAGTCTACTCCGAGAAAGAATAACAATTCACAACACACGAAAGCAACTATATACCCCTTTTCAATCTACGCCTATACTATAGGCATGCATACCAACAGAGAATTGTCATCCGATTTCTGACACACCTGCCATTATCGCTTGAATGATGACAGGCCTACCTGTTTGCGTGCGTCGTCACGGTCGGAGTGACAGAAGTAAGCGGTCTGAATGTAATCGTCGTTGACTAAATATTTCGATAAGGTTTGGGAAGAACGTAAATGCATGTCTATATGTAACACTATTGCAGCGTCACTGAAGTATGCCCTGCGCAAGTAAACAATCCTCGGTTGTTGCTGACACCGCTATTTTACACCTCATTACTACAATAGTCAATACAATAGTCAATAGGCTAGCTCATATGACTTGTAGTCATTCGCAACTCGAGTCTAGGCACACAGACAGTCACAGGCCACAACTATTGACGCATTCGATCTGCATTGATCGTCATGCTAATGTTTCGTCTGGTTGCTGAACCAATTCACACACTTCCTCACAGCCACTGCTATCATCTAACTGACGTGCTAAACAGGTTTATCGTTAGTCCAAACCACGTACCTCCAGCCCTGTTTAAAGGACGCCTGCATGCGCGAATGTGTATCAAGGTTTCAGATCTCTATTTTACTTCCTGGGTCTACGTAACGAAAGTAGTGCCTGCAATTTCGAAACGATACCCAATTTTGGCAATATTTTGTTCACTTGATTTTCGTGTACGTGTGATATAGTCATGTTTGAAGATGCTGTATATATATATATATATATATATCTAAATGTGTATAGTGGCTGGCTGAAACGTCAGTGGCTGTAGGGTCACGTGCCCTACCTTTGCGTATGAAGACACGATGTCGTTGTGTTGATCGTGCATGTTGATAAGAAAATATTATCAGTATTTTACTCCCGGATTCATGGAGTAATCACAAATTTAACCTTTTCTGTTTGTGCGGCTGTGGAATTGATCTTTCTGTGTGTGCAGTTGTCTGTGTTTATAATTGCCGACGACTGGTGATATTTTAAAGTTTTTAACTTAGCAACTCTGATAAGGGCGGGCTACACATAGATGAGAAAATTGTTGGACTCTCGATAAGCCAATGGCTTCCTTGACCACTTGCCATCAGGAACTTGTTGTTCGAGATGGCAATCTTGTTAAATCTCTTGTTAAACTCGCCTCGATTATACAGGCTCCGTGCTGTGGCGCCACCGTTTGTCGCGCACATCACCGCATGGATGCAAAGTGTATGGGGAAGCACAGACATAAATAGAACACACGTTAGTAAAACAAGACCGCTAAGCTCTTATCAGTTGACACATGATAAAGTGATGCCGGCATGGACCAGTGACATTCATACTACTGCACGGCAAGAACCCACTGGAGGCCCAGTGTTTATACTGTACAGCACCCAGTCTTCATCATATATCTATAGATATGCAGTACTAATAAGAGATTGTTACTATATAGCTATATATACTTAATACCTTATTACATGCACAATCTATCCATGCGCCTTGTATATCAAATACCATACCATATTATCTATAACAGTAGCACCACTAAACATGATCGAAACTGAACTTTCTGAAGTGCTCTATACATGTATTAGATAATGACTGCAAGAGGTCAAAATCTCAATAAGCCCTGTTGAACATTCTTCTCTAAGGTCCCAAAAATATTCTTTTCCCATCTTCCAACACATTCCCAGCTGCTCCATCACAGCTATTTCCACCTGCAGATCAAGATCTCTCGAATGTTATCTGGCCAACTTGCCCAAGGACACGCCTCATGTAAAGAAATGCGCTCTCTCTGTCAATTGTTTTAGTAGGCAACCTTTCACATGGTTTGTCAAACAAATGCATAGAATGCAATGAATGTTGCACTGTGTACAGAATGAGTTACATGATAGTGGTTTATACAACGAAGAAAAGGCAAACGACGACCAAAAAGGGGAGAGCCTCATTAAATGCAGATGACTTAATAAAGAAAAAAAATCTTATTGATGAGCTGACATCTAGTAGAATTTTATAAAAGAGTTACAAATATGCATACATGCACGGACACATTATTTATAAAACTGAATCCTACCCCTATAACATTTTATGTTGCACCCAATCAATGTGACTACTGGGAAACACTTAATGTACGCTCCCCCAAGAAAAACAAACGTATCTGTAATATATTGATATTTCAGAACATTTTCGAAACTGTTACATTCATTCACATATACACTAACACAGCACACACATTTGTGACATAAATTACCTGAAAATAACGAGATGTTAGATCCTGTCTTCTGTTGATTCGTACAGCTGTAAGCCACACTGGAAATAACCATATTTGTTTTCCCACAACTTTCTCCAGCAAGCCTCCAAGATGTTTGTCTTGAAGAGTTTAACACTAATGCATGTATGAACAACCCAACTGCCCACACTTATAACACAACTGCTGGGACCACCCTCACCCAAATTATTTATCAGTCTGGTGGCCATGGCCCATTAAGAACAAACGACAATGCAAATCTTCAAATTAATTGGTTCCTGGTGTCATCGTCACTGGCTACTAGTTTATAATTCTCTGGTAGCCACCTCATCTTCATTGCTTTTGTTTGCCTTGTATTGTAAATGATGATGGTGAGGAAGAAATACATTAACTTACTTACTCACTTACTCACTTACTTACTTACATATGTTAGACAACTATTTTTAACATGCTATGTTCACACTATAAACAGTACTACTTTGTATAGCAGGTCAAAGGTCAAGGTCAGTGACCTAACAGATGTTTGTTAAAACGTTATTTAACTGCCGCATGATGCGTATCTCTGGATAGAGCAGTATCTTTATTTAAGATCAAACCCAGGACTTTAGGACCATTAGGACCAAAGTTATGTCTAGATATGTGTTATAAGGTAAAGCGCAATGTTTGCCATTTTTTTATCATTAATATGCAATAACCCAAAAACTAGTTTACTTACAAGTCTGAAATTACGCTTAAGTAAATTTCACATTTGTGTGCCAATTTTTTTTTATCGGAGGGGGTAAAGTACATTGCTTGCTGATTTCATATGGAATGACCCTATACACACACTTTACACAAGGAGAGCACACCTTCCATCCTGTCATGTGACTTAAACACATAGGCCATATTGACCAGGAACTTTACACCAGGAGGTCGGATCCTTCCATCCTGAAAAAAATCAATGTATGGTACAACATGAAATTGGTTTCTTGGAGGAGACAGGGTAGTGGCTGTTTCTTTTAGTATCACACATCAAAGTATTTCGTAAAGAAACATGTTTACTTTCCAATCACAGGTCATAAGGGTGCTGATCTCGAGGGCATGATCACAGGTCATAAGGGTGCTAACCTCGAGGGCATGATCACAGGTCATAAGGTTGCTGACTTCTAGGGCATGATCACAGGTCATAAGGGTGCTGACCTCGAGGGCATGATCACAGGTCATAAGGGTGCTGACCTCGAGGGCATGATCACAGATCATAGGGGTGCCGACTTTGATAGCATGATCACAGGTCAAAAGGTGCTAACTTCAGAATATGAATATTGTTGGTTACAGCATGAAGAATGAAGACAGATGTAATTCAAGTTTTATGTTGAGGGAACTCAAGTTAAATAACATAATAATACTTAAAGAACATTGTACCGGAACCGAACAGATCAATTAACACCATCACATATTCACCAAAATGAGTACATATACAATTTACTTCTACCATACTGTCAAATTATCATTTGTAACATTAATAAACTATCATGAGGTACTGAGAAAATGTTCATCTGCTAATAGTAATACAGTACCATATATGTACAAGTCATAATACTAAACATTGAAATTATATACTAAAAAATCATAATATTGACACATTTGGGACATAAAAAAGTTATATCATTGTGAATATATAAGACATAATAAAAACTCATGAAATAACTTCCACGTGACTAAATACCACATGTAATTACATACCTCAAAAAGCAAAATCCCTCCGAAAAATGGAATAGTACCCTTCTTTCTCTAAAACTATATTAATATTATGTTACAAACATTGCATTTGTGGAGTCAAATAGCAGTCCCATTAAAGTGTCGGAAAATTTACTTGGAAACCCATATACATAATGCAAATGAAACAAATCATATTTTATTCATAACACAACACAAATGTTTAATTTACAAAATTCACATCCAACATTATATAAAAGCCAGAAAATAATGACATGCTCTCATTCTCTAATACTAGTATGTGGTAGCAGGTGACGAAGAACAGCTGTGGTCTGGGTAGAGTTAGCGTTCAAGTTACATGTCTGTCAAACATTACATGTGTACATGTACTCACAAGTTTGAGAAATGTTTTCCTGGGTATGTTTCAAAAGCTCTCTTAGCTTTTGTTTATTCCAAAGCTTTGTTTTTTTTATTTCAGCTACAGTGGAGAGATCAACATTACAAACAGTATCTTCCTCACAGGCAGATTCTGAATTAGAAACATCTTGCCTTTTGTTGAAGATATCTTCTTGTCAATATTCATGTATTTTTTGTGTATTCCCTGCTTTCTCTTTTCTGACCCTGCAAGTGCAGTTGCTTCAAAGACATCTTTAGAATACTTGAAAATGCTTCAATTCTATTTGAATGTTGCTTATGCACAGACTTGATTTTTAATCATTTGTATTAATTAAATTAACTTAAATTTTTCATCCCCTGAGCACTGACCTTTTTTTTCCCTAGAAATATGGTAAACAAGACAATGCATATGTGGAGTGACCCTCTTAGTTTCATACCCCTTTCTCCTTCCTTTAAGGGTGGTATATAATATGAATATACTAGCCGTTTCAACAGCACCTACATTGCTGTATTCAAAGTTGATAACTGCTTACAATGCTTGACATTTCTGCCAAATTTCAACAACTGTATTTTTTGAGTTGGGATGTAATGCATCCCTTTCTTCTAGCCATGAAGTGAGGTGTTTGAAAGGTTTGTTCTTCTCTTCCCCATCAAACTGGTGAATTCAAGTCCATCAACTTCCCAGATACATCTCGTTTCCTATGTTCTAAAACTGACACCACACAATTTGATGCATTTAACCAATTCATTGTGGTGTACAACATTGGAATTTGACAAAATGACATTTTTCTTAGCATCATAATCAGTGACATATTCTATGAGGTTTGAGGTTAGCTATACATCTGTCAGTAACTCAAAGCATCATATACAGTTCATCCATGACTCCATGAGTGAAGGGAAGACTCACAAATGGTACAGACCTACATCCATACGAGCTACTACAGGGATGCTCAGAAATGTCATGCATTGACCTTACCACATCTTCACCCCAATAAAAGTCTTCATGTTTAGTCATATCCTCTCGGTCATTTGAATGGACTGTAGTAAATGCATGCATGGTTGGATGTTGCTCCAGTCATGTTTAGTATCATAACAAGACATTTATAATCTTCCAAATACACATTAATCTTCCAAATAGACATTTAATGCTATTCCCCATTTTGATGCAGCTAACAAATAAATGTAATTGAACACATTTTGAAAGAACGTTTTGTACGATATAACTTTTGTGTCCCTTAACCACAGTTACAGCATTATGACATGCTGATATACGCTTTGTTGCAGCAGGAGACATAATGGAAAAAGTCACCAAACACATCCCAGCACTTGAGATAGGACCTAGGCAGACCATCGCATATGACAGTAAGCTCATGATCAAATGCATCCGAAAATAGAAATGGTCTAATAGGTACAAAATCTTTTTTAAAAATGTCCTTTTCATCAGAAGTCTGGTCAGAATTTCTGTCATTTACATTGTGCATCAGTCCATCACCATCTCGTATTTGAATACTATCTACCTCTAGACCATAAGACTTTGTGAACCAGAGGGCACATTCATCTCTTGGTTTTAACTGTTTGAGAATGAGAAGTGTTAGTTGACATGGCCAAGAAACTCCACTAAAACCTGTCTTTGGCTCTGGTGTCAAAGATACGCAAATTACATTTTAACATAATCTTGCAGATCTTTGTTTGTCTCCATTAAAGTAATTTTTTATATCCAATTCTTAGCTGTTGCTTTGGTCTTTCAAGGTAATAATCTCCTTATGAAACTTGATAATTTCTGCATTTTATTTCTCAATGGTTTCTTTGGCTAATGACAAATCAGACAATAAATGAACATTTTCATTCTTCAAATCATTCAAACTTGACAAATCGTCATTAAAAGATTGAGTCAGAATACTTTTTGAAAGACAGTTTTGTACGATATAACTTTTGTGTCCCTTAACCACAGTTACTGCATTATGACATGCTGATATACGCTTTGTTGCAGCAAGAGACGTAATGGAAAAGTCACCAAACACATCCCAGCACTTTAAAATAGCAAATGGAAACACGTATGCACGTGTTTCCATTTGCTATTTTATTTTTTTTAAACAGCTTGGCTGGAAGTTTCCACTGAGGTATTGAATTTAAAAAAAATTATTTGTTTACAGAACCACCAGCAATGTCTGTCCATTCTTTACAAATCGTGTACGGTATATGAAGAGAATAGAAAATGTTATTATCTGATGAAGATGGGCACCCTACACTAGGGGGGCAATACTTGAACAACATACTTACTACTTACTTAAACTCATGATAAATGTTTAAATATTAAAACATATATCAACATAATACCATAAAATGGTAAATTAAGAAAACTACATGCCCATGATGCTGATCAAAACATGAAGGGTACCTGTTCAGTCATCTTAGGTAACTAAAGAAAAATGAAGCCCATTTTTAAATATGTATGTGTCACAAGTCACATAGAATGTCATCAGTGACAAAGTGACAAAAGTGCAAAGTATTGGCGATATCAATTGGTCTTATATTATATAAGTTACGTTTGAGTGCATCTATGCATATGGGCATGAGAATGTTTTTCAAAGAGGCATTCCCACATCAACTTCCACAACATTGTCATGTGTATCTAATGCATAGTTTCTCTTTGTGAAGTGAAACATTGTCTTCATCAGAAAGGGGATGCCAATATATGTCCAAAATTCAGTACACACATTAGTTGATTAGTTACAAGGGTCATCCATGTGAAGTATCTAACAACATTCAATACACATTTTAGTTGATTAGTTGAAAGGGTAATCCATGGGAAGTATCCAACAACATTCAATACACATTTTAGTTGATTAGTTCTAAGGGTCATGCTGTGGACTCCATCTCTTGTGAATAAATGCTGTGGACTCCATATTTCGTGAGTAAATTCTGTGGACTCCAACTCTCGTGAATAAATGCTGTGGGTTCCATCTCTCATGAGTAAATGCTGTGGGTTCCATCTCTCAGTAAATGCTGTGGACTAGTGGAAGAAAGGGAAACAAAAATTTATGATTGGTATGGGTGCCTTGGACTACAGGGAAAAGAAGAAAAGCAACAACTCCATCTCTCATGTGTAAATGCTGTGGACTTCATCTCTCATGAGAAAATTCTGTGGATTCCATCTCTGATGAGTAAATGCTGTCGACTCCATCTTTCATGAGTAAATGCTGTGGACTCCACTTCTCATGAGTAAATGCTGTGTACTCCATCTGTCATGAGTAAATACTGCAGACTCCATATCTTGTGGGTAAGTGCTGTGTACTCCATCTCTCATGAGTAAATTCTGTGTACTCCATCTCTTGTGAGTAAATGCTGTGGACTCCATTTCTCGTAAGTAAATACTGTGAACTCCATATCTTGTGAGTAAATGCTGTGTACTCCACATCTTGTGAGTAAATGCTGTGGACTCCACCTCTCATTAGTAAATGATGTGGACTGTGGATGAAAAAGGGAAAACAAACAATTACGAATGGTATTGGTGCCAGCCTCACCTTGGACTACAGCGAAAAGGAGGAGAGCAACATCTCAATTTCTCATGTGTAAATGCTGTGGACTCCATGTCTCATGAGTAAATGCTGTGAACTCCACCTCTCATTAGTAATTGCTGTGGACTAGTGATGAAGAAGAAGGGGAAACAAAAATTGGTGACAAGTATCGGTTCCAGCCTCATGTCGGACTACAAGGAAACGGAGGAGAGCAACCTCCATCTCTCATGTGTAAATGCTGTGGACTCCATCTCTCGTGAGTGAATGTTGTGGATTCCATCTCTGATGAGTAAATGCTGTTGACTCCATCTCCCATGAGTAAATGCTGTTGACTCTATCTCTCATGAGTAAATGCTGTGGACTCCACCTTCAAGTATATACTGCTAAAAAGTAATAATTTACTATCCTACAGTTTGTAATGTCATCTCCCAAGGTGGGGTAATCTAAAATGTTTGTATATACCATAAATGTATGCAGTTCAGGGTTAAAATGTAAGTGTATGATGACTTAATAACTTTGAGGGCGGCTTTCTGAAATGCTTCTTCCATTGGTGCCATGACTGCTTCCTGCGTGAGGGAATTCCACATTCAGATAGAGCAAACATAGAGTGAGTGCTGGTAGATGATGCAGGAGGCTGGCTTTGTTTTGCATTTTGTGGAGAAGTTTTGTATGAGACACTTTATCGAATGCCTTGAGAATCCTTGCCAGGAGTTCATCGGGCCTGCAGCTTTGGTTTGGTTGATGTTCTTCAATAGTTTCTCAGTCCCTGGTTGCGTGAAATGGATGTTGTCCATCTTGCCATAGGGAGATGGTCCTTTGTCAATCATGTATGTACTATTGTCATGTGTGAACACTGACGCAAAATGGTTGTTAAGAGCCTCTGCTTTGGCTAAGCTAGTAAAGTATCAGAGAGTATCGGTATACCCATGTTTTCAGTTCTGTTGAATTTCACGAAGGACCAAAACTTCTTCTGATTTCCTCCATCAATCAAGCTAGCTCCAATGACATCCCGAATGTAGTCATCATGAGCAGATCCCACCAGCTTCTGTATGTTTTGTCGCTTCACACAATAGGCAAACCAATCTTCTTGTTTCTTGGACTGTCTGGGTTTGTGGTAGTACCTGTCCTTCTTACGGATTTCAACTCGGATATCGTGGTTGATGCAGGGAAGGTCATGTTTGGTTTTGGAGTTCTTCGTTGGGACATGTGTAATGATGGCTCAGTGTAATGCATCCTTGAATGCTTGCCAGTTCTCATCAGGTGATCGGGATGAAGGATTTCACATCAGGAATTGAGTGGCATATTTAGCCATGTCTTGCCGAAGACCAACACAGTTTGCTGACTTATATTTGTATACCTTGTGTGGGTGTTTCAAGTACGCTTTTGGTCAAACATCAAGTGTAGTGAGAACCGCAAGATGATCACTCATTCCCTGAACCACTTCCACTTTACTACCAAGGTTTGGATTAGTGCAAAACAACAAGTCAAACACAGCATTTGACGACGGTCTGGTGATTTCTCGTTGGTGCTGGGTAAGATTAAACTATCATTAGTAAAGGTTGCATGCTCCATCTCTCATGAGTAAAGGTTGCATACTCCATCTGTCATGAGTAAATGCTGTGGACTCCATTTCTCAAGAGTAAATGCTGAGAAAAATATAATTGGATAGAAGAAGGCAATACTTTTAACAGAGGATGATGATTAACTGGAACAAATTATTTACTGGTTGTGTACATGATAGTGTAAACATTTTAAAAGCAAAATTTACATATTATTTTTTAATCTCATAATGTTATTATTCGAATAGGTCCGCAAAATGCCTGCACGGTCTTGATGTGTAGCGTACAATATGTAAGATGGCGACTAGCGAAGAACGGGTGGATGTTGATCTGCTGCAACCTGAAATTTTATCTAAGGAATGTCTATTACAACTATTTAAAAAAGTACGTTGAATTTATCTTGCACAAAGCACTCAATTTTGATTTCATTAAATTAATATGCAATGTAAACGCTTCTGCTTTAGCAGTTATGAAAGCGCTTGTAAAATGAGCGATGATAGGTTGATTTGAAGTTCGTACTGCGCCGAAGCAAGATTTAACAAGATTTGCCATCCAAGCCAAAGGCCCAGATGGCAAGTGGACAAGGAAGCCATTGGCTTATCGAGAGTCCAACAATGTTCACCTACTTATAACCCGCCCTCCTGATATATGTGTCAACCTTGTTTTTAAACATATTCACGCTGCTAGCAGTTACACAATCTGTACTACTGTAGACAATTTGTTCCATTCATTTATTGTCCTCTGTGAGAACGAGTGCTTCCTGATGTCCAATCTACATTGATCCTTTACTAATGTTACCTCATGTCCTCTAGTTCTGCTATCCTTCTTGAGTGAGAAAAACATATTTCTATCAATATTTTCATACCCATTCAATATCTTAAAAACTTCAATCTGATCTCCTCTTAACCTCCTTGTCTCTAGAGTTGTTAAACCACATTCTTTCAGGCGTTCTTCATAACTAAGGTCTCTAAGTTCTGGAATCATTTTAGTTGCTCTCCTTTGTAACCAAACTCTCACTGCCGAACCGACAAAAATTGTTCTGCTGATGCAACCAAGAAAGTTTGGTCACGTCGGCAAGCCTGGGGTCTAACCTGATGCACGCAGTGGGGGGGGAGGAAATAGTGTTTTGTTTACGTAATTTGTATATGAACCCAGTGCAGTGACAGTGCACAGCAGGGGTAATCTATCATTTATGGTCCATATCAGATGTTCACAAAAGCACTAAATAATTTTCAAAGATGAAATTTTGACATTTTCAAAACTAGATCGTATATATGCCCAGTGACAGTGTGATGTGCTTTGTTTCCTCTTGTGACAGAGATGTGTGCAGCAGAAAGGCATAGAACACATGGATAGAGGTGCTCTGGTGGAGCTTTACTACCGCAACATCATTCCACTGCCACAGAGGACATATAGGCGCAACAGACACGGCCAACAGATGACAAAGAATCAGATACTGCTGGCAAAGAGAAAGCGGACACATTCAGGGATGGCAGCAGAAGGGTAAGTACTCGTACTATTGGTTTTATTTGTTTAATGCAAGCGATGCCTCGGGAGAATTTGGAACCTTAGAGCATGATCTAAAATATTGGCTTCGTATTTAATGAAACAGTTATCAGCACTTGTATATATGTATTTATTCTCAATGCCTTAATCTGAATAAGACATTAAAGAGGTCATACTTTGTGTACAGTTTATTATTACACGTTAAACACCTAAGTGATGTGAAGTGTGGCTGCAGGTTTTGTTTTAGATGGACAAAACTAAGATAGAGCACTTGATGTCTTATGAATGTCATAAATCACCTAGGTCTGGGATAGTGATATCACCTGGTTTCATTGCTGGTGATTGTTGGTTAAATGAGATTGAAGTTAAGATTTTGATGCCATGTTCCCAGGATAATTACCTTAATCTTAGTTAATCCAGTTTTGTTGTCACTAAATGGTTAGGTATTTATTTTGCAGCAATCAAGCAACAAGACCAAAATTACTATCGTCATATGAACCACAGGCGGAGAGACTGAAGCCGCCACCATCTGCAATCGATTTCAATCACAGAGTCATCAAATTGAGTGGACATCACAGTAGCACCACAAGTTTACCACCTGTTGCGCAGAAAGCATGCACGGCCAGTAGCGGCAAGAGTGATTCGTCATTTGACTTTGTGATTAATTCCAGGCCACGATCGACCAGTTCAAGCAGTGCTGACAGCACGGCTCGCAGAAGTGTCAGTGATTCACTGTGTGGCGGATCATTGCAAAAGACAGATTGTAAAACAACACCAGTGGTGAATACAAAAGTGAAATTACACAGAGCGGTGAAACTGCCGCCGACAGAAGTGACCCCAATGGACATTGAGGAGAATATTGGGTTAACATGTAACAACAACACAATGGAAGATGATGTAGCGATGCATGACGGCCATGGGTCAAAGGTTAAACCCCACCAGTGCTCAGCAGTGAGTTTCGTTTATAAAACATTAGAAGCAGTGTTAAGAACCACCAACCAGATGCTTGTTGCAAAGACACTGCATAGTCCTTTGTGAGGTAAACAACATATTACAATTTCAGGATGGTCTTCTGTCTCATTTAGTTTATATTGAAGTTGAAAGTCGCTAGAAGCAGAACACCATCCTGAAATTTTAATATGTTATTTACTTAAAGGGATTACCTGGACGTGCACAGTTTAAAATTCTCCCATATTCTCATTTTGGGTGCTGAAATTCGTAAAGTATATAAAAAGTTAAAAGTTTAAATTATTCTAAAAATATATTAAGTAGATGCCTACAAATCTAACAGATTATTTCCATCCCTGACAATAGATGGTAGCAATGTGGACAACTATGAAATACTTGCTGCTTAAATCACTTTTGGAAATTTATAAATATGTTTATTTTTCATTTAACTGGTACATCAATTGTCCTTCTCCCTATCATTGTTGAATTTAGCATAGATAATCTGTACCAGTATAATTTTTATATATTTATTTATATCTACATATTCAGATATGTAGCTTGTAAACGTTTCAAGTTAGAGGCATATGAAAACAAGTTTAAAATAACGGATATGATTTTGGACCCTTACCCCTTTTTCACATTATAAGGCATTACAGACACAATTTTCATGTAAATGCTTAGTTCTTTTGTAGCAATGCTCAAGTGTACCCACTTAATCATTGGTAAACATTTAAGTAAATTCTGAGATATCAATGTTTTGACCATTGGTTGATTTCACACAATAGTTAAATTATATTTTTATAATTCTGATTCATTAAAGCACATTTGAGCAGTTAAGATGTCATCTTGAATTGTTATACTTATAGCTTATACTGTACAAGATTTTGTGGTAGCAAAGATCAGACACCCTTAACTCAATGTCGGCAACAAAAGTCTTGTATTTGCTTTTGTTATCTGAAACATACAATGAATTTATAAAGGTATTTTCACTATTGTTCATTTTCAGCCAAACTCGGAGGACGATGGTGAAATAATGCACAAGAAATTCAGAAAGATAGCTGTGAAGTGGCCGTGACTCGATGAAAGGCTTACACCGGTATGTGCCTAAAAAGAACATTACGTATTATTAAATAAATGTGTTCCTTTCTGTTTATTCTAAGGCACGGCTGACAAGACTGCAATAAAGTAAACTGCAAACCTGAAACATTTTGGGCAAACATTATGGCGGAAGAATTGCAGGGTTGTAGAAAGTATATCGACTGATACAAAATGGAGGAAAATTGAGTATCAGTAATCTGTTACTTGTGTGCAAAACATGCCAGACACCAGTGTTCTGTCACACATTGAATGAACAACAGCCATGTTATTAGCTGTGGTCTCAAAAACATTGAATAAAACAGTCACGTTATTAGGTGTGGTCTCAAAACATTGAATGAACAACAACCGTGTTATTGGGTGTGGTTTCAATACATAGAATGAACAACAGCCGTGTTATTAGGTGTCATCTCAAAACATTTAATGAACAACAGCCGTGTTATTAGGTGTGGTTTCAGTACCTAGAATGAACAACAGCCATATTATTAGGTGTGGTCTCAAAACATTGAATTGTGATTAGGTGTGGTCTGAAAACATTGGATGAACAACATCCATGTTATTAGGTGTGGTCTCAAAACATCAGATGAATAACAGTCATGTTATTAGGTGTGGTCTCAAACCATTTACGATGCTACATATCATTAAACCTCAGACATGAACTTTGAATTACATTGACCTGTGTGCAACATTTCAGCTTTTATAGCGCAAAACTGCTTCCATGCACTCGATGACAACACCCTAATGAACTATGGCCAGAAAACAAACAATGTTTTTTGGGGAAAGCATAGATGTAAATTGCTAAATGAACAGCTGCCTTATTTACGATTTTCATTGGTTAACTGAATTACTGTTTTCCGGGTTTTTCCTTAATTTATTAGTATTCATCACGTCTTGGTTGGTTAATAATATCTGTGGTTCTGTTCACATTATGTTAGTTATGTTATTTCATCTGTTAAAAATATTTTCGAAAATACACAGTTTTAGCAATGACATAAAATATACTAGTTTCATGACATATTTTTACCTACCTACCTACCTATAGGACAATAAATTTTCACGTTTAAAGGCAAATTGCGTTTTTCATCGGACAATTTATTCGTCTATCAAATTCCCATTATACAATGTTTGCCAATAAATATACTACAGAAATAAAGATTAAGACATGAAGTATAATGTTGTTAATTTAGATGTACTTTGAGATACAAAATTAAGAAAATGTTGGGATTTTAATTGTACAAAGCCACAGAATTGTATTTGGTTTGTTATCTGGAAAGAGGAATTACTGTTATTCATTGAATTTTTTTATATAAGAATTGATAAAGATATTTTTGGTACTATTCACTTTTAGCCAAAGTGTGACGATGGTGAAATAATAAACAGGAAATTCAGAGATAGCTGTGAAGTGGCCATGACTCAACAGAAGGCTTATGCTGGTATGTGATTAAAAAGAATACTGCATATTATTAAATAAATGATAATAAAAATGGCCATTTCTATTCATTTTAAGGCAAGGGTGACACTGAAAGACTACAAAAATGTATTTTAATTTGACAAAGCTGCAGCTAGTTCCATATCAGTTAACCAGTTTGTACATTCCCTTTAATTCCTGTCTACACTGTAAATGTTACTTTAACGGCTGTAGTTGGTATACAACATGGGTCGATTAATCTACTATGCTAGCTAGGTTAACTAAATAAAAAATAATCCAATATATTAACTTAAGTTAACTTTGAAAAGTAACTAGTTAAATTAATTGATGATGGCAACTAGTTAAGTTAATGATTAAGTTGACTTACACTACATGTAAATCTGGAGTTCATAGTATGTGCAGCCGGTCAACTGTTTTACCCTCTTCTTGCCTGTAAAATAGCTGCATATCCTATAAACTCTGAGGGTTTCCCACTGAGCCAATGTCTCTGCCTATATCTAAACATGTGGATGACATGTTCTACTGTAAAAAATAAGTTAACTGATCATTTATTGAAGTTAATTTCACTACCACATGCAACAGTTATGTTACAGCTATGCAGACAATCGTGGCCACCAAGACAGCTGTTTGACTTCAACACACAAGTTTGTTCTACTCAGGGATGGGAGTCTGTCTGCGCTGGGACACGTCTCACTCCAACCCTGTACATACATTTATTTTACCCAAGAACTGGGGACTTCCTATGCTAGGAGGATTTCCAATGGTCATGTCCTATACAATCTACATAATATATGTAAATAACATTATAAATTTTATGTACGTAGGTTCTGCATATGGCATTTTTGTATGAATCATATACAATTATTTCGTCAATTAAGCTTGTAGTTCCTGTATATAATGTGTAAAACATTATTTATTCTTTGGTGTTGTTCATGTAATCAATGTACATCAACGCAATTTAACCAGAATCAACACACATTAATATATGTGCAAATTGTCAATTTGTACAATTACTGTAAATGTTTTTATGCTAAGATAATTTTTGATGGACATGTAAATACACATGCTCTGTATATAAATAATAAAATAAAACATTGTTTATTCTTTTGTTTTATTCAAGAGATGTACATCAATAAAATTTCAACACACATACATGCAAGTTGTTAGCAGTATCAATTCCATAACCTTGAAAGACAATTTGTACATTTAATATAAAATGTTACCTTACTTAATGTTTGATAAGTGTTGCTAAAATAGCCTGTCAAATAATACATAAATTAATGCAACCATTATCAAAACAGTTTTATACACATATGTACAGTATATACAATAATTTTATTAACACAAAATATATCGAGTGCTCGTGCTCTGATTGCTTACAAAATTCTGCATAGCATTTGCGTAAACATCTGCATAAACATTCTGCCGTGGTAAATAATATAATTTGTGGTAGCACTTTTAATAAGTTTTGTCTTATGGTGAAACATTAGCGTAATAGCAGCAGAGGTGGCTAAGTGACTGAAACATGAGAAAATCTCCTGCAAATAAAACTGAACTGGGCATTTTTTTATTCACCGGCAAAGCAATTACAATTATTAATGGCAAGTCTTGAATGACAATTATACTACAACTTTTCAACAACAAATTCAATAACAGTTGATGGCAGTGTTTCGATGCTGTACTGAATAGTTGGAACAGGATTATTCAAAATATAGAATCAGTCATGTTGTCTGACTCACTATTATGAATACTAAATTTGGTAATTCAATTAAAACTCCCCTCAATCTCGATTAATGTTGCCAGCAATTTTTTACAGCAATCTACCGTCCTGAATTGGGACCATACAGTCCTGAATCAGGACCGTAGATTTATCATGTTTGTAAATGTCATATATGCTGGTTGGTACCAATGGAACCATAGAATTACAGTGCAGGACCATAAGTGAAAGTATAGAAAAATCGCTGGATTTAGCCCAGGTTCGTTGGTGTTCAAATCTGTAGTGCGTGAACAGTAAAAAACACAGTAACATTTGTTAAAATCATCGAAAGAATTTACTTAGATTGCTAGATCGGGCAACTTGAATAGCACATGGAGGTGAGCTACTGTTTTGGGGAAATTATTCTGAAAAAAGACGAGCAGAAAATCACATTGAAGAGGGAAGATTTCTTATGTTCAATCCATGCACCCAACCCATGCCCTGTACACACAATGACACCTCATGGAGAAACAGGACTTTTCCATAATGCAACCACCTGTTAGTATAGCAAGGCATGAGAACTAGCAGCTTTCAGTGACATTTGAATTGAAGGTTTGTCAGGATTACAGGAACTTGGCTAAACCAGACATGTCGTTTTGGACAGGCTACCAAAATTCAATACCCATTTTTGGAGGAATATTTACACCTGTACAGATTTGTTTAAAATTTGCAGGAAAACTTGCTGTAATAAAGTATATATTTTTGTGTTCATCAAAACAGTATAAAATAAACTTATAACGCCACGATTGAAGCTCAAATGCTTCCGACAAATGTTCTAGACCAATTAACTAATTAATTTTGTTATGGATATATGTAAATAAACTAAATAAATTCTCTCCATTGGCAGTTGTACAGATAAGTAAGTACACATAGTCCCACCAGGCGGCGTCAGCATTTACTGCCTGTGATAAACATTGTTGAGTCTGGCGTAAATCGCACAGGGATGTAGCCATCTGTGTTAGACCCAAGGATGCACGCGTTGCCATCTGCAACACACAAGATTAATATCTGTGTCATGGAAATATGTTGGAACTATCAATTAAGATGTGATATGTCTTTTACTCGTTTTTCAGTTGATTTGACCTTTTTTGTAATGTTTCGACAGCTTTCATTATCAGACTGACTACTGCTAGAGGGCAGCACAGTAGACATTGTACGCAGTAGCGGCCATTGGTGTGGCCCCATAGCCGCGGCCTTGAGTAGGGTGACTCGGGAGGTCGTCATAGGATGGCCCACTTCAGTAATGTCACCTGCATACAATGACCACAGTGCCGAAATCTAGCAGTAATCAGTCTGATGAAGATAGCTGTCGAAACGTTACAAAGAAAAAATTGACTGGAAAACAGGTAAAAGATTAATATATTACAATCACCTGTCTGATGGATCTCTTCACAATTATACAGGTTATGTTGACAGCAAGCAAGACTAATTATTTTCATATCTTACAAAATGTGTGACTAGAGTCCCACTAGTAGTCACTGAAATAATAACAATTTAGATTTGTTTATATAATGGTCTCAGAAACCAGAAACCTGTAATTCGTAAAATTAAATCATAACATGATTGAATTTTGCTGCCATACTGGCAAAATTTCTCAAACACTCATAAACCTTTACAGACAACCTCTTTACAAACCTTTTTATTTGGTTGTGTTACGTCAACTATTGACATATTGGCCCAATATATAATCAGTTCTAATGACTTAACTGGTTAAGCCCAACCAAATAATAAATAAAGGTTCGTAAGGAACTTGTCGGATTATATTAACAATGTAGAATTTTCAGTAGCTTTTTTAGGCATGCTTTTTGACCAGTACACTGAACTTGGTTTGCTATGATTATGATAACATGTCATTTAATAAAATGTTAATGATGGTATTAAACTTTGTTTAGTTTATGACATGATATGTCCAGACCCAACAGATGTTGTACAAACTGGTATGCCCATGGGTGGTCAAATATACTGTTCCAGAATTTATCAAATACAGCTACAAATACACAACCTGATGCACATATTTAAATACAAGCCATGAAAGATTAATCTACCACAATTTGGCTGTCTTACTATGTAAACTTTCAATACACGATATTCGCGACACATGCGCATTAACGCTAGGTTTTTTTATGACCCACAATCGAGGTTTCAATCTTGGCCAACAGGCGTACATGTTATAAATAATGCCTATTGTATGACAGTTGATAATAAAACTGACTACATATGCATTTACCTTAGTAAAACAACCCCTTTCAGAAATATATAATTTAAAAATAAAAAATATTTTTTATGATTTATTTGGAAATCTACCAGTTTCCGGCATTGCAGTGATATCACATACATTTCGCAAGACATCACAAATATATATATATCGCAATGACATCACAAATACGACCCGCAACCATAGTTAATATTTTCTATTGGAAAGAATTATTTGATTTCATCACACAACCCTGGTCAAAGCAAATGAAATATGCACAAAGTTTCAAATCTCAACACAATGTCACGGTGCTTACCAACAATCAGTTCGACAGTTGTGAGTTGGAAGGCGAGTTTCACCTGCTCCAGTTGTAGCCGACCACAATCAAGTAGGAATGTCTTCTTCACCCCCTCCCCATCACTCCCTGCCCCCTCGCCCCCCTGAAGCACCAGGTGCACAACGTCAGGCTGCTTCACGGGACTGTACACCTTCTCTGGAATAGAGCACGAGTCCTCGAGGAGACACTGGATCTCTACAATCCGTGCCTGTAAAGCCGTGATCCGGTTGGTCTGAAAGCCAAGCGAACATGTGAATGCACTGCACAGTGAATTCTAGATTTATCAACAGGAACTAGTATTGACATTCAACCTTTCCGGAAGAATATGGAGGTTTTCCAAAATGTCATTATGAAGTGGATAAAAAACCACAGGCTGCGTGATAAAGTACCCATCAAGTACTCTCTCTAATTACTGGTCTAAAACCAATTACAGAAGAAGTGGTTCGGACAAATGAAAATAAGTAGTCTTCCAGCTAGTCAAAGCCATCTTTGAAGATACACAAAGAAGAGGAAGACCATAAAGAAGGTGCAGATGAAACTAGGGTGGAAGGAACTGAACATGAAAGGGCGGGTAGAATGGAAATGCGTACAGTGAGTGACGTGTTTCACAAAAGCAGAGAAAACGTTCCAATTACATCAAATCAATTAGGATTACTTTCAGTTATCTGATACATTTTGTCTGCCAGCCTCACCATAGTGCAATTTTCATTCTAACAATCTCACAATTACAATAGAATATATTATTGTAAAAAGCCTGAAAATAATGTGAAGATAAATAAATATTTCTTCAGATGTTCTTGAAGAAAATGTTCTTAGAACTGATTTTGACTGGTGGTGATTTTGGTGCAGCAGCCAATCAGCGACTGACAGTTGGTACATCCGTTGTGACATTTCATCAAAGCTCAAATCGGGAGTGGTGTGGGTCAATATCTAGGTTGCAGTGTCTAGACATGTTGCTCATCTAAATGCACACATAATTTAGCTGCACATTGTCATACAACCTGGCCAATTGGGGTGCTAATGTTCATGTAAACCAACCTTTAGCGTACAAACCATCTTACCTGGACTTGCATCTGTTCTTCCAACATTGCCATCTGACCAGGTAACTCCTCCACATCCTCCGAGAGCACGCTGGCTCCACTCGAGAAGTCACTGTCAGACATGGGGTGTTCTGTGGACGCACCCGCCTTTGGTTCTGCCCCACTCAATACCCCGACATCAGCCCCGAACTGTGACTGGTCAGTTCGGAACTGTGGCGGCTGGTCAGTCCCGAACTGTGGCGACTGGTCAGCGAAACTGACTGTGTTCACCTGCAGTTCTTTCTCACTGTCCGAGTCATCGTTAACCAAAACGACTCCGCTGCTTTTTGAAGTTGCATCGACGGAGACGCCGCCAGGAAGAATAAGTTTCTCGAGGCAGGGCAGAGAAGATGTTTTGATGTATGTTTCATCTCTAACATGAGGTCTGTGCTGTGATGTGAGGTTGTTGACCTGCTGTACATGCCCGTTGTGTGAGTGATGTTCCGTTGTGAGACACTCTGGAATATCAGTTTGGCCATTGTGAGAACTCACGCTGTCATCAGACAGTAAGAAATGATTGTTATGAACAACACTCAAGGTGGACAAACAGCTGTATGAGAAAGATTTCTATGTGACCGTTTCAGTATAGGTTTATGAGTTCGTACATGGCAAGTGCATTTTCATTTCAGACTGAAAATATATTAATTTCATGAAATATTTCTTTCTGGTACTCGAAGTTATGTTATGGTGGAACTTCCCAGTTTATTTGTTTGACAACACAATAATGACCTCAACAACATAGTACTAATGATAACAACTGACAAAATAGCAGTAAGTGTGACACTTTCATACTGAAAAGAAACTGGTGACACCGAAAACAGTAGTGACACTGGTGACAACAATCACACTGACAATACAGCTGTGCCAATAGTGACACACTGACACGTACAACAAAAACAGTGAAGACTCTTAGGAATTATGACATAGCTGTCCAGGGCTAACATGGGAGTGGTTTATAGTTTTTATTCTCTAGAGTTCCATTTCCCTGCATGGGATCTTTTACATCCCCAGGCACAGACGACAGGTAGAAGGGACCAACAGCTTTTAGTGTCACTTCAAAAAGACACAGGCAAAGTGTGAAGAATGAAATTGCCCAAGTTTCGAAACAGTAGCAGGTAGTTTCAAACTCTGGTCCCCTCGACTGACAGTCCAATGCTCTACCACGCAGCCACCCATAACATCATCGACACAGTGACACTGACAACACATTTGTAACACTAGTAACTAGTCTCACTGACAACATAGTAGTTACACGGACAAGACAGTGTTGACACTCATGACACAGCAGTGACACTGACAATGTTGATACTACATAGTCAATGACCTGATGCCAGTGACACTGATAATGTTGATGTCGTGACTGACCTGACGCCAGTGACTTGTAGCACAGCCTCAGGTGATAGTCGGCCATGAGAGAGGTGGGAACGAAAGCGTTGTTACTGTTGGTGTTTGTGCAGGTGCGTCCTACCATCAGTAGAACTCCACTGCCGTACTGCTCCGTCTGTCTCACCACACCACACATACCCAATGGACGCTCGTCAGCAGCCAACGTCTGCACAGACAAGCATGTCAATAATTTGTAAAAGACTGGGCCATTCAAAAGTCAATGAAAAGGAGCACAAGCATCCTTGCCACCAGGGGCTTCTCACTACATCAGTACCACTGGCAGATCGACCTGATTTTTTAATTGCTGTGTTAACCAATGGGATTGCTCGCTGAAACTTACGGGGTTCTCATATGGGAACTTAACTTTAATTAGTTGTGGACACATTGTCGTTGGTTGGACGGGTAATGATAGGAATTCCTGGAAATGCTCTTTGAAGTCAGGGTGTCTAGTTCCAAGACAACAAGTGGGACGAAGTACAATTTTATTCAGTGTACATCGACACATGGCATGGGAAAAAATGACAAATCCAGATTTCAAAAGGTCGATCTGCCAGGAGTACTGTAATACTACCAACCCCGGCTAGCTAGGATGGGCAAAAGTTCTATATACTATGACATAAGACAATGCATATCTTCGCAAGTGATTGAAGTCAATTCTTTCTATGATGTTAACAAATGTATGTGCTCTTCTATCGAACTGACTGCTATTCACACACTACACATTTGAATATCAACACACCCAATGTGTGACAGGCTAAATGGATTGAAGGTGGAACTTTAATTAGATCTCAAATAATACAAGACACTCAATAGAGCCAACACCATTATATCAATTGAAACATGGCTATATATAATGCTTCCAACTATTATAATAGTGAGTCTAATTTAACTGGAACACTGTCCACTACTACTATGTCAGCACACTGCTTGCATTAACACAATCTATTTGACAGTTTGTTCCGTTCTGTGAGAACAAGTACTTTCTCACATCCAACCTACGCTGTTCCTTAACTTATGCTGCTTTGTGCCCTCTGGTTCTACTGCCTTCTTTAAGTTTGAAGACATTATATTGCTACCAATATACTCATAATTATTAAGTATGTAAAAAACTTCTATTTGGTCTCCTCTTAGTCTCCTGGTCTTTAGTGTTGTCAAGCCACATTCTATTAAAACTCCATCCTCAATTTAGCCTATCGCACATCCGGTTAGTTTTCATAATACGTAATGCGTAAACAGTTTATGTAACATCTGCAGTCAATTTAATAAAGCAAATGCCTGTTTTTTTTCAAATCATCAAAAGAATTGACTTCATTGTTACACGTTGTAAGGCTCAAAATAGTGGATATTCAAAATGGGAAACACTGTACGGGTCAATGCCGATAATGAGCGTGACTTCCATCCTCTCGCCGATCACATGACAAAGTTAAGCAATTTCACCAAGGGTGATTTTGCAAAAAAACTACATACAAAATTGCACAAACGAGCTAGCATGTTGCAGTGGATACTAGGTAGGTTTGACCTCACGTTAAGTGAATTTGAAATGAGCAAAAAATTTAAATTGTGGAGGGATGTATTTTAATAGTTTGTCTGATGATTCAAGCGGCTTTCATAACTAGCTTGTTCTAGATTAACCAAGCATGTTACTGGAACACAGAACTGGATACATCTGACTTACGATGTCAAACAGCTTGGCTGGCATCGTCTCGGACAGATGGAATGCCTGAAGTTGGGGTTGAGAATTGCTTCCAACCAGCACTGTGTTTGTGAGTCTCTATCAACAACGATGAAGTAACAACTTTGAATTAAAAACTGCTATGTGTATAAAAATAATACAGCATTACATCATTAAAATATATTGTGTTGGCAGTGTCTCAAAGGTTCATCTCACACAGGCAGTGCACAATGTCATATGAGAAATAAAAAATTACATTTTCTTTGTAAATGTTCATATATATATATATATATATATATATATATATATATATATATATATATATATATATATCTCATATGGACAGAGCAGGATTTTATATGGGCAGCCTTACAGAAGTGCCTTCTTGTTCCCGCTGATAATTTTCTCCTCCAAAAGTGTTAAATCATACGTGATTATAAGCTAAGAGAAAATATCTAACACTGTAATTGTGCCATCATAGATTTAGCAAATGTATTAAGAAAGATATATTACATATATGATAATATACTTTCACAAATGCAATTCTAGTCAGGACTGTATAGCCAGGATACAAGAGGACTGCTTGTCCTGATTGAAGCCAACACTTACATTGTAGTAGAGTTGATGTGGAGTTAGCATGCCTTGGATGTTCACTGCAGCCAACTTGTGAGGCTGTGCCACTCTCTCAGTCATCTCAAATACAACCAGTTGGGAGCTGTCATGTGTCGACTGAACACACAAGATTTAACAAGAATTAACAAGATTTCCGTCGAAGGCAAAATACCCAGATGGAAAGTGGATATGGAAGTCACTGGTGTATCGATAATCCAAAAATGTTTCATCTATGTGTAACCCGCCCTTCTAAGATAGCTTGTTTTTAAACACATTCACACTGCTAGCATTTAAACAATCTGTATATGATCTGTTCCATTCAATTATTATCCTCTGTGAGAATGAGTATTTTCTGATATCCAATCTACACTGATCCTTCACTAATGTTACTTCGTGTCCTCTAGTTCTACTATCTTTCTTAAGTAAGAAAATTGTTTAGTTGCTATCCTCTATATTTGTTATAGCATAAATATATATATATATATATATATATATATATATATATATATATATATTATTGGTTGACTAATGTCTAGATACGTAACACCTTTATACATTGTGTGTTGTGTTAACATAATTTTCATTACGAATTGTTCACGAATGTTGGGTGGTTAGCCCACTTTTTTCATTTATCATGTTTTGGCTGGGGGATCGAGTACCCCAGCCATTCTGTTTGTACATGTATGTGTATGGTTAATTCACGGCAGAGTGACCCCTACCGATACAATGTGAATTGTATATAAGTCAGTAGTGGTACAGATAGTACTGGTAGTGGGTAGCTGATAGGAATGATTTACTAATTAAGTGTAAACACTTTTTGGGGGCTGGCATGCTTGCTGAGATTATTGGATGTATCTTATTTTGATGGTGTATGCTTGCCTAATTTCCTGCTCCTTAATTAATAAATCTAAATGTCATTCTTTGGCCTATTTCAATCTACGCTGGACTTGTGTTATTTTGCATAAATGAATTTATGTGACAGTGGCACATATATATATATATATATATATATATATATATATACATATATATACATATATATATATATACATATATATATACATATATATATATATATATATATATATATATATATATATATATATATATATATATATATATATATATATGAGAGTTGACAACTTTGTACAATAAAAAAGTCCAGAACACACAAGAAAAACTTTAGCAAAAAAAACAATTTCACAATATTTTTCTATATATAATTATGCTTGTATGTGTGTGCATGTGTAGATTTTGTGTACATATATTCATGCATGTGTTGGTATAATGTATCTAACACAACAAACGATATCAAAGACATTTTCACTTGTGTTTTATCAACACTACAAACTGACATCATAATGACGAACGGTGACAGACCATCAACACTGACAAAACTACTTTCTAAGAGAGTAAAAAATCCACCATGCTCCCATTCGATTCAATTCATCCTGTCCACACACAACCACTAATACCCCCAATCCATCAAACCCACCGATTCTTTCCGATGTAGATGAAGCAAACTCTGTCCACGTGACTCTTCCGTCCTGTTAGGTCGGACAACGGCGTCCTCTGCACTGTCCTTGTCTCTCATTCCTTTCATGCCGCTGTCACCATCTGTCACATTAAATCTGCTTAGGCCAAACGCAAAACAGACACTCATAACTTTTTTCACATGAAGTGCATAAAAAGTTTGTAAATGAATCCAACAGTCACGATGGAACAAAGTATTTGCATGCTGGCAAAAACTTGCAAGGAAACATTCATCATATTTCAGCTGGAGCTGAACATTCAAGATATAAACAAAGGGGATTTTATTCAACATTCGTGTACACACTACACTAACTTACTACAGTACTGACCCAAATAATAATTTGTGAGGAATCTAACGACACATTTTCTATGTGTAAGTACTATAACAGTATAGTGAACTGTGCTTAACAGAATCACGCTTAACAGATTCATTTGTTTTGTAGAATCAAATAAAATGTCTGGGACGGAATCATTTATTATTCCTACCGTATTAAAATGTGCCACTTCAGTGAATCAGCCGCTTAATTGAATAAAATTGCTCAGCCCCAAAGTGATTTTATTAAGCAGAGTGCACTGTATTTGTAAAGTAAACTTATTTCTCAAGCTGACAATTAAAACTGAATAAAGTGATTAAAATAGAAATATCAAGATGCCATAAGGCTGATCATGCCTCAGTTTAATTACACCCTGCTAACAGTGGAATGCACCCTGCATCCCTGTAGAGACTGTTACTGTGGTAGACCAGCACTTACCTGGCACTTCAAACACGTCTTCCCTCACACAGCACAGTCTCTCCAGAGGCAGCTCTGCCGTACACAACACTCGCTGGTCAGGCCCAGGCAACATACTGCTGATGGCACCGTCAACGCTGTCAACACAACAATGACACTGTCACCATACTGCTGGTGGCACCGTGAACACTGTCAACACAATAGTGACACTGTCAGCATACTGCTGATGGCACCGTCAACACTGTCAACACAACAGTGACACTGTCAACATACTGCTGGTAGTACTATCAACACTGTCAACACAACAGTGACACTGTCACCATACAGTTGATAGTACCATAAACACAGTCGACAAAACAGTGACATTGATAACATGGTGGTGACACAGATAACACTGTGGTAAAACTGATAATATTGTGGTGACACTGATAACACAGTGGTGTCACTGATAACATGGTGGTGATGCTGATAACATAGTGGCAACATTAATAAAACGGTGGTAACATTGATAACATGATGCTGATAACATAGTGGCAACATTAATAAAACGGTGGTAACATTGATAACATGACAATCATGCTTATAACAGTGTTGACATTAATAACACAGTGGTGACACAAATAGTTTGTGTCACCACCATGGTGGTGATACAGATAACACGGTGGTGACACTGATAACATGGTGGTGACATTGACAATATTGCAGCGACACTAACAAACCGTTAAAACACCAATAACATGACACTGATAACACAATGACTAAGCAGTGACATTGATACCGACACTTAAATTGCATCCCTGGATAAAAAGAGCACCCTGTGTTGGTCACAGCTTGGAATACTCAGTTACATACATACACGGTTGCTGGATCAAATATGTCTAGTAGCACAATAAATTTGTAAAAAATATACAAAATATGGTCAAGGCCCACATACTATTTTTTATGTTGTATTTTTTGTAATGTCAAAGTTGTGCCGTGCAGCACTGCGTGGTGAATTGTTACAGGACTACTACTGTTTTAAATTGTGTAACCGGTCACAGTGTGCCGCTGTAATACTGTCTGATATCTTGGAAATTCACAACTTCGTGGACAACAGTTATCACTATGACACAGTGAAGTTGTTAGAGAAACACAAAGTCTCACATAATTATTGAAGATGAATGTTTCTAAAGATATTCCGTTGGTTATTATTGAACGTCTTATACACACGCACATGGTCATAACATTGATACATCAATATTTTTCAATCTGTAAAGTTAGCAACATTTTAACGTACTAGTTCGAGGAAGGAGAGAATCGGTACATATTGTACGAACAGATAAATGTTAACAATTGTGAACAGACCCTAAACGACACATTCATCCGTACCCAGGTATTTTCCAAGCGACAATGTCATATTCACTGATGGATTTGTCAATGTCGAGCCACTGGTAGATCTAAAATAGAATTTACATTAATTATAACTTATATCAAATGCAATGGCGGTCCAGTGATTTTCAATGGCAGGTATATGAACTAGAGTGAGAACCGCTGCATTTAATGTTGAGATTTGAAGTAAAGGTTAGTCTATTGGAACTCCCTTGTAATTGACACTGTATGTATCAACAGTGTCACATTTCTACTGGTACTAAATGGGCAAGTGAGGAGTTAGAGGTTTTGTCATTAAATCAATGTATACCCTAATATACAACCTAACCAGAACAGTCCACTGTTTTGTGATATGGTGAGAAATGTTTGGTTTGTGTGTGTGCTATTGGTTGAAAAACGCTAAAAGGGGTAAGTTGTAAACCATTATAAAAATGTTGCCATTCCATTCAATAATGATATTGCCACCCATTCACGGGAGGATATTGTACTATAGAGCTGCCACAATAACACCAACTGCAAGGAACTAACATATGTACAAGCAGCTTAATTTCTCCTATATCCCTTGACATGTTGACACTCCCCCGACTCTTGCTGGTTGACGATCACTGTATCCTCACACACTATGTGTGGTAGGCTGGTAGCTAGACGTAAATACAGGCAGAACTTGTCTCACATGTGCAGCCATGCTGCATATAATCCTCATGGATCTCTAATACTTTATCAATTTGTCCCATTTATTATACAACAATTGATGTTACAACTTGCCCATAGTTTGTTACAACTTACCCTGATGTGGGGCGAGTTGTAACAGCTTAGATAAGCTTGCGTTTCATGAATTCCCAGTTTATTTGGAAATGAGACAAACACTGAACCAAACAATGTTGGAGATATATCTTTCCAATTTACCACAATTATATTTTCTATTTACTTAATACCATCTCCTATAAGTGACATAATGTTAAAATTGTTACAACCAGCCCTGTCTCCCCTACATACGTAACCTGTGTACACTAGTTGGTGCACAAATGCTTAATGATCCTCTTCTTTTATAAGACAATGCAACTGTCCTCAACCTATGAACTATCGCAGTTGACCCTTTATGAAGCATTGTCAATGATTGTTTGCTGTAATTGTAAAGTGGTTTTTTGAAATATTTCCATTGTAATAAATTTTTTGGAAGTGATGAATTGTAAATGAAATTCTTTGATGCTGTGTAATAATATATAATTGTGAATGACCCGAATGTTGACACTTTGCAGCTAAAATGACACCTTCGTATTTTGAATACGAATAATGCACTAGAGAAATCTAACAATAGGAATGCAGATTTGCCAAATAAATAACACACACAGACTTTAAGTAAACAATTTATCATTGGTTAATCCAGTATACAAATACACAATGTCTATGCATTGGCGATAAGACTAAAAAGTAAACATACCATTTCAGTGAGCTACACAACATATTACATGATATGTACAAGTTTAACTGATCATATCACTACCTGTAATGGAGTAACATTTCTGAAACATGATGCAGCTATTTGCACATCAACGTAAAATAGTTTCACATCAACATCAAATAGTTTCACATCAACCAATAATGAAAGAACACTGTCCCTTTGTGTTGGCAGACAGGCTTAGGAGATAGCTGGTACAATATTTCAACATGAAAGCATATCAATTAAGATCAAAGCTATGTTTATCTCAAACAAGAAATATGCCAAATGACCGTGATGTCCACTTAAACATTACAGACACTAAATAATGCACACTTAATGCCCACAGCTGTCGAATACAAAATTAATAAAACATTAAATATCAAATGCTACCAAAATGAGATAAGCACTGAAGGTAATTGCGGCAAGTTATTGATAAGCTTACAGATTTGGGTGCTATTTCATTACACCAGCTCCAATAAATCTGGTATATATATGGTGAAAACTACAAATGAAACTTTGTATGCATGTATAGCACTGTCGTAAATTAATAATGGCAGCCTGCAAATGTTAAAGGTGAAACTGATAACAACAGTCAGACTGAGGCCACAGGACATGCTGAGATCTGCCACATCATGTACATTTCCCATATATGCAACATGGATTTTGGGAGGCAGTCAGCAGCATCCTGTTTTTATACGGATTTCTTTCAAATGGAAAAAAATTGTGATAAAGTACATTTTTTCTTGTGTTCATTATAGCATTGAATGACAAACATATAGTCAAATCACAATAATTTTTAATGCATTGCAGATTTCCAGTGAAACCAAGCAGATTTGTTTGATGCAGGAACATTTTGTGGCCTTACTTATATATGGCGACACTCAATCGGAATCTGCCGATTATTCAATGAAAAATTATATGTATTTATAGAGATGTATAATGAATTTCAAGCAAAAAATACGGATTTACCAAAAAATGGCAGGTTTGCAAGTACATGTTAATAACTCTTTGTATCAACTCAGAAATGTTGATTTCATACTGGCAATCCTACACTGCATAACACCAAATGTTTATGCGAAGAAATTTTTACAATTTTAACAAATCGCTCTTTTGGGCAAATTTATCCTCTAGCAAATATTAAATGCATGATGGAAAAAATGCATAAAAAATAGTCAATAATTGCACTGAAAGAGAGAGATTAATATACTATTAGTACAGGCAATTTGTTCATAAACTAAACCAATGACAAAATCTAAAGCACTAAATCTGAGAAAATTTCTCCCCGCAAAATGTTTTCAAACCGGTTTTTATTTTATGGTGCTCTTTACAGTATTTGAATTAAAGATAAATCATTATTTGTATTCATCGATCTAACCTCCACAGGTCTTGTAATGAAAAAACATTTTAATATAAAATGACACGTTATTATCTACTTGACTGACTGTCTATGCCTTCAACAAATGCAGCCCTAAAGTGGGTTTAATATCAGACCCATTAGTTAAGACCTTCTGAAAGCTACTTTAAATTGCCTATCAACCTGTAAGCAGGGGCTCATAGTTACAGCCAGAACACAAAGAATTAAAGATCTTGTTTCTGATAAAAACCTACTCACTAAATCACTGAATGGCATACCTTAATAAAACTTGGCAAGCTTGTCATCTAATCTGACTGAAAATGTAATTATAATTGGGGCAGTTAACACAAAAGCTAATCTGATTATCATGACTGGCCGTTCCCCTCTTGTTCACATTCTCGACACTGACAGGTTAACGATAGCAGGTAAAACCTCAACAGAAAACCAGGACATGGTACTTATTGACAACCCCCTGGGGTGAATGCACCAACCCTACACTCCATACCCTTTGTCTGACTCATACGCGATGTGAAAACTATCAGTAAACACCAACCAATTTTGTGCAATCATCCCCCTCGCCCCCGGAGATTGGCAACAAAACAAGCAGCAGGCCACCAACTGTGACAGAGTTATTGTGACATAGTCGCAGGATTGTCACCGACTGTCGCGCTAATATGATGGACAAAGTAGGTGTGACACTGAATCAAGGGTGCCAGTATCTAGACTGAACTGAACCCAGGAACTGTTTCTGCCAAAAGTAACACGATAACCGACCCCCTATTACATCCATCCACAACGGGACAATAAGTCAATTGTCTGCCTTCTTCAAAGAATCCTTCCGCAACAGCTTTGTCGACTGACAATGTCTCACTAGAAACTATTCAAATGTGGCTTCAACCCAATACCATAACTATTGGGTCTATTTGCCACATAAATATCCATCAAGCCTTTGGCCATTTACCACAAATGCTGAGCCCCTTGTCACTTACAAGTCATTCTTGAAAATCCACCTCTTCCGCGTAGCCTTCCGAACACTCTGTTGACATTTTAATGACTGGAACATTTTACTTATATTTAACTTATTATTTATTTAATTTGTTTTATTTAACTTATATGTTTATCTAATGTATCAACTTAAGTTTAGTTGTTTATTTTAGCTTATTAATTTAATGAATTAATTTATTTATTTAACTTCTTTATATAACTCCGTTATTTAATAAATTTATATAACTTTTTTATTTAAGTTATGTTTATCTGTCTTTTAAACACATTATATTTTAGCTTTTCTATTTATTTTAAATTACTTAGCATTGTCTTGTAGTGCCTTTGAGCAGGTTTTTAACCCGGATACATGGCGCACTATAAATATATAATAATAATAATTAATACTAAGTACCATACTGCCATTTACATTTATCAAGCCTATTTCTGCATAGTAGAACTATCAAGCCTATTGCCACCTGCTATACCTGGCAAGCCAGAAACCACTTGCAAGAAGTATCAACCCTATGATCTGCCATTTACTACAACAATCAAACATGCTTGGCTATCATCAACATAATCATGCCTATTTGCTACTTCTCTGAACTGTCAAGTATAGGTCACTTGCCAGAACTATTGAGCCTATTTGCAACTTACCAGAACTATCGAGCCTACTCCCACAATGAGCTTCTGTCCATCTTCAGACCAACAGCCGCAGCTGATTCGCCCACTGCAAGAGGCAGAGACAGTCTACTTAGACACAGATATATGATTATTTCAAAAGTACAGGTATGTAAACACGTATGTGCGTGCATGTGTGCACAGCGCAAGCATGTGTTAGATATGCATAATGTGGATGGGTTTAGAAACTTTTTCAAATCATTTTATATGCATATGTATAAACACTACAATGCTTATCAGTGTGACAAAAATGTGTCAGGGACGACAGCCAAACTTTACATGAACAAATATGCCCACTGCCCAAGTTTGGTGTAAATTGCTATCTTCTTCTTGCTCAATTCTGACTCATTCACTAGAACTTGCTAATCACTGGGCGAGTCAACAACATTTCACAGGATTTATACAAATCATTGAAATCAACAAACATTATTCGCAGTTAGGGGCCAATCACAATTGTCGACATTTACGTATTCATACAAAACATGCTAAGGGGGTCAAGGCTCGCATACTGATTTTGTGAAATGTCAGTCGTTTGCAAAATGTGACCATCGTTGCGCCACACAGAACTGTGTGTTGAACTGGTTTGAAGTTATGGAATATCTTACCACAGGACATTCAAAACACCCAGTCTGTTACAAGCTTCAAAAAGTCACTACACAAATATTTGAGTGCTACACTACCATTTTAAATATTCTCTGTTTTTATACTATTTTTTATTTTATTTTATGTGTATTATGATTTTAATTTAATTTATTTTAATCCCATGTACAAATGTAAATATCTGTTGTATGATTGATACGTAAATGATGCTTGCGTGAATGGCTCCATCGAAAATAGTGTACAACTAAGTATGTTACTGAGTGAAAATAAAATTATCAATCAATCAACCAAAAAACTGCTATGGAACTACTATTGTTTTAAATCATGTAACCAGTCACAGCGTGGTACTGTAATGCAGTCCAACATCTTGGAAATTCACAAATTCATGGAAACCAATTACAGTAAGTGACACCATGGAGCTGTTACCAATTACCAACATTTTAAAGTACTAATTCAGGGAGGGGGGTCAGATAATTAGTATGCTTTGTATGAGTATGTAAATGTCGACAACTATGAATGGCCCCTTAGTCAGAAACTGTGACACAGATGAGAACAATTCACCGGTACACTGTCTGTGCATACCTTTCAATTGGTGGCAGAACGTAACTACCTTTGTTCTGCATGTGTCGGAAATAGAAACTGCACTGGTCTCGCAGTAGCAGGCACAGGATGTCTCGGGCTGGGTTCCACAAACAACCTGCAGATTGGAACAATATGATGTAACAATGGGGATTTCTTCCTTTTCGTTCCACATTCTGACAATCCAACTACCAACAGAGTCAGGCGGCTCTGGGGCTTTGTAAAAAATCCTATAATCCCACAAAATTTTCCAGAGGCACATATTGCCAATGCAGTGAATGGAAAGTTGATTATTGCAAATTTAAACCAGGAAAAAATCTCAAAAACTCTCCAAGTGGACCATTTACACATATATCCAATTTTCTTTGATTATAAAAAATATATTTACAAAGCCCCTTAGTCTAATCAGTGGCATTCTGAAATATTTCAGTTGTCTCAGCTTGGAAATCCAGCATCAACAACATCATCATCATCATGACAACTACCACAATCATCACATCACGATGACTGTCAATCAAAAATCATGATTTTTATTTTAAAAATCGGATTTTTAAAATTTAAATTGGATTTATTTGATTTTTTTTTTGTTTTATTTGATTTTTTTGAAATCTGGTATATAAATATTTATATAGATGTTTAAATTTGTAAACTCTTTCAAACATGTTCTATTCAAATCGATTTGGGTTCTTGTCTTAACAGAGGGTACATGATTTTTGCTTATATAAAGACATTAGACAATGTCCACAAGACCTCACCCCCTGTAGTTGCATAATCTGTCTGGGAAAGGAAAGCATGCTGTGTGTCTGAGGCTGTAGCAGTGGTAATTATTGTTTGCCTATAGGGTGGATTAGCACCTGTCCAGGGCTCTGTGTACTCTAAGGGTCTCTAACCAGAATACAAACTGGTACAGTATTAAACAACTGAGTCAACATACTGAATTGGTAACAACTAGCACAAGCTATAAGCGGACTATAAATCAGGGCTTCTGTGTTGAAGATACTTCCTCTGGAAGACAAATTTGTGTGGCTTCACTACATTCAGAAAGGGAATAGCTCAAACATACACAATGTCACAAAGTATTTGACTATCAGGCTATCTGGTGACAATACAGCTACACAAGTGTGCGTACTTTGTGTTCTGTATTAAAAAACATACAAAACTTTGTTGATCTTGATGCTTGTAAACAATTATTTGTGTTAAATTCATATAAATCAGCGATTAAGAAAACCAGAAATAAAAAAAATCATAAATCAATGTTTTTAGTGATTTCAATCATGATTTAAATCAATGATTTAAATCAAATGATTTAAATCAAACAACCCTGCTGTCAATGTTACCTGAGTGTTCTTGTTGAACTAGAAGACAAAAATACAACATCACGGTAAATAAATGACCATCGTTGTAAAACATCATATTGTGGATGTAGTTTATGGGTGATCTAAAAATATATTTATATGACGCTACACAAAATTGGTTACACGGGGAGGGGGGCTAGTAGCTAATAACTAGCTATTTTGTTCAGCGTCTTACATCTATGTATTTTCCCCAGAAAAATTTTATATTTTTTTTATCACAGTTCCAGTTGACTTTGAGTGCATGCAGGCTATTATGTGTTATGACGGCTGAAATGCCACCTGGTGAATATGAAGTTGCACACAGGTCTATGTAACTCAAAGGTACATGTAGCCAGCTCAGGGGGTCTCATCTCAGTTTTGTGTAGTGTCACACATCTATGTCTTCAGATCACCCTTAATAGCGGTCTGTTATGTCAACATTTTAACACATTTTCTTAAGGCTAGACAGTACACAGGAACACACATACGTGTATATATTTTTTTAAGTTCATAAATCTCACCAGAAATTAATTGTATCCAGTAACTATGTTGAAACTAAGCATATTTCATGATTTAAATTTCGGGAGGGGGTAATAATCTCGAATTTTCTTTGTAAAATAGCAAAAGTTTAAATGAGTAGAAAACTGAAACCCCTTAACCAATTTCTCCAATTCAAATGTTATTAGTTAGACAATGAACTGTTCTAACTTTCTGTTCATGGCCATTTGTATAAGTCATATAGATTTTTTTATAAATATTTTTCTATAAATATATTTTTTTCTCTAAAAATATTTACCTTCCAACCCCCAACCCCCCGGAATATCACCCAATTGACTAATCGTTATTTCACAAGAATTTAGATATTTACCTCCATATTGCTGTGTAGAAATTTGGTGTTCATGGGTCAGTTAGTTTCGGAGATCTATTCATTTTCCCCAAAAAAGTGACAACTGAGAAAACGACATTAAAAGTTTGAACTAAGTTATTTTAATGTTTTTCACATACTAAGTGTTGCAAATGAGCAACATAATGATAGCATCTGTGCACATTATCTGAATGTTTTTAAGAGTGAAATTTAATTAAAAGAGACAGTTATATTGTAGTTTACCCCACCCCTCATAATCAAACTTAAAGAAGGCAGTAGAACCAGAGGACACAAAGCAGCATTAGTTAAGGAAAACTCAAAAAACGTTTTTCAAAGTTTGAGTTATTTTTTTCCACATACTAAATGTTGCAAATTAGCAACATCCTGATAGTCTTAGCATTTATGTATAATACGCTCGTATTATTTGTATTCGTTTTATTTGGCAGCATCTCGATTAAACAGCGTATCTAACTATAATATCATTCGTTTAGCGACTACCAAACAATTCTCCTTAGCAACAACTTTGAAAATGTAAACAGGAAACTAGGAAGCGCATAGCATTGTGAGATTGATGATGGGGTCGATCTGCCTCGTTTTGCGAGGAACATGTCAAAAAAGCTCCAAATGGAGGCTGAATGACCGCTGAACTCGCTTTCGGCCAGTTCCGGCCCTCATTTGCATAATTCCAAATAAGGAGGTCGTCGGGAATTGGGACCCGTTTTAAAGGCGGGAAAATTTTACTTTGGCAAAAAGAGGCGGGACTATCGAAATAACTGACAGATAGTCAAGAAGAAGGCGGTTCTTTTCATACAAAATGGTGTATAATGAACGAATGGGTCTTATAAATTAGTAATAATATAGTTACTTAGCAGTGAGTAACTGTTAACAAAAACGATCTTTATTGTGAAGTAGATGTATCAATCTGTCAAAAAGTGAACTAAACGAAAATTGTCATAAAAATTATTCTTGACACATTTCACACTACTGTGTCTCGCCTTAATTTAAACAATATTCAATATAATGATCATTATATTATTTTAATGTGTACACTGCATTTCAGTACACTATATTTCAATTTATTTATAAAAAAATTTAAATTAGTTTCTATTTAATAAAATATATTATTATTACTATATATATATATATATATATATATATCTTGTAAATGTTTGGATTACTAGCGCATATTATGTGCATTTTTATTTTTGTCTTATTTTATTGCAAAGCACATTTATCTGTCCAGAACAGGAGTATGCCCCATAAAAAAACCAAAATTATTATTATTATTGACATTGCAATAAAAAGTCTTATAAATGGCAACAAGCAATACCTTGCTCTATGGGTGAGGCGTTGATCTTTCGCACTTGTTTGCAACCAAGGTTCGGTGGCTGACCTTCGACCTTCCAAAGCGACACAGTGCTCTTGTGCAAGACACACAAGTAACAGAAGTCTGTTGATGTGTCACTAGTGACAGTCGAAATATCACTACTCCAGTGTAAACTCCGCACACGCCTGTAACATAGACACACATCATGTCACTAGTGACATCCAACATGTTACTAGTGTCAACATATGTATGTGTCCCAGCATCAGTGTATGTATGTATCAAGTCACTAGTGACTTACTGAAATAGTGAAACTGGAGTAGGTATGTACTGGCTGTTACTAGCAACAAAACAAAGATGCTACTAACAACAGAGGCCACATGTCACTATTCCAGTTCAGACATGCACACCTGCCACATGTCACTATTCCAGTTCAAACATGCATACCTTTAATGTGGCAAATCAGTAATGACCCAAGTGACATGTCAACTCTCTAAAGTAAACTCTGCCTTAAAATATGAATAAATAACATGTCATACTACAGCGCAGTTGATATGTTACTACACTGACTACAGTGAATATAGCCTTAGACATTGGTGACACAAGTCACAACTGTTTGACATGCCTTTGACATATACCATGTAACCAGCATGTCACCATTACAAGCAGTCAGATGCATTCATTACTTGTTGAATGGGTTATTTACTCTGTTATCTTTAACCCTTATTTTTTTCCAGTAACTTATCACTTGTGACACTGACTTGATGACAAGATACGACAGTGACATTTAATGATGATTCAACACAAGTTGACAACTTGACACCGTGCCAATAGCCATGTGGCAATGAGTTAAACGGCAGTATAGTTTGCCTGCAACCACATGTCTATGAACAACATTGTCCACATTCCTAGCATGAAGAAACATGGGATCTTATATGCGGGTCGGTGGAATTTATGCCTATGAAATAACAGTGAACCAGTGCGCAACAAAATCAGTTTATAACATGTTAACAAGCGTGAAGTGGGTCAACGTGTGGAGGGTGAATTAGCTGGAAATGCCTGAATTAGTGCCCACAATTAAACAATGTCAAAACAGCAAAACTCAGTGAACAGAAATGCACACAGTGAACCAACAGTAAACGTGTGAATTAAAGGCAAACACTTCAATTAGTACCCGTAATTAAACAATAATTTCAACTATGAAACTCAATGAATAGAAATGTCACAGTTGTATGCAGGTAACCAGTTCAGTTAACCAACAAGGACAGGTTAATGCTTAAATATGTCATTTTAACAGGAACTAAAATGGAAACTAAACTGCACTAATGACACAGATGAACTTTTGGAGTACACTACACTTGCCCTGTCTTTGTTGTTGTGATGGGGTATCCTGATTTTGCCTTCTGATATTATACCCATTGATAGCACTCCCATTTCACCAACTCTCAGTGATTCAACCTCTCAGTATGCCTATACTAATATTATTCCCACTTCACCTACTCTGCATTAGGAAAGCTCCTCTCCCACCAAAATGACAAGTTAAATTAAATGCTTATATAAGAAATTGTATATGTAAATTACGTTTTGCAGAAATCAGAGTTTTTCTTGATTTAAATTTTGGTCCTCTTAGTTATTATTTATAAATAACATTAACTAAATAAAAAAGACCTAACTCAAGAAAAACTCTGATTTCTGCAAAACGTATTTTACATTTAGAACCAAACCATATAAATGTAGCTGTGATCAAAGAGTAGGCAAAGTGGGAGAATGCCTTAATTGGGCCAACTGGGAACCTGTCTCAGAATTAGCAATAATAACAAAGTAGACAAAATGGCAGTAGGCAATTGGGCATGAATTATTTGACTAGACTTTACTACAAGTCTAGTCTTTGAGACACAGCATTAAATCAGCTCCATTGTGTTTGCACCACATACTGTTGTTGCATTCCTTGGTCCAACCAAGTGTGAAACAATTACACAAGTGATTTACTAATACATGGCGGTGCATTGAATTGTAACATCTAGTACTTACAGGCAATCAAAGCCAGACAATCAGCGATTTTACAAGCAAGCAGGCTCTCATAGTTACTTAATACCTTTGTTATAGCATTACAACATGCTATATATAGCCTACCTTCAAATAAAAACAAAATACGTTAACATTCATTCTACATAAAATGGATCAAATTTCAGTTGAACTAGGATCATCTTAAAATTTCACACAAACATAAAACAATATATCAGAGAAGAAACTGATTGTTCTGTGTGAGTTACAGAGGCTGAGCTGGCAGGGTTGCAGGGTTTACCCCACACAGTGGTAATTACTGGTATATATTATATTGGCGAAAACAAAAAGCAAAGTTGGAAACGCTCAGAAACTACAATTTATCCACAAACACCAGAACAATTTGTGTAATCAAGAAACTGTAATTAGGAGTCACATAGGACTAATTGCATGTCCACCTGTATCAACATTAATAATACCAGGGATAAATCCACGTTACATATGATGTCAATGCTGTACGTAAAATAAAGAACTATGGATTATTACAAACAGTTATTATAATCAAATGTAATTTCGTAATTTTTTATTTATTTTATCACTTACATAACTTCTAAGCTCTTATGTTTAATTCCAAATGCTCTCGGCACATTAGAGACTTGTTAATCTATTAATCGGTAACATTGTATAAAACAAGTTCCATAATTACTGAACATGACATATAGCCATTGTCCATGTTCACCCGGACAAATGCTAAACCTGTCATTTTGCCAAGGTGAATCTGCCCCATCAGCAATAAGATAAAGTTGTGGTATGCAAGACAAAACCCCCATGGCACTTACTCGAACTGGCCAAGTTTGAGGGAGCTGTCATTTTCCACTTGGTCATTGGTGATGTTCACAGGAGCGAGGAAGACGCACTGACCATCCGTCCAGGCGAGACCGTGCTTCGGGTGGATTGCTGAAATAAATAAAAGTAATTGACTAGTTCCATGGGGTTGGATCCATGCGATAAGTCGTTCACTTTGTATGCATTTAAATGCATTTAAATGAGTATCTGGCTATAGTGGTGGATACCAGACTAAGGGGCATTATATCAATTACAAATACCAATTGTGATTGGAGGGTGTTGCAATGTGGCTGGAGATGTTGCAATGTGGTTGGAGGTGTTGCAATGTGGCTGGATGTCTTGTTGTGATGTGCACAGGATGGAGCTGTTGAGGAGTTGAGATTGTTTACTGTTACATTTTTACAAAGATACACTTTAGCTTTGTGAAAATGGCCCCTGGTTTATGTCACACAACAGACCACACAACATAACTCTCATACTAGTATGTATACATCAGCAGCTTATTCTAGCAGGGACAATTGAACCTTCAACGACAGAACACAGACGTTGTTTCATAAATAGACAGGACACCGGAAATGTATTCGCTAGAAGCTGGTGGACAGTGGATTGTTCACATGACGGACAGCAGGATGCGCTCCCTACACACATGCCCATTGAGTCTATTGTGGCACAAGAATCAACCAACCAGTATAAATCTGCTATGCTTTTCTTGATGCTGAAAGGGTCGTGTGAACCAGAGTACATGAAAAACGTAACCATGAAACGGCACAGAACATTTATGCTTAGATTCATGGATAATAGAACTATAAGCCTTTTGACGATGATTTAGTAGAATAAAAATGGCCTAGACGGAAGCATTCCTTATACCTGCTGTGTTACAACGTGTCACTTAATAGAATCACCATGCTTGTTGGTACAATTAGATACACTGTAGTGCAAAGAAACCCACGTTTTCTGGAAACCATCCCAAGGCTATTCGACAGGAAAAAACAATACAAATGCAAAGTGTGTTAAGGAAAATACTCACTACCCAGACACACATGGACAGTGTCTTCACTATGCTGAAAATTCAATATCTAGATAAAACAAATTCCACATCATTCTGAGTTCGAAATTTGCTTTAGTGAATCAGTTGCTTAATAGAATCACTTCTGTGGCCCTTAAGCGGAGTAGTACTGTAGCACACGGTATATATGCTATAAAGTCATTTGTGACTCTGTTTGCCTGTTCCTTCGTATCTCTGCCACCTTTGCATGTATGGGGCTGAAATTGTGTAGGCATGCCTGGGGCCCATAAGGATGATTTCAAAATTCATCCCATAACCCAGCACAATAGAATTGTTACGCAACTGTTTTCTGCTTTTGTTCCAAGTTACGTGATCTACATCCACATTATATAAGTTCCTTTGTACGTTACGAACGCTTTGTCATACTGCAGCGCAAAATTTATAAAAATCGGATTATTGACCTATCGACTACCCTTTCTGCTCTATTCTTTATCAAAGTTTGGTGGTTCTAGTGTGTCATGTTTCCATGTTAAAGATGCTTGAAATATGCAGTAACTGCAACATACTGGCAGAGCAAAAACCTTAAAAGCCAATTATTTCATTTTGACTTTTTGGTTGCTACTGCATTTTGCCTTTGCCAGTGAGACATGAATAACAAACATAATGAATTCTGATCAATATTGTTCATTTAATTATTTCAATTACCCAACCACGACAGCATCTACAGACTATGTTCAACAACACAGGTCATGTTAAATAAATAATTGTTTTTGTTTCCTAAAAGTTAAAAAGTTTTTTCAGATATGAAAATTCAATCTGAAATGATAATTAACCAATGCAAACTTGATGTAATGCTATGTACCAAAATAATGCTAATATGAAATATTTATTACAAATTAAAACGGATTCGTTCAGTCATATCGTCATGTTAGAAGAACTGACTGAGCGGCATCATGGACACTTCTGCTGTGACTCATGTGCTTAAGAGATTACACATTTTCCTCCGTGAGGATCCTTTACCTCCCCTAGAATAGGCAACAGAGCAGACCAACAAGTTTTGGTGTCTCTTCTGAAAGACTCGGGCAAAGTGGGGTGAACGAAGTTGCCCAGCAGTGTGTCGCCTCAAGCCCTGATTCTCTCAATTGAGAGCTTGGCACTCTAACCACTAAGCCACTGTGCCCCACAACAGCAGCTTACAAATGTTATCCAACGAAGCCCTTGTTTGAACAACTGACCTTACCGTACCCCACATGCATACAAATTCCCCCATTCTTAGCTACACCCACAGATCATGTCAGTTTGTAAAGATTGGGAAAACCTGCAGTGGCGCCAATGAATGAGACATAGACATAGTCTACAATTGTTAGTGAAGCAAAAGTAATGGTGACAAATGTTCCATAGGTATTTCTTCAATTTGGCAAAGTATGTAGGCACATTCTAAATGTTTCAGACCTATTAGGTAATTCCTATTTGGGGCAGTTAAGGCAACTTTTTATTTCCTGTAAGGGACACCTCAACAAAATGTAATCAATGGAAAATCCGTCTTGCCCCTCTTCCCTAGACTATCTTTTCCCTAGAATATCTTGATTTCAGACTTGAGGTTGAACATATTCCATTTGCAAGCTATTTTTATAAAAAATATAAATAGTTGGACCGAAACCACTTGCTGCTGTTTCAAAACTTCTGTGAATTATTCGTTCTTTTCATCTGGTGTCTTTTTACGCATACGGCTATGCCTGGCCCAGAAAAGATCCCTCACAACCACAGCCCAGGGGTCATGGTTAAAAACCTGTTGACTAAGTCTAAGACTAAGCTTAAGCCAGTTAAGGAGTGTCGTGGATTCACAGAGCTGGTGATCTCAATCTCTAAACTCACAGTACCTCCCCGTTTAGTTGTGATCAACTATACGTTTAGCCGTAGCCTAAGCCTTAGTCCTAGAGTCGAGAGTATCTATCTCATCTAATCTCATCAAGCAAGTATATAAGTATAACTAGCAAAACCATAGCCATAGGCATATCGTAAACAAGTTAAGTCTAGATCACATCGAAATTTTACAAAACGATACGTACATCGACATTTGAAGTTTATTGACAACGCGGCACCAACTGTGTTAATCTTGTCTGCTCTCTGACACTTGAGAACGTCATGCCTAATAACAATAATGCTACCACATACACACTAACAATAACACAGTACCAGCCCTAACTAGATTAGTAGTACTAGTAGTTATACGGTATACGTCAAGCAGGACGGAAGCCAAACGCAAACACCACGGCACACACAACGAGCTTACCGCTGCGTAATGTATTTATTCCGCTTCGACGTAAGCTGGTCCTTCCAAGGTCCATCTTGCACGACGGTCTAAGCCAGTGATTCCTAGCTGTGTGTCATGTACTAAACCCGGATACTTCAAATATAACATAACAAACAGCACCAGCGATCACGACACGCTTCCTTGACCACATCGAGGAAACATCGTAATTCGCCCGGGCAAATGACCAATCATGTGCAACCAGAGCAAGGGAGCATTCAGTATCTCATTAAAATGCCCCAAAACACCACTCACGCATCCAGCGCATGGCGCCACTATTATCTACCTCCGGCACCCACGCAGGACGGTTTAAAATCACCGTTATTATTTAATCACAACATCAATAAAGTTAAATAAGTCAGTAGGCACGCTGGGGATATCTAGTGGAAACCGTACAATGATGCCACCTGTCGAACGAGTTAGAACTAATGAACAGTCGTATCCGAATAAAAACGCCGTAGGAATACCAGTCTCACTTATCCGACTCTCGCTCGCCTTCGTGAATTCGCCGAGAAGAGAGTCTGGCCGCAGAGGCGTGGTCTCGTTGTTACATAGGGCGTATTCTTTTTGTCGCGTGGTCTCGTTGCTACGAACTGCATCGTATAAACTGATAAAAGCTAATTCTTATTTTATAAAATAGCCAAATAAATGCACCATGGAAAGTACACATTAATTCTAGGCGATGATGTATACGACAAATGGCGGCGCCACTGCATGGAGCCGGATACCCAGGTTGCTCAACACACTCGTGTGCGAGTTTGTAGACTTCAAGTATGACGATCGACTATATATCTACCCACCGGCCCAAGGCATGGCGGGCACTGGTGGGCCAATATCGGCCGAGGCCGATCGTCGAGGTGGTCAGGCGACGGTATATGACACTTCTACTGTGGCTGTCAGCCTATCCGGAGTCTCGTGCCCGATTATGCACCTGTTGGTGCATGATGTCGGTCGTGGTCAAACAGGTGACTGACTGCGGGACGGCGATGGCGAGGCACTGAGGTCACCATTCGTGCCGGTACGTGAACGTGGACTGTGGCTTAGAAGAGCCGCCCACTAAGTAGGCAGAGTCATCCGCCCCACTCTTGAGCTAGCCTAGGCTAGGGGCGGAGATCTTCAGGGGCATTTGCTAACTCGCCATTTTGGCAGTTCCGTAGCCAAATGGCTACGGAACTAATAACTTACGTTTTAAAACCAATACGCACTAACCGTTTTACTTGTGTATTCTGTGACATACAACCGACAATTGGGCGTCAATAAACTGAAGAAATGTGCTCCAAATAATTACTTATGAATACTTTTATCGGTGACATAGAAAACATTTCACAATTAGCCGCCATACTGTGCACGTGATGTTGCCTTTGGGTCACATAATCAAACGCGATTTCGTGTAGAATGAGGCCAGAATGGGCCAGCAGTACATACATAAATAAAACACCCGTTAGTAAGTTAGTAGTTTATAGGGGCATTATTAATGATGTAACTCTATGGCCAGCAGATGGCAATTCTTAGCGTGACCTTATATAGATCTATGGAAATCCCGCTTGCTATTCTCGCTCACAACAACATCCGGTTATATACAAACCTTGACAAGCACATTCGTTCTGACAAAAGGTAATAATTTCACACTTTTATATGGTTGTTGTCAGGTAACTTTAGTGATATACAATGCACACAGACACGAAATACGTGTTTATTGCTCTGTTTATGGCGTTTTTGTAACGTTTCACGTTTCATGAAAATACGTTTCGGCCGAGCGAGATCTTCGCCGTACTAGTAGCAACAGCCAGATAGAAAAACATTGTAGGCCGATTGACTTTGCCTACCCACTAAGATGTTCAGAGACAATTGTTATAATAACGTTACAACGCAATATCGACCGGCACGCCGTGTTTAGCTGTTAGAATGATAATTGTGACGTCAACGTATTGTGATGTCATAAGACGCGTTATTGGTCGCCGTAACAGCGGCGTTTCCGTATCAGACAGGACGAGACGCCTTCGGGCCGAACTCCGTGGTACCGACAGTCGGGGTCCGACGATGGCGCTTCCTTGGCTGGACCAGGACGCCTATCTTCCCATAAGCATGCTAATGAGATGGAGAGCGTTCCACGAAAACCGATTATTTAACAGCGGCTGTTGTGTCACCGGTAAACGATATTCTGTTGCTATTACTTTTAAGACTACCATAGTGGCCCAGGTTTTGGTACACTGTACGTTTTATGGCAGTCTCGTACTCCTGCCAGCGACACGAACTTCGTTTCTATCTTAGCAAGTTGTCTTAATGTTTTCCATCCATTTAAATTTGCTTATCTATGTTTAAATACCGGAGTGCACTCCTAGCTAGGTGACTGAATTAGACTGAGAAAAAGAGATGAGGAGGGCGAGGGGGATGCGTGAAACGGACAGTGAAGGGAGATAAGCCAAACCAGCCGTGCGTGACGCGGTTCTAAGACCTTTTTCCAGGACGGCATCACCCTGTTGTCTAGCAGCAGACCGAGTTGTTTAAACCATTCGAGGAATTCATGTCTTATCACCAGATGACTACCTGAAAACCGTACTGAAGACGATGGCTCCCATAACAGACGTGAACCAACGCAGTATGTACGGCATAGACAGCATGTACGGCGTAGGCAGAAAGAAACTGAGAGCGAACATCCATAGAACATTGCACGCTCCATACGTTCTGCGAGTCGAATCAGGAACCCAATCATACAACGGTGAGAAAACAGGTATATATATATATATATATATATATATATATATATATATATATATATATATATATATATATATATATATATATATATATATATATATATATATATATATATATATATATATATATATATATATATATATATATATATATGTCAGTACTGCTCTTTAGGTGCGCGCCTTGTATGTAATGGTCTTCGCAACTGACGATTGTTTATTTAACTAACACTTCGGCCAACAGAAAGAAACCTGACCGAGAGGCTTCTGTTGCCAACTATCTGGTGACTGTCTTGTGTACTAGATGTCGCATATATTCCTCTTCAGACCGAGACCAGCAGAAGAGAAAGCAGCACGCTGGTATGGATCCAATACCGTGCATATCATTACCACATGTAGCAGTAAGCCGAATGCTTGCTCTCGTGGCCGGGGATCAAACCTCGAAGCCAAGAGTCCGTTCTCCGGTGGGCCCGTCTGTACGTCCGTCACAGACACCCAGGCTACCTTCGCCGGTTCCCAGACTTCACTTCCCGAGTATATCAGCTTCTGGCGTCTCTTCCACTGAATTCAGTCAGCCCGCGTCAGCCGTTTCGTCGGAGGCTAGTAAGTATAGGCCCTACCTACATATTGTATTGGCCAAACGGGTTTGCAGAATCTGTCAAATGTTCTGGGGTGACAGACGGAGGATGGATACACTGCGGATCTAGAAAAGGTGTGTAGAGCAGAACATAGGATAGAACAGTACATCGAGAGAGAGGGGAGGGAGGGAGGGAGAGAGAGGGAAGAGAGAGAGTGAGAGAGAGGGAGAGAGAGAGAGAGAGAGAGAGAGAGGGAGGGAGGGAGGAGGAGAGGGAGGGACGGAGGAAGGGAGAGAGAGAGGGAAAGAGAGAGAGAGAGTGAGAGAGAGGGAGGGAGGGAGGGAGGAAGAGGGAGGGAGGGAGGAAGAGGGAGGGGCGGAGTGAGAGAGAGAGAGAAGGAAAGAGAGAGAGAGAGAGTGAGTGAGTGAGAGAGAGAGAGAGAGGGAGGGAGGGAGGGAGGGAGTGAAGAGGGAGGGAGAGAGAGAGAGAGGGAAAGAGAGAGGGAAAGAGAGGGAGGGGGAGGGGGAAAGAGAGAGAGAGAGAGGGAGGGAGGGAGGAAGAGGGAGGGACGGAGGGAGGGAGAGAGAGAGAAGGAAAGAGAGAGTGAGAGAGGGATAAAGAGAGTGAGTGAGTGAGTGAGTGAGTGAGTGAGTGAGAGAGAGGGAGGGAGGGAAGGAGGGAGGGAGGAAGAGGGAGAGAGAGAGAGGGAGGGAGGGAGGGAGGGAGGAAGAGGGAGGGAGGGAGAGAGGGAAAGAGTGAGAGGGAGGGGGAGGGGAGGGGAGGGGGAGAGGGAGAGGGAGAGAGAGAGATATCTTTTCAGGTCATCACGAGGGCAGTAGTAGAGAGACTCCGAGAAATGTGTGATGTGCAAGGGTGGGAGAATTAGAAGTCAGTGACATATTTAGTTTGTACCACCACAGACTAAAGATCCTGTCATATCTCAGAAATATTTAGCGTTGACATTTTGTCCCTACATCACTGATTTTTTTAATAGACAAACTCATGAACGAAATTAAATAGCCGCCATAGTCGAACTGCGGATGTTCAATGCATCTCATGTTGAAAAGCCAAACAAATTGTAATTGCGATCTCATTACGAAGTACACGAGTATTCGCGTTTACAGGCCCTGATTTGCTGTTCGCGGGTTGTGAGATTTCAGACGGGACGTTGTGCCGCACAAGCCTGGAGTCTTGCTTTATCGACGCCCGCGGGCCGGGCGGACACCAGGTGGCGACATCAGCAGGACAGACAGTTGGTTGAGTTCATGGCGCACGAACAGCTTCGCGACGGTGTGTGAAGACAACCCGCTCGACCCGGAAGGTTTCTACATGACACACTACCCACTCATTCTCATGAAGGTTTGTAACGCGTACGACGATTGGTCTGTTCCTAACCCTTTTATACCCGTGGTTCGTAGCGCGTACATCGTTTGGTCGATGGTCAATCTACTCGGAATCATAGTTTTGTAACACGTATGACGATCGGTCAATTCTACAGTAGGTACATAGGACCGTACGACAGAGTTACACGTAACAAATGCTATCCATCATCTCCAATCTTCTCGCCCGTTGTGTATTACTGTGCCATCCCATTATAAGGGTTATTCCCGACTCTCTCGTTAACTACAATCCTTTGCCATCCAAACCCACCATGTATGTCACTATTAAACACATTTTCCACATCTGCCCATGTTAAATGTTTCTTCACACAGTACATATACATTTCACTAGAACTCTACTAAACTCCTCCTTTCTTACGCAAAATATTTTGTTGACCAAGTTAAAACGGCTTCTCAACTGATTTAGCCTTTCGCAAATCCGGTTCGTTGTTGTCCAAACATGTAGCGTGTGAATAGTTTATGTGACATCTGCAGTCGATTTAATAAAAACAATGTCTATTTTTTTCAAATCATCGAGTCGTAGTCATTAGATCTGGTAAGGATCAAAATGGTGGATCTACAAAACGGTAAACACTGTGTGGGTCAATGCTGATCATGGGCGTGACCTCAACCTTCTTGCTGATCACATGACAAAGTTAAACAATTTCACCAAGGAAGAAAATCATGATTTTTTTTTACAAAAACTACATAGAAACGTTGCACAAACGAGCTGGCATGTCGCAGTGGATCCAGGTAGGTTTGGCTTTTCGCAAAATTTATTTGAAATGAGACTAGCAAAAAAAATCGAATTGATTAAGCACCTTTAATATATCTCCTCCTCTGTAGTTGACTCTTATGTGTCTCCTCCTCTGTAGTTGACTCTTATGTGTCTCCCATGACACCAACCGTAGCTTAATTTATTATTCGAGGAATCAGTTGCACGTTTGCTGTAGGTGCCGCGGCGTCGGTCCGGTAAACGTCCGCTGTGGTACACGTCCGGGTCCCTCGACATGTCGTTCTTCAAGGACGAAATGTTCTCGAGATTCGCTGTCAACGCACTCGACAGCGACGATAGTGACGACGACAGAGACGGTGGAAACAGCAATGACGACGAGGAGGATGACACGCGCGTCGCAGGTGACATTCTATGTAAGCCGGGCGACACCTGACGGGGAACGGCAATTGTTTGCACGTGTCGTAAAATGCCACAAACTGGTCGTTTGGTAGATGTTTGTACACGTAGCCTTCAGGACACGGACCACAGTCAGAATCCATCCGCCATTACAACGATAAAGAGTCCCAAGGAAAAAAATAATTGTGCAGTTACGGTTTATTTGTGAGAGCAGAAATTGTGTGGATGAGTGAGTGGGAGTGGTGTTTTTGTGCAAAGTAGCATCTAAGCTTTGAAATGATGCCAGTTGCAAAAGGACATAGTGGCCATCAGGCAGGGTGTACTCATATTTTGGAAACTGGGGAATTTCATGGCATAAATGCAGGGGTGTCATGCATTGAAGCAATTTGTGCGAAAAGGAAGTATGTCATTTTTCACGAATTTCACACACCAGGTGTCTTAGTGGGTCGGACATTTGCTGTGAATTAAAAAAAAACTGTAGGATAAATTTTCAATGTAGGCGCAAGAACGTTATAATGGTCGTCTATGGGAAAAGTGACTGTGGTCCGTGCCCTTCAAATCAGAAGAATACAGTATATCAAATTGCACTGGAAATGTGCGGCGACCATTGCAACCCGTCAGATGCAAAACATAGACAAGGCTTACATTTAATTGTTGTTGTGTCAATTGCAGATCGCGTTTACGCTTTAGTCCTCATGATGGATCAAACTTAACATTAAAGCAAATAAATACAACTACTACTCAGTCATAATCATTATGCGCTTCTCTCGCCGCAGCCTCTTCGGCACCTGAGCTGGCGGCGGCGCCGAACACCTTTACGCGACTGGGTCTATTTTCCAGCGGGTCTGGCGAACGTCGCTCCTCCCTGGTGACACGTCGCAGGCAGCGGTACAGGAAACCCTTAATCGCAGCAACGTGGGCCTTGCGCATTGGCCAGCACTCCGCATTTCAGAATAACAGATATCCTACCAGTAACCGGAATAGGCCCGACTTGAGAGACAGCCGCACTATCACCAAGTCCCAACCGTTGTCCACTGGCGATCCCAGCCCACCGCCACACCTCCTTTGTGGCATCCCTGTCTCGCGTGATATTGCTGATGTACACAAACTCAGTCATTGGCTCTAAAGTAGTACTGTATGCAACCTCCAGCTTCACTTGGATTACACCGCGGATCTCCTTTTTTCTCCGTGCCACCTCTCCTTTTTCTCCGTGCCACCCTCTCCTTTTTCTCCGTGCCACCCTCTCCTTCTTTCTCCGTTGCTGGTGCATATTTTTATATGCTAGCTTCTTCCACGGCTGAGCAGCTGTCCCTCAGACCTCTGGGGACGGGCTCTGACGGCACCAAGGAAGGCATTGAGTTCCAGAGGCAGTCAGCAAGAATGACCTCTTATGACCAGCAGTGTCTGAGTATTGAAATGCCATAGCAGCTGTGTGGTGAGATGTTGATGCCCTGTGGCTCTTCAAACTACTGGAGGAGGAGGTAACATGCTATTGAGTTGCGTTGGTGCATCTCCATAATATTATGTGGAACAAGGCGAGTGCACGAACTTGTTTTCTTTGTGCTAGTGGTAGAGTGGCATTCCTGCTCAGAGAAGCCTCTGGCATAGCTATAATTTTGACAGCTCAAGTCTGCCTAGTGATGTTTCGGAGGCTGCCAGCCAAACAGATGAGACATATTCCATCTATGATCTAACCAAGCTCTTGTAGATCATAGCCCGCTGGTTTGGGTTCAAGTAAGGTCACACAGCTTTCCTGCATCCTTGGCTAAGTGTGTCCAGGACAATTATTTCCGGATAGAGATACCTAAGAGTTCCACTTCTGGCAAGATAATGTTCATAATTGTGAGTGAAGGTTGGCTGGTCTCTGCATCTTTCAGCCTTGATACATTTAAGGCCCATTCACATTCACGAGGGATTAGTTGCCCTATTGGTCGGGCGACAACGTGTTGGATGACAAAACGCATCTAAATTATGCGCGCGTTCACATGAGCAATGCCTATTTATGAGCACCAATCCCCAATCAAGTCCTGATGAAAGATCATGACAGGTACACCTGCACTCAGTCACGGCATCGCTTATTGGCCACTGATTATAACTGTCAATCGACAGATGCCCAAATTGGACCCAGTCACAATACCTCGAGGGCGTTCACACGAGTGATTAATTGTTGGATTGTTCGGGCGACACTGCGTCGCCCGACATATTCCTTGTAACCCAGCTTCGGGGAAATGTGGGCATCACCATCGCTGTCCCACAGCCAGCCACATGCTTAGACCACGACCCATATCATATCCCTGCCGTCGTACAGGAGCAGGTGTGGGGGTTGGACATCTCTAAGGCCGTCCGTGTTCAGGCGCCGCTCCTGCTTCTCGCTGATCACCACAGAACACTCATAGCCATCGTCGTCTTGTTCCTCAGTAACACCACCGCGGTCACTCCACCACTCACACCCGTGGACTTGGTCATAGCAGCGGGTAGAGTCGAAAGCTTTACTTGAAGTCCATGTAAAGTAACACAAGTCTGTTGTTGGCAGACAAGATCTGAAGAATCCGTTGCCACAGCCTAGATTTTGCTTTGGGTTTGAATGGTTGTGTGCGTCTTCATCATCGTATTTTCAACAAGCAAGAAATGGGATTAATTAATTTATGGAAACTTGAAAAATTCAATGTATACAAACCAGCTAACAGTATTACCGGTAAGTATTGTTTGTTCATAATTATGGGAAATGAGCCTCAGCTGGGGCAGGACTGTTATGCAGGATGCAGACTGACAGAAGTGGAGAATTCTTGTGTCCGCCTTATACACTAGTAGGCACGAAGAAGATTAAGTAAATTCATAATTTTAGCAAAATTACAAGAACAAATAAGATAAACATTGTATACACAAGATATACTCATTTTGCTCTTCTGTGACAAAGACTAATTACAGGAAGCATATCTGACTAACAAAGTTAATGAACAAGCAAAGCAAACGTTTTAAACTTTCAACAAAACGCACACAATTTCTTCCATTGAATATTTAATCTTATTTAAAATATACACATCCTTCCAGATATAGAAAGATAACAATGCAAAGTGTATTCAAATGAGATATCAGCTTCACTATTCAAAAAATATATAATCACATTAATCCCTGAAGCATGTCATTCAACTTTGGTTTCAGTAAATTGTCACTTGTGTAAAAAAAGGATAAACATATCAAAAAAGTACTGTTGAACAAATATTTATCATAACAATAGTTACCCTTCAATATCTCTGGTCTGTATATTTATTCTAAAACAAGTTAATTGCTTGTTGACAGTATGACCATATAGTCCTGTTACATTTACATAACATCACATTGGTATACCTTATCACTGAACATTCTAACCACATTTAGGCAATACGACCATAAACATGTTACATATAACATCACAAAAACATCTGTACCTTATTTGGGAATATCATAACAAGATATAGGCAATACGGCCATATAAACATGTTGCATAAAGATAACACCACAGAAAATTGGTGCATCATCCTGAAATGTTCTAACAATATTTAGCAGCAATCATTGATTCATTCATTTTACCCTGCCAAACTGTATCATTGTGAATGATTGATTCAAATACTCACTATGCTAAGCCAATTTCATTGCACCATAGAGATACACCAAAAAGTCCATGTTTTCCACAACAAAACATACACATTTGAGTAATAACTGTTTCAGTGCCGTTTCAGAAATTTTTTAGAAGTTCTCTTCATTGTAAACAAACTGTGTTGATGTTGGATCAGTGCTTGAATGTTCATTGCTCAAGCTGTGTAAAGTAGATGAGAGAGGCTTTGGGCCACAGAAGAATACACCAATCCTTGTCCTGAAAGAAGACAATAATAATGATAATGATGTTGTCTACCTAAACAATGTGCTCAGCACCCTACACACAACTGGTGCGGTGCGTGTTAGAGTTTGTGAGTCCACGACAGGTTACACATTTACCCCGTATGTCATCTTTTACTTGCACTGGCATAGACACCAAGTAGACAGGACCTACAGTGTCTCATCCGAAAGACACAGGCAAATGATGACAGATTGGATGATAATGATGCCCAACAATGACGCTCTTCTTAAGGCATTTATAGAGAAACCTACACAACTCTGGTAATGCCACCTTTAGCTTGACATTTAACAAGATTTAACAAGATTGTCACCTAGTGCAAAGGCCCAGATGGCAAGTGGACAAGGAAGCCATTGGCTTATTGAGAGTCCAACATTTTTGTCATCTATGTGTCACCAGCCCTCCTGAGATATGTGTCAACCTTGTTTTTAAGCATATTCACGCTGCTAGCATTTACACAATCTGTAGATAATTTGTTTCATTCATTTATTGTCCTCTGTGAGAATGAGTAATTCCTGATATCCAATCTACACTGATCCTTTACTAATATTACCTCATGACCTCTAGTTCTACTATCTTTCTTGAGTGAGAAAAATTCAATATCTTAGAAACTTCATTTTGATCTCTTCTTAACGTCTTTGTCTCTAGGGTTGTTAAACCACATTCATTTAGGCGTTCTTCGTAACAAAGGTCTCTCAGTTCTGTTCTGGAATCATTTAAGTTGCTCTCCTCTGTATTCATTGAAGCGTATCTATATCCTTCTTATGATATGGTCTCCAAACTTGTATACAGTACTGTAAATGCTCTAAAACTTTCATATCAGCACTTATTGTTACTGCTAAGGCCTTTTCTTTTATGGTAGTACCTAGAACAGTACGTCCCATTTCATAGTTTGTATCCAAGTTCCCGTGTCCTGTGTGTAGACATTTACATTTCCCAAAATTTAATAACATCTGCCATTTTTCAGACCATTTAATTAATCTGTCTAGATCGTTTTGTAAATGTTGTTTATCACCATAATTTTTTACTTTGTGTCATCTGCAAAGTTCAGTACATTGCTTGATATATTATCGTCCAAGTCATTTATATATATAATAAATGTCCTAATACTGACCCTTTTGATACTCCACTCAAAACTGATTTCCAGTTTGAAACCTCCCCATCCACTACAACATGCTGTCTTCTGTCAGTCAGCCATTTTTCTATCCTGTCGATTATGCCATCTCCGATAACATGGGCTTCTAATTTAAGTAGTAATTTTTGATGTGGCACTTTGTCGAAAGCTTTCTGAAAATCTAAGTAGATAATATCTACTGGTAATCCCTCGTCTATCCACTTAGTGATTTCTTCCCCCAAAAAAAACAATATATTTGTTCAGCATGTCCTTGATTTTAGGAATCCAGGTTGAGATGGATTTAATAATCAATGCCTAACAAGGAAGTCCACAATATGGTATTTAATTAACCTTTCTAATAATTTACAAATCACTGATGTTAAGCTCACTGGTCTGTAATTATCTTATTTATTTTTTTAACCCTTTTTAAATCATGGTATTATGTCTGCTTCTTTCCATTCAAAAGGAACCACTCCCTCTTTTAATGACAAGTTGAACATTCTTGCATGTGATATACTAATTTGCTGTACTGTTTCCATTAGTAGTTTTGGAGGAATTCCATCCACTCCAGGTGATTTATTGTCTTTCGTTGTGTTTATTTTCTTAGCTACCATTTCTGGACGTACAACTAACTGCCCTAAATAGTTTGATTTAGCCTCCTCAAATTTAGCATCTGGAACTGGTAATGAACTAATATTGTCTCTGGTAAACAATGAACTGAAATATCCATTTAGGTCTTCCGCCATTAAAAAACCTTGAGATATTATTTTTTTCAGCAATGTCTTCTATTGGTCCAACCTTGTCTTGTATGATTTGTTAACTCCTGACATATGCATAAAACTCTTGCTGTCATTTTTTATGTTACATGCTAATTTTTGCTCATGGCTTCTTTTAGATTTTCTAATTTCAGTTGCATTAAAAAATCATGATTTAAATTTAAAAAATCAGAATTTTTAATTTAAATTATTATTTATTTATTTTTTTAATCTGGTATATAGACATTTATATAGATGTTTATATTTATAAACTCTTTCAAATGTGTTCTATTCAAATTGATTTGGGTACTTGTCTTAACAGAGGGTACATGATTTTTGCTTATATAAAGACATTAGACAATTTCCACAAGGCCTCATCCCCTGTAGTTGCATAATCTGTCTTGGAAAGGAAAGTATGCATGTCTGTGGCTGTAGCAGTGATAATTATTGTTTGCTGAGAGGGTGGATTAGCACCTGTGCAGGGCTCTGTGTACTCTAAGGGTCTCCAACCAGACTGCAAACTGGTACAGTATTAAACAATTGTAGCCCAAACTGTTTCACTTGAGTCAACATACTGTATTGGTAACAACTAGCACAAGCTCTAAGTGGACTTTAAATCAGGACTTCTGACTTGATGACAAGATGTGTGGCTTCACTGCATTCAGAAAGGGAATAGCTCAAACATACACAATGTCATAAAATGTTTGACTATCAGGCTATCTGGTGACAATACAACTACACAAGTGTGCACACTTTGTGCTTTTGTATTAAAAAACAAACAAAACTGTGTTGATCCCGATGATTGTAAAAAATTATTTGTTAAATTCAGATAAATAAGCGATAAACAAAATTGGAAGTAAAAAAAATCATAAATCAATGATTTTTTTACATTTTTTAAAGTGATTTAAATCATGATTTAAATCAATGATTTAAAAATCAAATGATTTAAATCAAACAACCCTGTTCAATGATACTCTCAATTTCAAATTTTAGAATGTTCCAACATTCAATTACTGTCTTATTCCACTGCATGTTATTCCAATCTAGTTTTGCCAAGTATTTTCTAATATCTTTACCTTTGTGGAAGTTTCTCCTGTATTTCTTTTATTTTTACTTTTTGATTTTACCTTAATGTCAAAAGGTATCTGACTATGATCACTGTTACCCAATGTCTCGTGTATTTTTACATTGTCTGCTAATTCATTTTGTGAAGACAAAACTATATCTAATACATGGCTAAAATATCCCATTATGATACATTCACCTTTAATCACTTCCTTTATAGCATTTTGTATATTTGCATTATCCTATTTATGTTTGGACTTAAATAAACTAATCCAATAGTTAATGTTGAATTTCCTGTAACTATGTTGCACCAAACAGCTTCACCACAATTTGCTTCCTTTCTAATTTTATTTTGTGAGCCTGAATAGATTCTTTAATATATAAAATTACTCCCCCTCCCCTTCTTCCTATTCGATCTCTCCTAAACATTACATATCGTGTCAGTCCTAATTCAACATCTGCTATGTCTTTGTTGGCCCATGATTTGGTTACGTGAAGGTCAATATCTTCTACCATAATGTTTAATTTGTTTTTCTTATTTAGTATGCTCCTTGTATTTAAACATACGCATTTAAAACCAGCTTCAGAAATGGTTTCCAAACATTTTGTTCCTGGTTTGTTTGTACTAGTGGCCAGCTGTCCTGTTTAAGGTATCTCTACGCAACCCCCTGTGCTTCTAGTTTAAACAGTTTGCTACCAAACATATTTTTGATGCTACCCATGCCACTGTCGACTGCTGCTGAGAGTTCATCCGCAGATGTTGCTGTCCCCTTTCCACTGAGATGAAGCCCATCCCTCATGACCGTGTTAGCTCTCCCAACAAAACATCCCCACAAATCCAACTTTCTCTTCCCTACATAGCTGCTGAACTAGTGTGTTAACTGCCATCCTCCCACAATTTCGATAACCGTGACAATTGCTTCCCATTATTGGTAAAATCCCTAACTGAATTATCTGCTCAACCTGTGTTTGCTTGTTCTAACTAACTGCCTGTATTTCTTAACAATGGCCGTTGGATCAAGTGGTCTGTTTGAAATAAACCAAACATATCTCTATGTTTATGTAGTTGGAATTCAACGTAGTTGGAATTCTACATAGATGGAATTCCACGCAGCTTGAAAATTATTATTGACAAGAATAACAAATCAGATTACCTCTGTCTGTGAAAGCAGTTGGAGCAGTTTTTATCGGATTTACATACACACACACACCATGGCAGAATGTTAAATACACATGTAAAAAATGTTATGTTATATTTCATTCCTGGTTGGTAAGTACAATCCATTCCATTGTTTCAAATTTGTCTCTTTAATTCTACAGAAGCCCAATGAAAATGCAGAATGGAAGAAAATGGCCACCGTACCCAGCATGCACCTGTGCGATGTTCCTGAACACATGTTCCCAGTTGGGACGGCCATAGTATGTTTTCTGTCGCAACCCAGTGTGAATGTCCTCCACTTCAGCTTCGTGTGCCACTATGCTCGTTGCCTCAAAATAAATCCAAAGTTTTATATCGTTCACATTGCACAAGTTCTAATGTTACTATAATTGTACTAATGAGGAAAACTGTTTTTAAAAGTCAACAGTAGATTACATTTGTTCACAGGAATACTAATCTCTTAACTAAAGCAATGATCTTGTGTCCCAGAGAAGTTGAGATTGCATTGGAATGAACAGGTCTGCCAGGGGGTGAAGTGTAAAGTGTTTTGAATGGTCCCATGGATTGGACACAGCGCACCCATCCACTCTGGTCCACATATTAGGCTACCCCTGCCGAACGGCAAGGTTGATATTTGTAAACAGATAACGGTCAAATTAAATAAAAAGTTTGTGGTCCACTAAAACACATTTGTGCTGCCATGTTAGAACAGATCTAGTTTATATTGTATTGTATTGTATTGTATGATAACAATGACTGGACTCAGTAGCTTTAAATCTTGTTACAAACTTACCTGCGTGTTTGACCAGCCACTTGTCAGGTGAATGTGATACTCGAGGAACCCAGGATGGTTTGTTTCAGCCATCCTGTCTTCGAGTTGTCTCAGTAACTCGGCAAACCACTCGAAGGCACCGGTGTCTCGACACAGCCAGAAGAAGTAGATCTTCTTGAGTTTCATCTTGCATGGCCACACTGAGAACTCATGCCTAGAAACAATGTATACTTTTGTCTCACATGTCTCACAAAGAAAACTTTTATGCATAGAAACAACATATAGTTTCATCTTGTATGCCTGACCAGAGAACTGGTGCCTAGAAACAATAGTTTCATCTCGCACTGGTGCCTAGAAGCAATGTATAGTTTCGTCTTGCATGGAGACACAGAGAACTCATGCCTAGAAAGAATGTATAGTTTCCTCTCGCCTGGCTGCACAGAGAACTCATGCCTAGAGCAGTGTATTGTTTCATCAGATGCATATAAACAGTGTATAGGTTCATCTTGCATGGCTGCACAGAGAATGCCTAGGAACAATGTACAGTTTCATCTCGCATGGCTGCACCGAGCTCATGCCTACAAAAAGTGTACAGGTTCATCTCGCATGGCTGCACGGAGCGCTCATGCGTAGAAAAAGTGTACAGGTTCATCTCGCATGGCTGCACAGAGAACTTATGCCTAGAAACAATGTATAGTTTCATCTTGCATGGCCCCAGACACAACTCTTGCCTCGAACTATGCATAATTTCATCATGCATGGCTGCATAGACAACTCTTGCGTAGAAACTATGCATAGTTTCATCATGCATGGCTGCACAGTGAACTGGTGCCTAGAAACTATCTATAGTTTCATCTCGCATGGCCACACAAAGAACTCATGCCTAGAAACAATGTATAACAAAGTGCCTACCAAATGTCTTTAAGGATGGATGCAAATGGGGTGACTCCGATGCCCGCCCCAATCAACACAGCCACTTGATACCTGGCTACGTCCTGCAATCATTAACATAGCTTTTATTTAAAACTGTTCATTCAACTATTATTTAAAGCTGAACATTCAACCATCAGTTAAAGCTGTACATAAAGTTGCCCAAATAAAAGATACTAAAGCATCAACTTAATGTATCCATAGAATATTTGAAAAATATTGCTTACTAAAAACAGGATTTTTTAATTGATTACGTTTTTTACTTACATTTTGACAAAAAAGTAGGGCATCAGAGTAATCTGCCAAAGAAATAATTTGTTGTAAATCCTATTGTTTTGGGCACTGATTATAAAAGTCGTTTTATTAGAATTATAAAAAGTATAACGCTAATAAAATATCTAATAAATGTGTGGTCCATCCAACCAAACAAATAAATAATGTGTAGTTATGAAGGTTGTAAAAAATTAATGCAAAGAAGCCACAAGTACAAGAGATGTACACCTCACTCGCTGTTCCAAATGGGCCATCCACAGAAATTCTGAAAAATGATAGCAATACTGATGAAGAACACAGCATACACACTGGGCACATAACTTAGAAATTACGTACTGGAAAATGTTGTTGTCACTTTTCTGTTTACAAAGTACTACTCACTGAATACATGTATGTTTACAAAGTACTACTCACTGAATACATGTATGTTTACAAAGTACTACTCACTGAATACATGTATGTTTACAAAGTACTACTCACTGAATACATGTATGTTTACAAGGTACTACTCACTAAATACATGTATGTTTACAAAGTACTACTCACTGAATACATGTATATTTACAAAGTACTACTCATTGAATACATGTATGTTTACAAAGTACTACTCACTGAATACATGTATGTTTACAAAGTACTACTCACTGAATACATGTATGTTTACAAAGTACTACTCACTGAATACATGTATGTTTACAAGGTACTACTCACTAAATACATGTATGTTTACAAAGTACTACTCACTGAATACATGTATATTTACAAAGTACTACTCATTGAATACATGTATGTTTACAAAGTACTACTCACTAAATACACGTATGTTTACAAAGTACTACTCACTGAATACACGTATGTTTACAAAATACTATTCACTGAAATACATGTATGTTTACAAAGTACTACTCACTGAATATATGCACGTTTACAAAGTACTACTCACTGAACACATGCATGTTTACAAAGTACTACTCACTGAATACATGTATGTTTACAAAGTACTACTCACTGAATACATGTATGTTTACAAAGTACTACTCACTGAATACATGTATGTTTACAAAGTACTACTCAATAAATACATGTATGTTTACAAAGTACTACTCACTGAATACATGTATGTTTACAAAGTACTACTCACTGAATACATGTATGTTTACAAAGTGCCATAATTGTAATACCAAACTAAATTTAGATCCCCCCAGAAGTAGGTCTATCCCACATATCTAATATATAAACATTACTGTATATGATGATCTTGGCAATAATTTGGGTAACTTACAATTTATGTTGCTGAATAGTAATATGTAATAGTCATATGAATGTGTACTAATAGGTTTTGTTTGTAATAGATAGTATTTTTTTTCAAAGTAACTGATCCTAAAGTAATATATATAGTAGTTTATTACTTTCCTATTACAACTGTCAAACTTATTACTCTTGTGTTGTGTTGGGGTGGCAGGTTATGGCTCCCCCCCCCAACACAACACTTTCAAAGGGCTTTAAATTAACAAGTGAGGGATGAAATGTCACCTTGGAAACTGGCATTCGTCTTGACCAGTGACACAAGCAGTGGACAATTCTGATGTCCAGTCTCCAACTATGCGGACATGGACACTAAAATAATCTTCGTGGGGAGCCTAAAACAGAAGTATGCGACTCAAGGGGTTGTTCGTGAGTCACCTGTAATATGTAAAAAGATATTGTTAAAATAATCTTCGTGGGGAGCCTAAAACAGAAGTATGCGACTCAAGGGGTTGTTCGTGAGTCACCTGTAATATGTAAAAACATATTGTTAAAATAATCTTCGTGGGGAGCCTAAAACAGAAGTATGCGACTCAAGGGGTTGTTCGTGAGTCACCTGTAATATGTGAAAAGATATTGTTAAAATAATCTTCGTGGGGAGCCTAAAACAGAAGTATGCGACTCAAGGGGTTGTTCGTGAGTCAACTGTAATATGTAAAAAGATATTGTTATAACTTCTTGTTGATTAGAAAATGACAACTTAATAATATATCAGTACAGCTTTTTCATTCATTTGTGTCCTCATACAAGGTATTTGGTATAATTAATTGAGCTGCATCATGCTTCTACCGTGACTCATGTGGTTGAGACTTGAGAGATGGAGTCCACAGCAGGTTACACATTTATCCCATGGGGGATCTTTTATTTCTCCTGGCACAGACACTCAAGCCATGAAACTACTTGCATAGGTGAGTGTGAAGGGATGGCACTTAAGCCTTGAGTCTACTTACAGAGGTAAATGTGAAGCCTTGAGATACAACAAAAGTCAACTTACAGAGGTGAGTGTGAAGGGATGCCACTCAAGCCTTGAGATACTTGGACACTGCAAGAAGACGTACTGGCCTGGCCTCATGGAGAACATTGGCTTCTGCATCTGCAGTTCTATCACACTTGATGGATGCTGTACAACCTGACAACATAACGACACAATCGATACTGGGGTGAGGCCGCAGTTACGTTGAGAAAGTATCCATTTTGGTGATTTCCCTGTAATGTGATGCAATACATGTTTAGCAGCTTGGTGATGCAATGTAATGTCAGCATCTCTGCGGTGCAATGTAATGTCAGTATGCACCCTGATGGTGCAAAGCAATGTCAGCACCCTATTGGTGCAATGCAATGTCAGCACCCTGGTGGTGCAATGCAATGTCAGCACCCTGGTGGTGCAATGTAATGTCAGTATCTATGTGGGGCAATGTAATGTCAGCATCTCTGTGGTGCAAAAGCAATGCCAGCATGCACCCTGATGGTGCAAAGCAATGTCACCACCATGGTGATGCAATGTAATATCAGTATGCGTCCTGATGTTGAAAGACAATGTAAGCACCATGGTGGTGCAATGTAATGTCAGCATCTCTGTGGTGCAATGTAATGTCAGCATCTCTGTGGTACAACGTAATGTCAGCATGTGCCCTGTTGGTGCAAAGCTATATCAGCACCCTGGTGCTGCAATGAAATGTCAGCATCCCTTTGGTGCAATGTAATGTCAACATCCCTTTGGTGCAATGTAATGTCAACATGCACTCTGATTGTTCAAGGCAATGTCAACACTCTGGTGGTGCAATGTAATGTGAGCATCCCTGTGGTGCAATGTAATGTCAGCATCTCTGTGGTGCAATGTAATGTCAGCATCTCTGTAGTACAATGCAATGTCAGCATCAGTATGGTGCAAAGTAATGTCAGCAGGCACCCTTTCTTGTGCAATGTAATGTTAGTATCCTGATGGTACAATGTAATGTCAGCATCTATGTGGTGCAACGTAATGTTAGCACACACCTTGATGGCGCAAGGCAATGTTAACACCCTGGTGGTGCAATGTAATGGTGCAATGTAATAATATCAGCACTCTGGTGTAATGTCAGATCAACAATGCTGTGCATGTGAACTTTAATTCAAAACACTTATTACATAGTTCCTCTTATAATTATATAACAGAATATAACATTAGAGAAATCTAGTTGTTTACAGTAAGACTTGCACCTTGGTGATCTGGACATACTGCTGACTGCGGAACAGGCGAATAGCCATCTCAACCAGGTACAGCACTATGGAAATGAACACCCATTTCCACGTCTGAAACAAAACAAAGCCTACTGAGGGTTCTCATGGAAATACTAGGTAACTGTTGTATGTATATTTTGTTGAAAACTGTCCTGCATAATTTTCATTCACACTAACACATATAGCATATAAATGGTTTATTGTCCTGCAACCAGATGTTATCAAAAGTCTGTCATTCACTGGTTATTGATTTTAACTGTTTGGTTCATACGGTTGAAGCAAATTATGGAATATCAACAGTGGGAGATTGTCCTAATTTTGTTCCATTTCTGCCAAGAGATATTTCCCTAAGATGTACCCTGGCCACATGCTTATGATGTAACACCCATGGATGCATGCACACACAATTTTGCATGCATGCATGCACACACACACGCACACTAGCATGCACGAACCTGCACATAAACCACAAGAATATTCAAGCACACAGTCATACTAAACATTGTCCACAACCATCCACGACCATCCACGACCATCCACGACCATCCACAACCATCCACTGTCATCCTCAAGTGTCTACTGTTATGCAGTGTGGTTACTGGGAACTCAACATTACCCATACAATTAGTCTCCACGAGTCCAACCATCAATAAATTGGAAAACGACAATTCATAATTGGAGCCGACCAACTCTGCATGCATGACACACACACACGCACGCACACACACACCACACCACACACTCACTCACACACACGCCACACCACACTATACACCATAAACACACAAGCCCATGCACAAGCACATGCACACACACTCCTATTCACAACTATGACGCATGTGGCATATGGTCCCTGAAAGCCATACCTGGGCTCCGCCAGCTGCAAACTGTGGGTCTGGACATTGTGGTATCTTGCCCCAGCCCATGTAGTGGTACTGGCAGTATTCAGGGTTGTGCTGTGCTAGGTTAGTCTGGTGCCTTACCAAGCCACTGTAAACATAACATCATACATGATGATGTGTAGGAACAGTTTTGCAATAAAAATACAGTAAAACAAAAAATACCATTAAATAGTGAACATACTAAAAAAGTAAAATATATTCAAGCGTGAGGTATGATTCTAACAGCCATACCTTACCAAAATAATAAACATAGAATCAAACTCAACCTGTTCTGAGAATTGTGCTATATGGCTTGTCGTTGGTTAATATAGTGTTTTCTATTTTGTCAAATTTCTTTTACCTTTCTTTTTTCAGTCTGTCAAGTAAACTAATTCTACATACACCATGTAATCTTCTTTCAGTTACTAATTAAAAAGTAGTTTGTCACTTTCTATGGTGTGTTCTAGCAAAAAATCTTTCGCTGATATTTATTTATCCGGGACAGTATTACAACTTATAATGCCAGTGGCCAGGGATCATAGCTTGCTTGTTGAAACACGAACAAAGCTGAAGTTGTAAAAAAGATTATTGAACATTTCTCAGGGCAGGATAGTTCATCTTCATGATCAAGTACTTCATTCAATATATCTAAAATGTCCTCTTTACAAGGTCGCTTCATCAGTAATAATGACAATGACATCTTGGTAGGGTCACAGTCCACCATCAACAAGTCTGCCTGGGAAGGAATAAAAGTGGTAGATAGGGAGTCATACAGAAGGAGAACACGTGAAAGAAGCAATATGGATACGGAAGACAGAAATCAACTTCCAAATGTCTATGATGATGTCATCCTACCAGGATGTCATCGTCATTAGTACTGATGAAGCCAACTTGGCAATGTGACGAAAGCTCTACAGTTAAACAAAAAACCTTTTGGATATGTTGAAAGAAGCATTTGATCATGTTGTTAAAAATAGCTTTAATACAAAGCCAAAATTAACAGCATGTACATTGACTCCACAAAGACAATAGTTTACCCCAGTCCATGGGTGACAAGGGCGATGTAGAAGATGACGAACAGATGATGGGTGTACCAAAACACCTCAAAGTAGGAGCGTCTGAAACATAAACACCCACGTCACATCCCGACTTGGGGTCAATTACATTGTAATTGGAATCGAAACACCAATTCCAATTCTGGAATTGGTGTTTTGTTTTTCAAAGTAATTGGAATCAGTGAAAATGTAAATGGTATTTTCAATTACTTTTTCAATTACATCATGTAACTTTTTAACTCAAATTATTAACTACAGATAAGCAATAAAATATATGTTGTGTATATTATCTTTGTTTGCCACCGTGTACCATAATATGCAGAAATTAAATAATGCTGCTCTAAAACAAATGTTACTTTTTGTAATTGAAATCTTATAATTGTTTAGGTGGAATTGGAATTGGTATTTGTAACTGGTGTGTAATGGATATAATATGATTGACCCCAAGTCTGATCATGTCAGCCTCTTTTCAGTAATAAGACTTGTTTTTATCATTAGTATTTTACTCAACTAGAAACGGCTAACAGTAAGATGCCTACTGTAATTTGCTGATTTGAGGACGATGCCACCTTCAGTCCAATACCTGTATCTAGTAATCGCACCTGATGACTTCCATTGATGATGACACAATGATTAGAAGAGCCAAAGTGATGACAACACCCGTTATTCCCGGAACACAGGAGAGTAACTCAAGGATGGGATGCTGCAGAGGGAACAAGACATACCATTTAATGATCAAGCAGCCTCTTTCATTACATTCAACACAAGTACCATATTCGACCTATTAAGTGTACATGCCCTATTAGGCTTCAAGGCTCAATGATGACAAAAGATCGAAAGTAATGTTCTTGTATCCTTTTGACCACATGTGAATGTATAATAAATGTCTGGTAGTTCTGACTCAGTCCCTTCCTTAAATTTCTTGCCCGTCTCTTCGGTTGACATCAAAAAATTTTTTTTAAAGCATACTGTACGCTTAATAGGTCGAATATAGTACATGAAGAATCCCTCCAAATGTCCACATGTGCCCATTCTTACAGTTTACTCATAACCCCTAAGGATTTTCTTAAATTTTACATTTTGTTTTTGTGCATTTTGAGCAAGGTTTTTTGTATCATGTGATATGGCCTGCATTTGTCGCATGGCAGGTGAACAACAGATCATTAGTTCAAGATGTGTCCGAACGTTCAAATGAACACCTTTTTTGAGAGAATTTGTTTAACAGTAAAACTTTTTGAGAACTCATCCCAGAAATTGCCAGCTGATTGTGTATGCCCAAACCCCCATTTTCAAAACCTGATGACACACCCCAAGGGGCAAATAACAGAAAAAAAGCAACTTGTAACATTGACAACTAATTCCTGGATGCGTAAAATATCTTACACTCATTTGTTTTAAATGTCTGTTCATGTAGATACAATCATTTGCGTATCTTATGGACTTCTGCTACCTGTTTAACAGGTGTGCATTAGTCAGGGTTGGCACATATGAATTTTGCCCATATATACAGGTAAAAAATTACAAATTTAATAATTTACAGTGAACAAGAAAGTGATCAAACCATAGACAAATAATTAAGGTCAAATTTAAGATTTTTTTTATTAAAAATTCATACTCTTAGAAAGAAATACATTAAATGTATTTTATGCAACATACAATGTTCAGACAGAATCCCCCCCATGTTATGGTAAAAAATTACAAATTTAATAATTTACAGTGAACAAGAAAGTATGTCAATTTGGTGAAAACCTCGGCACTATCTCATCAACAACTGTAAAATGGTAAATGACATACTGCCTCCGGATTCCTTATGGGGTTGACCCAACTGGCGTTAGAGAGGGTCGGTAAACTGGAGAGGGCTGATCTCAACCCTGAAGTGTTGCCCTGCTCTGCATCCCATGCATGTATGAAGCGCTCAAAGTTGAAAGTGTGCGCAAAATAATGGATGGCTGGAATGAAATAAAAAATTCCCATTCAATGTTATTGTCCTGAATACCAGTAATCTGACACAATAATGGAAACATGGCTTGAAAATAAATATATAAAGCTAACTTTGCTGTTTAAAAGTTCCTCAATTCAATTTGTTCACTAGACTCATTTTGGAAAAAATCAAACCTACCTAGTATTTACTGCAACATGCTGGCTCATCTACGTGACTTTTGTATGTAATTTTTTAAATCATCAGACAAACTATTAAATTACTTAATGTTTGGTCAAATATTAAGTGAAGTGAAAACTGAAATGCTGAACACTAACGAATTTCACCCTTGGTGAAATTTTTAAACTTTGTCATGTGATTGACAATGACTGACATTGACCTGCACAGTGTTTACCATTGTGGATATCCACTATTTGAGCCTTACCAAATCTAACAATTAAAGTAAATTCTTTCGATGATTTGAACAAAAATAAGCATTTTAAAAATCGACTGCAGATGTTTCATAAACTATTCACACATTACAAATATGGACATCAATGAACCGGATTTGCCATGTTTTACAGTACAGATATACAGACATTTGAAATAATTATATTCTATACTATTAATAGTAGCAACAAACCAGAAGCAGAGGTATCACAAACTTGCCAACTAAACCTAATGTTTTTTATATATAATTGCTGAATATAGATGATTTTCTAAAGAAATTCAAAATTATACCATCAACAAACATATGCCATATAGGCCTAGTATTATACAATTTTATTTTGAGAAATTGTAATAGGGAATAAGAATATGTTAATCATCAATGTCTGAATAAGAATAAGCCTTAATCGACTGTGGCAAATATTTCAAGACTCTATGTAGCAGAGTAGGGATTGAAATGATCATTTAAATTAATTTACAGATGTCTGGATAAGGAAATTAAAAACAATGTTCATAATAACACGACTATATAGTGCTTGACTGTTTATGTTGACATATTACCTGTTTGGATGCATATCATATATGCACATGCCTTGTGCAAGGCAACGCTTTTGTCCAGCTGTCGTCTAACATTTCGCTTGCAGTACTAAACAAAGAACAAGCCATCAAACATACACCAGTCAAGTTTTAATCTCTAGAAACTACCCATGACAACAAATCTTAAGCATTATAGAAATATATGCATAGGCTCTATGGTGTAACTATTAAATCATACCATTATAATTATTTGTAAATATTACTTGCAAATTTGACTGTGATAACACAATGTTGGGCTCATTTACATAATATTTTTTACATTTAAAAAATAAACGTGCACACATTTCCCTCATTGCGATATTTTAATCAATCAGACTAATACAAGTTAGTAATGTTTAATCACCATCTTATTACACAAGTTTCGTAAAAAAAATTTTTTACCATAGTACAGTCTACAAATGAGTTATATTTATCATGTTAATGCATGCATTGCTTTTAATTGGTTTATTCTACGACCAAGTATCGAACATATAAAGGTAGTCTATGCATGGGAATTAGACGTTGGCAATGCTACGAGTTGCTTTCTCTGTAATGTGTCTCATGAGGTATGTACCCAACATGATCCTCTGAGGTATGAGATAAGGTTGCGACAAACAGGAAGTAGGACCATCATGCAGTTCAGGTTGAGACAAGCAGCGCTGGCCCTCGCAAACGGCAAAGAAACCTGGAAATCAAGGACGACCAGTATACAATATCATTATATATGCCATTCCAATTATCCGTTGGAAACATCAGCAATTCCCTAGATGTGCAGAAAACCTCAATTATATTGTTATTCATGGTAAGCAATTTTTTTAAGTAATATTATAGTCTCAATTCTTTAAATTAAATTATCTGAACAGCTTTATCATACTTTTATGCATGAATTACCCATTATTATCCTACCACTCAGTGAAAAATCATATAGGCCATATAGTTATCTCATGTCTCGTTTATCCGCACACTTTGGTTCACAAAGAGTTTGGCTGCAATAATGAAGTGTAAGGAATACTGAAACACTGGAATATTGAAAATTTACCATTGATGAATGGATAAACAAGATGTGATTGCATAGTGAAAGTTTTGCACAATTTACAAATTAAAATGGATTCTCTTAATATGTTTGCAATCATAACTTACACCAATGATTTTCCTGAGGTAGAAATATTCTTGACTGTTGTGGTACTTGAAGAATGTAGAAATAAATATAGCCACATTCACCAGGAACCATAAAAACTACAAACAAACAAAATTAAAAAACAATAAAATAAAAACAAATAAAACGTTAAGTGTCAAGTTATTGATAAATGTTGGAAAACAAGCAATAACTAATAACAGGTGTACTTAATTAGTGACACTTAAATTTAAAACTAAAGCACAAAAAAATTATAAGTTACCTAACACTTTAATCACAACTTGTTTATTTCAAAACATTATATAAACACAAGTGTTGGCCAATAATTAGCCTTATTAGGAAGACATTTTAAAGCGTTTATGTTATGATTTAGACAGAAACATACAACATTCTCCACAAAATCAATGCATGATCACCTTAACAAATCTACTACATACAGCACAAGACACTGACATCGATTGTATGTGGAATATTAATGTGTCATACCATGACAACCCATTTGGGGCCGTCATTCATGAGTTGGTATCCCATCTCTGCCTCTGCTTCCGACGCGTGACTTGTGGCTCAGACTCAGGACTTGGTCGTAGAACTGATTCTAAACCGTGACGGCGTGAGCTTTTTTATGTGTGTCAAGTACATTTAACGCTGGACATTCAGACTACTAAATGCAATAGTTAGAAAGTATGATTATTAGTCAGACCCGTCGTACGTTCGGCGTGGCACGTCAGGAAGTATTTAACATCGAGCACGCGGCTGACTCAGCCGCGTACAAACTGCCGCTGCCGGCGCTGGGCGAAAATACGGGTGTTCAATGAACGTTTACTTAACTGGCCTAAATTATTAGAGGTTTATGCCGACGGTTTTTACAACATTTTTGTACCTGAATGCATTCCTTACATCATTCCGCATATGTTCCACTAAAAAATGTCATATATTCTTTAAAAATATTGTGTTTTAGGCCACTTTTAATCAGTTTTACACATCAAAACAGCGGAACCAATTGCATGATAAACATAGCGCGTGTGCGATTTGCGCATTAGTCACGCCTCGCTGCCATCAGAACCGCGAAGTGTATCGAGCGTACTATTGCATAAAAAAGAGAAAGTAAGCTCAAACATTTTTTCAAACGAAAGAATTCTAAAAAAAAATTCTCCCCAGTTTTTATATTAAACGCAACATTTACAGAGCACATACAGTCACTTGTAACGTAATATTTCATCTTTTATTTAATTAAATATTTGATGTTGCTAATATTGTTTTTTTTTATAAATGATTTGGTTAATATTAGATGTTATGCGCATGCGCAACTACAAGGGGACATCTAATTGCATTTCATTGTTAATATAACAAAATTTTATTTCATTTAATTTATATTATCTGTCGTTTGGTGAACAAAGACTATTGTTTTTGTAATTAAAAATTATACTGTTGATATTGCATGTCATGTACATGTGCAACTTTAAAGGGACAACTCATTGCATGTCATGCATTGTTAACATAACTAAATTGAAAAGAATGCATGGGTTAATTATCTGTCATTTGGTGAACAACGGTTATTGTTTTTGTAATAAAAAAATATACTGATGATATTATATGTCATGCGCAACTTTAAGGAGGGAGTGAAGGAGTACTTTAATTTAATTAAGTCAATTTATATAAATTTACGTAAATTTATTAAAATTTACAATTTAATATAATCTCTTTACATTAACATGTTCATTTAAATAATTTACAAATAGTAATTAAATTATATGCATATTCATATTTTTGGGGTACACCAAATACATATTTAGTTTTTTCAATAATTCTAAACTGGTGAGTAACAAACCACATATGTATTGCTTTTCACGTATATGCTGTGTCTATGTGCAGTTGTAGTATCACCGATTTGTCTGAATACACATTTCTTGATTGAATGACTGATAACACATTCACAGCTCACATCCAGCAGATACATAATCCTGTGCATTCAATGTGTATTCGATGGTTATGCGCTCGTCACGGCAGTTCGTGCAAATGCTACACAATTTCTTTCGTGCAACTGCCTCGGACTGAGGCCCTCGGTGCGCGGAAGAAAGCCACACGATGTAAATACTTACAAAATAGTGTTATTATTTAGGCTTGGGCAAGGATTTCCTACAGCAATTTACCTTATTCCTTTCATCCTGTCTCCCTATGTCCAGTCTCCTTCCGTCCCATCTCCCTACGACCTGTCACCTTACCTCCTCTCAACCTCTTCCCAGGCTGAGGTGAGTTCACCCTAGCATCTCTCTTGTCGTCTTCCCCCACTTTATCCACTGTCCCCTCACCAGAACCACTGGCACAACGAGCAGCCTCAGCTGTTCTAACTCCAATTCAAGTTCCTTCATCCTCGTACATTCCCTACACTCAAAACTAAAACTATCCGTATGAACCTCAGCCAAGGACTTCTCACACCCGGACTTGACGAAGTCCACCCATTTGCTACAACTACTGCACATTAAATGCCTAGTGGCCTTTAGATCTTTACATATAACCGGCCATTGATGGTAATGATAACAAAACTGACAATGATGGCTTGTAATGATAATGAAAAGTTATGTAGTCCCATAATGATAATAATACATTTCTGTTTTTACGTAATTATTGTGGCAAGGATACTGAATACTCTGTGACGACTCCATCCCTTTAAGAAAGCTAAATAACTGTAAACTGTTGTGTTTTATTTATTACGCATCAAAATCACACTAGCAGTTCCAATAGTGTAGCACGTGGATTAATTAATTACTAATATATTAATTAATGTTATATATTTAGTTGAATGTGTGTATGCGCAATGACAGAATGCTTTTAATTCGCATGTATTATGAGAAACTAATTAATGTTATTTAATATGAACAATTACAAATGCAGAATACCTCCCTCTCCCCCATCCCCTCCCTCCCCATCAGAAGGAAACCAGACATGCAATATCAGCATAATTTAAAAACAACCTTTGTTCACCAAATTACAGATCATTTAACCCTACATTCTTTTAAATTTAATTATATTAACAATATCCCTCCCCATCAGAAGGAAACCAGACATGGAATATCAGCATAATTTAACAAAAAACTTTTGTTCTCCAAACGATAGATAATTTAATCCCTGCATTCTTTTAAATTTAATTATATTAACAATGACATGCAATGAATTTTCCCTTTAAAGATGCACATGACATGCAATATCATCAGTATCATTTTTAATTACAAAAACAATAATCTTTGTTCACCAAATGACAGATAATTTAACCCATGCATTCTTTTAAATTTAGTTATATTAACAATGACATGCAATGAGATGTCCCTTGTAGTTGCGCATGCGTATAACATCTAATACCAACCACATAATTTTCATACAAATAATATTTGCAACATCAAATATTTAATTAAATAAATTATGAAATATTACGTTAAAAGTGACTGTATGTGCTCTATAAATGTTGCGTTTAATATGAAAACTGTTTGAAACATTTTTGGAGCCAATTTTCTAAATATTTTCTTTTCATTTTTTACGTTGCGTAATAGAATGCCCAATACACACAAACATTGCCTTCGTGGTTCTGATGTCACCGAGGCGTGACAAATGCGCAAATCACACACGCGCCATGTTTATTATGTGATCGGTTCCGCTGTTTTGAGGTGTAAAACTGATTAAAAGTGGCCTAAAACACAATATTTTTAAAGAATACATGAACTTTTTTACTGGAACATGGAACAATAACAAAACTGAGCAGTAACTTTCTTTACGCGTCTCCGCTTAACCTCGCGCGTCCACCTACAGGATAAATTGTGGTTATTCTGAATTGTCCGCCAGGAGGGCCATCTTTACCGCCAGTGCCCTGTTAGAAGCCGGTCTCACCACGAAACACAACACATCAGCCTCACAACGCATAGTTAAACGACTAAGTACTTCAACTAAAACTATGTCACACATGATTTGGCGGCGGATTAATTAAAAACATGGCACATTCTAAAATTGTCGAGGCCAGCAGTTTTGTCCTATTATTAAATTGTAGTAACAGAAAAACTGCAGATTTTCCCTTGGTGGTCACGTTAACGTTTTGCATGATTAGTAGAAAACTTGACCATCAAAAATCCTACAACTTCATAGCATTCACTGCTACTATGCTGCCAATGTGTGAACAAGTTAAGTTTAGTCAAAATCACATACCTCCAACAAATTGGGAGTTTTCTTAAAATATTAATATGCTGCTGGCACTGGTGTTTCGAGAACGTCACCACCAAAACAATAATAATAAAATATGATATCTACATAGCGCCATCATCACATAGTGCTCTATGGAGTGCCATAAAACACTAACATTATATAGCCTTTTTGTTTTGGAAGTGACGTAGAGTGATATAATGAAAGCATCGAGTTACTAAAATGCAAGGAAGGAAATCAACGTAATAATTTACATGTAAAAGGAAATCAACGTAATAATTTACATGTAATTGATTAAGGATTGGCAGACATTTGGTACGATGACAATAAAACTGATGCCGATTGATCAACTAATGCGAATCGAGAATAATAAACCGAATCTGAATATATAATGATCGAAATTCTTTTGTTTAAAAAATAAGAGACCAATGACGTGAGTGACACTTGGCCATTATCAGCCATTTGGTTGCACCTCCTATCGGTCGGTGGAGAGACCAATCCACAGTCACCGAGTCTCTTATAGTTACGTATCGAGCAGCTCTCTGGGAGAGGTTTGTCGGCCCCCAGACCATGATGTAGTCCTCCACCCAAACTACTGACAACCCCTATGTGTTAAGCTAGCAACCTCTTATGACAACACGTCTACCCGTTTATATAGTTGGTAAACCCTTCCGGCCGAATTTGTGGTGTGAACTCTTGAAACATGTTCACTTTACGTTTTTTCTGTTATAACAACATTTAAATAAACAATTTATTCATTAGAATGTTTCTTATATGACCTAGTTCAAGTTGTAACACAGCAAAATGTATAACATGCATCAGTAATATTACTAGTCTATGTTATTGATATTTAATTATGCAGATTCAGTGGTGGAAATTATGTGCATCCGCCGGAAGTGCTCACTCTAACATGGCGCCTACAACAACGTCGGCCCGTTAACTGTCATCAATAACCTGTACCTTGGGAATGCAACATAAGACAAGAGGAAAACGTTTATTATTTTGCCAACAGTATCATCGAACAGTTGTATTAAATGGCAGTATCTGTTTATTATCTATGAATCTATTCATTCCCATCGCCATTACTTTGTGAAACAAATGCGCGTAACAGTTACGTTAGCCAATAGTCAGTCAACATTCTTAGAAAGTGTAAAAAACAACAGTCCCCGTCGTAGCCAGCACAGCACCTTGGGAATGCAACTCACTATACGTGGAAAAAGTTTATTATTTTGTCTACAGTATCATCGAACAGTTGTATTAAATGGTATTATGTGTTTAATATCTATGAATATAATCATTCCCATCGCCATTACTTTGTGGAACAAATGCGCACAACAGTTACGTTAGCCAACAATCAGTCAAATGCTTAGAAAGTGTGTCGTCTCCATCCAATTGAAGAACAAATAATATATCCATTCAACATAGGGCCTACATGAACTTGCTAAACTACGCAAATCCGACATTCTACCTAATATAGACTCGTATTAGGGCTACATCACTAGAACTCTCCAGTGCGTCCACAATCTAGTCACATTTTGGAAGCGGTTAATACATAATCACGAGTTGCATCAGAAGAAGAGAAATATAGTTGTCACTAGTAATTTACGTGTCCCAATACATTAATCATAACTCCATATGAATGGCCAATTGTTTGTAGAATCCGAGCAGAAACGGCAGATGTATCAACATTAATACTATATCAAATATGTGTATTCCACAGAATATATTTTATTGATCTACAAAGCCAAATAACGTTTATTCACAAACCTAGAGAATCGAGGCTGAAATTGTGTTCAAATCAGTGACACTTCTTCGGTGGTATTCCGCATTCTGTTAGGTCATAAAGTCGTTGTTTATGATGCACCGTTTGTTTTCGTAGTAGCTGTTTCGTATCACCTCTTTTTCACCTATTTCGTCTGATTGGCTGTCAACGCAACGCACTTCAACCGATTTAGCTGAAATCAGCTGTTACAGAGAAGTCCACGTGAAGCACATAGTGTGTGCTATGGACAAACCACGTGTGTTGAAACAGACCACTTCGCATCGACTGTTATGTAATACACGCTTAATGCAAGAACTGCCCGCATGCTGGCTCGTAAACAACAATTAAGCAATGTGGTCTTTTGTCTGTGCTGGAAGAGTTGGCAACGAACCACGACATGCATTGTTGTCCTGTTTACATCAGATAATCTTCAGCAGCTGCACTCATTGATACTTGTCAACACCATCAACGACGTAGAAATCCTCGCTCTGTTAGTGTTAGGTCAGTAGGAAACATCTGAAGACTTACCCTTTCAACCACGTTTAGTTCCTTAGCTCCTAGCATATATTCATCCATATGTTTACCACTTTAAAACTGTATATGACTTTGAAGATTGCCTAGCCCATTTGTTTTGATGCACCTCTGAGCTTGGGTTTCGGCGCAATAGAAGTTATTGTATTTTATTATGATGTATTCTGAATAAATTGAATTCTGCTGTGAATGAGTGAAAGAAACTGTGTGGCACTGAGCAATATACATACTCCTCTTCCCATACTAGTGCTAGCTCCCAGGTTATGTGTTCTCCACTGCAGGACTCAGCTGTTTCCTCTGAGCGAGTCATGTACCAGACAGGTGAGCTTGGAGTCTCTGGAGGAAAGGTGGCATCCCTTTTTGGCCTTACCCCCCAGTCAAAGTGGCTGCCATATTAGCGATCAAGTTTTCTTTAGTAGCAATCTCCCTGACCCATTGAAACAACTTAGAAGTTTGTGAATGTATAAATGCCAACAATTAAGCTTTTTCAATTACAATGAATTAATTAATGTCATGTTTATTTTACATACGACATAAGAATTATATTTGTAATTTATGTCTAAAATTTGTATTTTGAATGCTAACTGTGACTGTGTTATGCTGTTTTTTTCGTGAAATACACACTTCCAATCCAGCATCAAGCATGTCCGAGACTAGCATGTTATATCAACTGACCAGTCCACAGTTGATAGAGATGCCCTACTTGGTGCAGTTACCTGTCGCTCCAGTGCACTTCAGTCGCTCCGAGCAAGCAAGTTCAGTGAAGTTGAACTTGACAGCCAGAGTCTCAAAGTCAGTGAACATCTCTGTTGTGTGCTGTTCCTTCCTGTCGTCTGGCATCTGTGAGCAAACAGGGAGGAAACTGAGAGTCAGTCACTCATGTTTCACTAAACGTTTGCAGTTGCTATGGTAAACAAACATTTATGATAACTTTGGAGCTGTCGAAAAGTAATGCAATTATGCATACTCGTGCAAAATATTTACTAAATGCATGCTTAAAACTATGCTATTCACAGTACCTGCCTTGACTTTTGTGTTGTTGTGGAGTTTGGGGGAAATACCTACAAAACAAATATTGACTGCATTTATTTGTTACAAAAGCAGTTAGCAAGGATTATCAGCAATGTACACAATTACCATCATACAAATGAATTATCTTGTGAACTGCATAAATAAATTAATTATTCATAATATTATTATATAATCTGATTTTGTAAAACTAAAAACTCCCATCATGTGTGAAGCAAACAAAACGTTGTTACCAAATAATCTGCTGGGAGAAGACTATAGATGTCTCGTTATGGTACTAGACATGACTGGAGCAATATCCAATCATGCATGCATTTACTGCAGAGTCCATTCAAATGACCGAGGGGATGTGACTAAATATGAAGACTTATTGCGGTGAAGATGTGGTAAGGCCAATACATGACATTTCTGAACATGCACGTAGTAGTTCGTATGGATGTAGGTCTGTACCATTTGTGAGTCTTCCCTTCACTCATGGAGTCATGGATGAACTGCATATGATGCTTTGAGTTACTGACAGACGTCTAGCTAATCTCATAGAAGATGTCACTGATTATGCTAAGGAAAGAATGGCATTTTCTCAAAATCCAATGTTGTACACCTCATTGATTTGCTTAAGTGCATCAAATTGTGTGGTGTCAGTTTTAGAACATAGGAAGATGTATCTGGGAATGGGATGGATAGACTTTAATTCATAAGTTTGATGGGAAAGAGAAGAGAAAACTTCTCAAACACCTACCTTCATGCCTAGCAAAAAGGGATGCATTACATCCCAACCCAAAATAGAGTTGTTGAATTTTGGGAGAAATGTCAAGAATTGTATGCAGCTATCAACCTTGAATACAGCAATGTAGGTGCTGTTGAATCAGCTAGTATATTCATGTTATATAAAACCCTAAAAGGAAGGAGAAAAGGGTATGAAACTAAAGGGGTAACTCTACATATGCATTGTATTGTTTACCATATTCCTAGGAACAGCTTGAAAATAAAAAGTTCAGTGCTCATGGGATGGAAAAATTTAAGTTAATTTAATTAATAAAAATTAAGTATATGCATAAACAACACTAAAATAAAATTGAAGCATGTTCAAGTACTCTAAAGGTATCTTTGAAGCAACTGCACTTCCATAGTTTTAGATACGGTACTGTATTACTATTCAGATGAACATTTTCTCAGTGCCTCATAATATTTTATTAATATTGTAAATGTTAATTTGATAGTATGGTAGAAGCAAATCGTGTATGTACTCTTTTGGTGAATATGTGATGGTGTTAAATGATCTGGTCGGTTCTGATACAATGTTCTTTAAGTATTATTATGTTATTACGTTACTTAACTTGAGTTCCATCAACATAAAACTTGAATTACATCTGTCATCATCATTCGTGCCGTAACCAACAATATTCATATTCCGAACTGTGATCAAAATCAGCACCCTTCTGAACTGTGATCAAAGTCAGCACCCTTCTGAACTTTGAACAAAGTCAGCACTCTTATGAACAGTAATCAGTCAGCAGCCTTATGAACTGTGATCATGCCCCCAAAGTCAACACCTTTATGACTTGTGAACATGCCCTCAAAGTCAGCACCCTTATGACCCGTGATCATGCCCTCGAGGTCAGCACCCTTATGACCTGTGATAATGCCCTCAAGGTCAGCAACCTTATGACCCGTGATCATGCCCTCGAGGTCAGCACCCTTATGACCTGTGATAATGCCCTCAAGGTCAGCAACCTTATGACTTGTGATCATGCCCTCGAGGTCAGCACCCTTATGACCTAGGATCATGCTCTCGAGATCAGCACCCTTATGACCTGTGATTAAACATGTTTCTTTTCGAAATAATTTCATGTGTGACACTAAAAGAAACAGCCGCTATCCCCTCTCCTCCAATTAAGACACCAATTTCATGTTGTACCATACATTGGTTTTTTTTGAGGAGCAGATCAGAAATGATACTCGTCTCTAACTGTTGACAGTAGAAACTCATGTGGCAGTTAAAAAAGTTTTTACAAGTGTCACTTAGGTCACTGGCCTTGACTTTTGACCTGATAGACCCAAAATGAGTAAACTCTGATTTTAATCAAATCTGACCATTAGTAAGGTCATTGCATCAACAAGTTCCATTAAAGAATTAGAATGGGTCCATTGTAAGTTCTTGAGATACAACAACTTGAAGTTAGGATGGTGGCAATTTTACAATTTTGCTAACAGGTTAACATTCTTATCAGACTAGCTGGCATCATATTGCAGCCCAGACTAGCTGGCATCATATTGCAGCCAGCCTGGGAGGGTTTCACGTTACAGCCCACTTGGAGGCATTCTGTTTATCTTTGTGACAGTGGAAGTGTCAGGGGTAATACACAGCACAGGGCCCAAGGATCTGGTAACAGGTATCATATCAGCCCAATGGATCTGACAGGGGACTGATGCTCAGCTGTGTGCATTACAATAGGATTTACAATCCCACAGGGTTGGTTGTATATAAAACCCTAGGCTTAGGTGTTAGTCTGGCTCTGGTGATGGCTCCAAAGAAAACATCTGTGCCTAATCCTGAGTGTTGCAATCCATTTTAGAATCATGAAAGGAGGGTTAAGGGGGTTCGTTAAGGGTGTGCGACTGATATCTAGACAATTGTCGGAAAGTGATCCTAGCCTTTGTACCCCTTGCAGAACAACTCTCTGTTGCATCATGTGCAATGTAAAGATTGTGTGTAACCGTGATTGCTCTGCATTCATGTTCGTGCTCACTGTCGTTTGAGACAGTGTAGCTGGATAGAAGTGATGCTTACATATGATAATAATAAAGTAGATATACAGGGCCTGATCAATCAAGGTGCTTTACCTACATGTAGTTCATAACTGTTCAATTTAATTTTTTTGCGGATGACACCAATATTTTTTTGCTCAGCAAATGACCCGGTTGAACTCAGCAAAGACAGGCAAACAACTTGGTTAATTGGTTATGTAGTTTGTAGTTAATCAATTATCACATAATGTGTAGGAAATTAATGTCATGCTATTTAGTAACTATAAAAAGCCAGCACTAATGTAAAAATCAATGATATTGAAATGATATATGTAAGTAAATTTCTAGTTGTTTTAATAGGACGATAACTTTGAAAAGTATTGCAATTACGCATACTAGTGCAAAATATTTACTACACAAAAATGCTCACTTAAAACAATCTCATTTTCTAAAACTAAAAACTCCCATTATAATGAGTGAAGCAAACAAAAAGTTGTTACCAAATAATCTGCTCTTATTCTTCAACAGTTTATGACATAACACGTCAAACACAACAAAGTAAATACTTAAGACAGGTATTTGAAAAAATGACTCTAATATCCGAATGTACATCTGCACAAGGTATACAATTATGAAAGAAGCAAATTTGGATATGTGGAATTAAAATTGTGAGAACATGTACTGTCCATGTTAATTCATTTATTCAGATAGTGGTCCCATGATCGTGTGATAGCTATTATGTTATGTAATATAATATTCTACATTCTTATGGTTTGATTCAGCATATTAACATACAAAACTACTATCCCACTGGAAAAAAGTGAGATATCAATGACAGCATATCAGGAAGCAAGTAAATTGTTATGTTCATTACCTTATTGCACTAACCAACGTCGTTTAGGCTGTCAGAGTTACCTCTTGAAATACCACAGACAGCAAAGGAGGTTGTTGTAGACCATCCCGAAGACATGACGATGTTCCTGCTGCACAGTCGGTAACAGCAGCAAACATGGGTCGGACTGCAACTGTCAATAATGCAACCGAGCCAAATATGTGTTTCTTTCATTTCAGTTTAGACGTCAAGCTGTGTGAATTATGTGGCTGTCGAATATCTAGTTGGTATCAACCACATTTCCCTTTGGATACAAAACCGTGCACCTACTGTCTCGAGTCAGCAACCGATATGACTTCACCAAGCCATTCAGTATAAAACAAACAGACACGATATCCAAAGTTTACAAGATAGTAGCAGTGTGCGCTGTTCTTAGTTCACACGACAGCAAACTTTGCTGTCGTGATCCACAGTAGGAACCACGAGAAGGTGACACGCGCTTTTCCCACCACAGGTATTGTGTGTATGCAGTGTAAGTGTGAAAAGTCATGCCTGAAACTTAACGTTTTGTTTGATAAGAAAACATAACCATCAAAAATTCTTATTTTTTACAGCAGCTGCCATCATCTCATTGAAATGCTGACTAAGTTTTTTCAAAACCGCATACCTCCAGCTCTATTAAAACGCCCCGACGTGCGATGCCCATCAATTTTAACAAACATAGCCATGCATTCATGCGCCCACGTGGTCCACAGAAGAAAAATTCAAATGAATCCCTCCACCTGTTACACTCTAAAAAATGCACCATTTCAAAGCCAATAGCTTCTACAAACAAACTTGCAAACATGCCTGTTCAATTGCACTAATGTCACATCATACAAATTATTTAAATTCACATATCACAATTTAATACACTATATTTTCGTGTGAAACAATAAACTGGAAGGTCTATAGTGGTCTTACCCCTTCAGAGTTGTCGGACATGGGCACGGACCACGGTCACTTTTCCCATAGACGACCATTATAACGTTCTTGCGTCTACATTGAAAATTTATCCTACAATTTTTTTTTCAATTCACACAAAATTACAGACCCTCTGAGACACGTGGTGTGTGAAATTCGTGAAAATGACATACCTCCTTTTCGCATAAATTGCTTCAAAGCATGAGGCCCCTGCATTTCTGCCATGAAATTCTCCGGTTTCCCAAATATGAGTACATCCTGCCTAACAGCCACTGTGTCCTTACGCAACTGGTATACCTACTGACAAATGGCATCATTTCAAAGCTTGGATGCTACTGTGCACAACAACATCACTTCCACTCCCTCATCCACACAATTTCTGCTCTCACAAATAAACCCTATCTGCACAATGAATTTTTTCCTTGGGATTCTTTATGTATGTAATGGCGGATGGATTCTGACTGTGGTCCGTGCCCTAATTAATTTCCGACATCTCACAAACCGTCACGAAAGTTATACCAAATCGAAGAAAAACATTTATCTCGATAAATCTGACAAGTTTTCATGTGAACATTTGGCATTTCTGACACGGATGACCCAATTTCAAGTCACTGAAGGTGTCAACTGCCTGTCAACGAGATAGAACAGGATGCTGCCTGTTTGGGGCTTTTGAGTGTCTACTGTTGCAACTACAGTGACGATAAGCCTACTTTTTGCTCAGATTTCAACTACAGGAGGTTGTAAATTCTATTCAGAATCTACATTGGGGTATTTTCTCAGCCAATAGCTGTGCAGCATGACAGACAAGTGGTCTACCCCACTAAAATTCTGGCCATTGCTTAAATGTCAGATGGACAGATTGTTCCAAGATCAGTCAGATAGTAAAAGTGTTTGACTCTGATACAGATATCAGCATGGAGAAGAAAAGTGAAGTTCCGAATAGCCAAAAATGTGAGGAGATGTGGCTTTCAGAAGGGGCACACTGTGCACACGTCCAAGAAAGACGTTGCAGACAATTCCACACCAAGCATGTGGATGCCAAGACTCACGCAAGCCGAATCCACAAGAGTCGCCAAAGTTACACCAGGTGAACTCATCGAAGTCCCAGATGCTGACGGCAAATCGGATGGCGCCAAACTCATGACACCGAAGAAACGTGTTGCTGATGACTTGACAACGACATACCTGAAGAAAGATGATCACAATCAGAAATGCGTATTATGCATAGAGACAAAACAACACAGATGTATAACGAGTGCATTGCAGAGCATGCGTCCCTTATTGACAGTTAATTGTGTGCTGTTCCTACAGTTACAGTGCATACAGAGGTCAACGTTGACCTCTGCTGGAAACAAAATCTCAGGTGTGTTAAGTGTGGATACACATCAAAAATGTTCAAGTTATACCATGAAGTACCAACTGAGAAGACAGGGCAGAGATCTGCTGCTCCAAATGTTCAGGTGGGACTGCAGGAATCTACCACAGGAATCGCTAAAGGGCGAGTGATAATTGCTAGCTTAGATGTACCACCACCGTACCGATGTAGCATGCAACGGACTGCAAACAAAGTTGGCAATGCGACAGCAACTATGACTTTGGCAGACTTGGCGAAAAAGCGTGACCACATGAAGACAATTAATACGCTACGAGGATTACCTGAAGATGCTCCAGTAACCATATCCATGGACAGCAGATATAGCTCAGCGAGAATCACTGGGTCTTATCATACTGGGCAAAATGCATCACAAGCAATAGGGGTCGTAGTAGAACAACAAAGTCGCTGCCAGGATATTGTGGCTCTACACATACAGAATAAATTGTGCAGCCATTGACAGGCTGAATTACGGAGCGGGGGACTATCTACTGCGAAAATTGCAGACAAGCAAAGCTCCGATTAGTAAAGCCTAAAGGAGGAAGAGTGGCCAATTTAATACACTATATTTTCGTTTGGAACAATAAACTGGAAGGTCTATAGTGGTCTTACCCCTTCAGAGTTGTCGGACATCGCTAGTCTTGATGGCAGTGCCAGTGATTCAGGGTAGGGTCTTCATGCGACTATTTGCGTTATTTCTGGTGCAAAATCACCTCCAGTACGAAAATGGGGGCGATAATATGGCGATATCGAATTTGAGCAGGATAATAAGTGCATACTGCACTTCCACGGCATAGGAACTCCATATTCGTTTTCTAACAGTCCATATGTCGAAACAACTAAAAATACGATATCATAACCTACGAATTTCGCAGTAACAATAACAAAATTGAGCAATAACTTTCTTTACGCGTCTCCGCCTAACCTCGCGCGTCCACCTATCGGATAAATTGCGGTTCTTCCGAATTGTCCGCCAGGAGGGCCATCTTTACCGCCAGTGCCCTGTTAGAAGCCGGTCTCACCACGAAACACAACACATCAGCCTAACAACGCATAGTTAAACGACTAAGTACCTCAACTAAAACTATGTCACACATGATTTGGCGGCGGATTAATTAAAAACATGGCACATTCTAAAATTGTCGAGGCCAGCAGTTTTGTCCTGTTATTAAATTGTTGTAACCGAACAACTGCATATTTTCCCTTGGTGGTCACGTTAACGTTTTGCATGATTAGTAGAAAACTTGACCATCAAAAATCCTACAACTTCATGACATTCACTGCTACTATGCTGCCAATGTGTCAACAAGTTAAGGTTCGTCAAAATCACATACCTCCAACAAATTGGGAGTTTTCGTAAAATATTAATATGCTGCTGGCACTGGTGTTTCGAGAACGTCACCACCAAAACAATAATAATAAAATATGATATCTACATAGCGCCATCATCACATAGTGCTCTATGGAGTGCCATAAAACACTAACATTATATAGCCTTTTTTGGTTTTGGAAGTGACGTAGAGTGTTATAATGAAAGCATCGAGTTACTAAAATGCAAGGAAGGAAATCAACGTAATAATTTACATGTAAAAGGAAATCAACGTAATAGTTTACATGTAATTGATTAAGGATTGGCAGACATTTGGTGCGATGACAATAAAACTGATGCCGATTGTTCAACTAATGCGAATCGAGAATAATAAACCTAATCTGAATATATAATGATCGATATTCTTTTGTTTAAAAAATAAGAGACCAATGACGTGAGTGACACTTGGCCATTATCAGCCATTTGGTTGCACCTCCTATCGGTCGGTGGAGAGACCAATCCACAGTCACCGAATCTCTTATAGTTGCGTATCGAGCAGCTCTCAGGGGAGAGGTTTGTCGGCCCCCAGACCATGATGTAGTCCTCCACCCAAACTACTGACAACCCCTATGTGTTGAGCTAGCAACCTCTTATGACAACACGTCTACCCGTTTATATAGTTGGTAAACCCTTCCGGCCGAATTTGTGGTGTGAACTCTTGAAACATGTTCACTTTACGATTTTTCTGTTATAACAGCATTTAAATAAACAATGTATTCATTAGAATGTTTCTTATGTGACCTAGTTCAAATTGTAATACAGCAAAATGTATAACATGCATCAGTAATATTACTAGTCTATGTTATTGATATTTAATTATGCAGATTCAGTGGTGGAAATTATGGGCATGCGCCGGAAGTGCTCACTCTAAGATGGCGCCTACAACAACGTCGGCCCGTTAACTGTCATCAATAACCTGTACCTTGGGAATGCAACATAAGACAAGTGGAAAACGTTTATTATTTTGCCAACAGTATCATCGAATAGTTGTATTAAATGGCAGTATCTGTTAATTATCTATGAATCTATTCATTCCCATCGCCGTTACTTTGTGAAACAAATGCGCGTAACAGTTACGTTAGCCAACAGTCAGTCAACATTCTTAGAAAGTGTAAAAAACAACAGTCCCCATCGTAGCCAGCACAGCACCTTGGGAATGCAACTCACTACACGTGGAAAAAGTTTATTATTTTGTCTACAGTATCATCGAACAGTTGTATTAAATGGTATTACCTGTTTAATATCTATGAATATAATCATTCCCATCGCCATTACTTTGTGGAACAAATGCGCACAACAGTTACGTTAGCCAACAATCAGTCAAATGCTTAGAAAGTGTGTCGTCTCCATCCAATTGAAGAACAAATAATATATCCATTCAACATAGGGCCTACATGAACCTGCTAAACTACGCAAATCCGACATTCTACCTAATATAGACTCGCACTAGGGCTACATCACTAGAACTCTCCAGTGCGGCCACAATCTAGTCACATTTTGGAAGCGGTTAATACATAATCACGAGTTGCATCAGAAGAAGAGAAATATAGTTGTCACTAGTAATTAACGTGTCCCAATACATTAATCATGACTCCATATGAATGGCCAATTGTTTGTAGAATCCGAGCAGAAAGGGCATAAGTATCAACATTAATACTATATCAGATATGTGTATTCCACAGAATATATATTATTGATCTACAAAGCCAAATAACGTTTATTCACAAACCTAGAGGATCGAGGCCGAAATTGTGTTCAAATCAGTGACACTTCTTCGGTGGTATTCCGCATTCTGTTAGGTCATAAAGTCGCTGTTTATGATGCACCGTTTGTTTTCGTAGTAGCTGTTTCGTATCACCTCTTTTTCACCTATTTCGTCTGATTGGCTGTCAACGCAACGCACTTCAACCGATTTAGCTGAAATCAGCTGTTACAGAGAAGTCCACGTGAAGCACATAGTGTGTGCTATGGACAAACCACGTGTGTTGAAACAGACCACTTCGCATCGATTGTTATGTAACACACGCTAAATGCAAGAACTGCCCGCATGCTGGCTCGTAAACAACAATTAAGCAATGTGGTCTTTTGTCTGTGCTGGAAGAGTTGACAACGAACCACGACAGGCATTGTTGTCCTGTTTGCATCAGATAATCTTCAGCAGCTCCACTCATTGATACTTGTCAACGCCATCAACGACGTAGAAATCCTCACTCTGTTAGTGTTAGGTCAGTAGGAAACATCTGAAGACTTACCCTTTCAACCACGTTTAGTTCCTTAGCTCCTAGCATATATTCATCCATATGTTTACCACTTTAAAACTGTATGTGACTTTGAAGATTGCCTAGCCCATTTGTTTTGATGCACCTCTGAGCTTGGGTTTCAGCGCAATAGAAGTTATTGTATTTTATTATGATGTATTCTGAATAAATTGAATTCTGCTGTGAATGAGTGAAAGAAACTGTGTGGCACTGAGCAATATACATACTCCTCTTCCCATACTAGTGCTAGCTCCCAGGTTATGTGTTCTCCACTGCAGGACTCAGCTGTTTCCTCTGAGCGAGTCATGTACCAGACAGGTGAGCTTGGAGTCTCTGGAGGAAAGGTGGCATCCCTTCTTGGCCTTACCCCCCAGTCAAAGTGGCTGCCATATTAGCGATCAAGTTTTCTTTAGTAGCAATCTCCCTGACCCATTGAAACAACTTAGAAGTTGGTGAATGTATAACTGCCAACAATTAAGCTTTTTCAATTACAATGAATTAATTAATGTCATGTTTATTTTACATACGACATAAGAATTATATTTGTAATTTATGTCTAAAAATTGTATTTTGAATGCTAACTGTGACTGTGTTATGCTGTTTTTTTCGTGAAATACACACTTCCAATCCAGAATCAAGCATGTCCGAGACTAGCATGTTATATCAACTGACCAGTCCACAGTTGATAGAGATGCCCTACTTGGTGCAGTTACCTGTCGCTCCAGTGCACTTCAGTCGCTCCGAGCAAGCAAGGTCAATGAAGTTGAACTTGACAGCCTGAGTCTCAAAGTCAGTGAACATCTCTGTTGTGTGCTGTTCCTTCCTGTCGTCTGGCATCTGTGAGCAAACAGGGAGGAAACTGAGAGTCAGTCACTCATGTTTCACTAAACCTTTGCAGTTGCTATGGTAAACAAACATTTATGATAACTTTGGAGCTGTCGAAAAGTAATGCAATTATGCATACTCGTGCAAAATATTTACTAAATGCATGCTTAAAACTATGCTATTCACAGTACCTGCCTTGACTTTTGTGTTGTTGTGGAGTTTAGGAGAAATACCTACAAAATAAACATTGACTGCATTTATTTGTTACAAAAGCAGTTAGCAAGGATTATCAGCAATGTACACTATTACCATCCTACAGATGAATTATCTTGTGAACTGCATAAATAAATTAATTATTCATAATATTATTATATAATCTGATTTTGTAAAACTAAAAACTCCCATCATGTGTGAAGCAAACAAAACGTTGTTACCAAATAATCTGCTGGGAGGAGACTATAGATGTCTCGTTATGGTACTAGACATGACTGGAGCAATATCCAATCATGCATGCATTTACTGCAGAGTCCATTCAAATGACCGAGGGGATGTGACTAAATATGAAGACTTATTGCGGTGAAGATGTGGTAAGGCCAATACATGACATTTCTGAACATGCACGTAGTAGTTCGTATGGATGTAGGTCTGTACCATTTGTGAGTCTTCCCTTCACTCATGGAGTCATGGATGAACTGCATATGATGCTTTGAGTTACTGACAGATGTCTAGCTAATCTCATAGAAGATGTCACTGATTATGCTAAGGAAAGAATGGCATTTTCTCAAAATCCAATGTTGTACACCTCATTGATTTGCTTAAGTGCATCAAATTGTGTGGTGTCAGTTTTAGAACATAGGAAGATGTATCTGGGAATGGGATGGATAGACTTTAATTCATAAGTTTGATGGGGAAGAGAAGAGAAAACTTCTCAAACACCTACCTTCATGCCTAGCAAAAAGGGATGCATTACATCCCAACCCAAAATAGAGTTGTTGAATTTTGGGAGAAATGTCAAGAATTGTATGCAGCTATCAACCTTGAATACAGCAATGTAGGTGCTGTTGATTCAGCTAGTATATTCATGTTATATAAAACCCTAAAAGGAAGGAGAAAAGGGTATGAAACTAAAGGGGTAACTCTACATATGCATTGTATTGTTTACCATATTCCTAGGAACAGCTTGAAAATAAAAAGTTCAGTGCTCATGGGATGGAAAAATTTAAGTTAATTTAATTAATAAAAATTAAGTATATGCATAAACAACACTAAAATAAAATTGAAGCATGTTCAAGTACTCTAAAGGTATCTTTGAAGCAACTGCACTTCCATAGTTTTAGATACGGTACTGTATTACTATTCAGATGAACATTTTCTCAGTGCCTCATAATATTTTATTAATATTGTAAATGTTAATTTGACAGTATGGTAGAAGCAAATCGTGTATGTACTCTTTTGGTGAATATGTGATGGTGTTAATTGATCTGGTCGGTTCTGATACAATGTTCTTTAAGTATTATTATGTTATTACGTTACTTAACTTGAGTTCCATCAACATAAAACTTGAATTACATCTGTCATCATCATTCGTGCCGTAACCAACAATATTCATATTCCGAACTGTGATCAAAATCAGCACCCTTCTGAACTGTGATCAAAGTCAGCACCCTTCTGAACTTTGAACAAAGTCAGCACTCTTATGAACAGTAATCAGTCAGCAGCCTTATGAACTGTGATCATGCCCCCAAAGTCAACACCTTTATGACTTGTGAACATGCCCTCAAAGTCAGCACCCTTATGACCCGTGATCATGCCCTCGAGGTCAGCACCCTTATGACCTGTGATAATGCCCTCAAGGTCAGCAACCTTATGACCCGTGATCATGCCCTCGAGGTCAACACCCTTATGACCTGTGATAATGCCCTCAAGGTCAGCAACCTTATGACTTGTGATCATGCCCTCGAGGTCAGCACACTTATGACCTAGGATCATGCTCTCGAGATCAGCACCCTTATGACCTGTGATTAAACATGTTTCTTTTCGAAATAATTTCATGTGTGACACTAAAAGAAACAGCCGCTATCCCCTCTCCTCCAATTAAGACACCAATTTCATGTTGTACCATACATTGGTTTTTTTTGAGGAGCAGATCAGAAATGATACTCGTCTCTAACTGTTGACAGTAGAAACTCATGTGGCAGTTAAGAAAGTTTTTACAAGTGTCACTTAGGTCACTGGCCTTGACTTTTGACCTGATAGACCCAAAATGAGTAAACTCTGATTTTAATCAAATCTGACCATTAGTGAGGTCATTGCATCAACAAGTTCCATTAAAGAATTAGAATGGGTCCATTGTAAGTTCTTGAGATACAACAACTTGAAGTTAGGGTGGTGGCAATTTTACAATTTTGCTAACAGGTTACCATTCTTATCAGACTAGCTGGCATCATATTGCAGCCCAGACTAGCTGGCATCATATTGCAGCCAGCCTGGGAGGGTTTCACGTTACAGCCCACTTGGAGGCATTCTGTTTATCTTTGTGACAGTGGAAGTGTCAGGGGTAATACACAGCACAGGGCCCAAGGATCTGGTAACAGGTATCATATCAGCCCAATGGATCTGACAGGGGACTGATGCTCAGTTGTGTGCATTACAATAGGATTTACAATCCCACAGGGTTGGTTGTATATAAAACCCTAGGCTTAGGTGTTAGTCTGGCTCTGGTGATGGCTCCAAAGAAGACATCTGTGCCTAATCCTGAGTGTTGCAATCCATTTTAGAATCATGAAAGGAGGGTTAAGGGGGTTCGTTAAGGGTGTGCGACTGATATCTAGACAATTGTCGGAAAGTGATCCTAGCCTTTGTACCCCTTGCAGAACAACTCTCTGTTGCATCACGTGCAATGTAAAGATTGTGTGTAACCGTGATTGCTCTGCATTCATGTTCGTGCTCACTGTCGTTTGAGACAGTGTAGCTGGATAGAAGTGATGCTTACATATGATAATAATAAAGTAGATATACAGGGCCTGATCAATCAAGGTGCTTTACCTACATGTAGTTCATAACTGTTCAATTTAATTTTTTTGCGGATGACACCAATATTTTTTTGCTCAGCAAATGACCCGGTTGAACTCAGCAAAGACAGGCAAACAACTTGGTCAATTGGTTACGTAGTTTGTAGTTAATCAATTATCACATAATGTGTAGGAAATTAATGTCATGCTATTTAGTAACTATAAAAAGCCAGCACTAATGTAAAAATCAATGATATTGAAATGATATATGTAAGTAAATTTCTAGTTGTTTTAATAGGACGATAACTTTGAAAAGTATTGCAATTATGCATACTAGTGCAAAATATTTACTACACAAAAATGCTCACTTAAAACAATATACTATTCACAGTACCTGATTTGTGTTTCATGTTGTTGTGAAGTGTGGGGAAACACCTACAAAACAAATACTGACTGCATTTATTTGTTACAAAAGCAATTAGCAAGGATTGTCAGCAATGTACACTGTTGGCATCATACAAATGGATTATCTTGTGAATTGCATATATTAAAGCTATCTCATTTTCTAAAACTAAAAACTCCCATTATAATGAGTGAAGCAAACAAAAAGTTGTTACCAAATAATCTGCTCTTATTCTTCAACAGTTTATGACATAACACTTCAAACACAACAAAGTAAATACTTAAGACAGGTATTTGAAAAAATGACTCTAATATCCGAATGTACATCTGCACAAGGTATACAATTATGAAAGAAGCAAATTTGGATATGTGGAATTAAAACTGTGAGAACATGTACTGTCCATGTTAATTAATTTATTCAGATATTGGTCCCATGATCGTGTGATAGCTATTATGTTATGTAATATAATATTCTACATTCTTATGGTTTGATTCAGCATATTAACATACAAAACTACTATCCCACTGGAAAAAAGTGAGATATCAATGACAGCATATCAGGAAGCATGTAAATTGTTATGTTCATTACCTTATTGCACTAACCAACGTCGTTTAGGCTGTCAGAGTTACCTCTTGAAATACCACAGACAGCAAAGGAGGTTGTTGTAGACCATCCCGAAGACATGACGATGTTCCTGCTGCACAGTCGGTAACAGCAGCAAACATGGGTCGGACTGCAACTGTCAATAATGCAACCGAGCCAAATATGTGTTTCTTTCATTTCAGTTTAGACGTCAAGCTGTGTGAATTATGTGGCTGTCGAATATCTAGTTGGTATCAACCACATTTCCCTTTGGATACAAAACCGTGCACCTACTGTCTCGAGTCAGCAACCGATATGACTTCACCAAGCCATTCAGTATAAAACAAACAGACACGATATCCAAAGTTTACAAGATAGTAGCAGTGTGCGCTGTTCTTAGTTCACACGACAGCAAACTTTGCTGTCGTGATCCACAGTAGGAACCACGAGAAGGTGACACGCGCTTTTCCCACCACAGGTATTGTGTGTATGCAGTGTAAGTGTGAAAAGTCATGCCTGAAACTTAACGTTTTGTTTGATAAGAAAACATAACCATCAAAAATTCTTATTTTTTACAGCAGCTGCCATCATCTCATTGAAATGCTGACTAAGTTTTTTCAAAACCGCATACCTCCAGCTCTATTAAAACGCCCCGACGTGCGATGCCCATCAATTTTAACAAACATAGCCATGCATTCATGCGCCCACGTGGTCCACAGAAGAAAAATTCAAATGAATCCCTCCACCTGTTACACTCTAAAAAATGCACCATTTCAAAGCCAATAGCTTCTACAAACAAACTTGCGAACATGCCTGTTCAATTGCACTAATGTCACATCATACAAATTATTTAAATTCACATATCACAATTTAATACACTATATTTTCGTGTGAAACAATAAACTGGAAGGTCTATAGTGGTCTTACCCCTTCAGAGTTGTCGGACATGGGCACGGACCACGGTCACTTTTCCCATAGACGACCATTATAACGTTCTTGCGTCTACATTGAAAATTTATCCTACAATTTTTTTTTCAATTCACACAAAATTACAGACCCTCTGAGACACGTGGTGTGTGAAATTCGTGAAAATGACATACCTCCTTTTCGCATAAATTGCTTCAAAGCATGAGGCCCCTGCATTTCTGCCATGAAATTCTCCGGTTTCCCAAATATGAGTACATCCTGCCTAACAGCCACTGTGTCCTTACGCAACTGGTATACCTACTGACAAATGGCATCATTTCAAAGCTTGGATGCTACTGTGCACAACAACATCACTTCCACTCCCTCATCCACACAATTTCTGCTCTCACAAATAAACCCTATCTGCACAATGAATTTTTTCCTTGGGATTCTTTATGTATGTAATGGCAGATGGATTCTGACCGTGGTCCGTGCCCTAATTAATTTCCGACATCTCACAAACCGTCACGAAAGTTATACCAAATCGAAGAAAAACATTTATCTCGATAAATCCCAGAAGGAAATCCACATCGCAATGCTACACATTAATTGATATGTTACCGAGACATGCCCCCGTGTGTGAGGGGAAGAATTTCAAGTGGGCTGAATTACATATATGCACTTTAGTCATAAAGCCCACACTGTTTGCTGTGCCGGAGATATAGGAAATCTTACAAGTGTTTCACAAAATGTGGGGTACTTTCATCAATACAACACTAAAATCGTCAACTAATTTTTTATTTAAATTATTTCTATTTTTTTTAATATACACTGTTTTTGGGCAAAAAGCTAGCATTTCAGTGTATTTCACAACATTGATAGGTAATATTGAGCATTCAAAGTACAACGAATTATGGTATGTGTGAAAACAAGCTATATATCTGACAAGTTTTCATGTGAACATTTGGCATTTCTGACACGGATGACCCAATTTCAAGTCACTGAAGGTGTCAACTGCCTGTCAACGAGATAGAACAGGATGCTGCCTGTTTGGGGCTTTTGAGTGTCTACTGTTGCAACTACAGTGACGATAAGCCCACTTTTTGCTCAGATTTCAACTACAGGAGGTTGTAAATTCTATTCAGAATCTACATTGGGGTATTTTCTCAGCCAATAGCTGTGCAGCATGACAGACAAGTGGTCTACCCCACTAAAATTCTGGCCATTGCTTAAATGTCAGATGGACAGATTGTTCCAAGATCAGTCAGATAGTAAAAGTGTTTGACTCTGATACAGATATCAGCATGGAGAAGAAAAGTGAAGTTCCGAATAGCCAAAAATGTGAGGAGATGTGGCTTTCAGAAGGGGCACACTGTGCACACGTCCAAGAAAGACGTTGCAGACAATTCCACACCAAGCATGTGGATGCCAAGACTCACGCAAGCCGAATCCACAAGAGTCGCCAAAGTTACACCAGGTGGACTCATCGAAGTCCCAGATGCTGACGGCAAATCGGATGGCGCCAAACTCATGACACCGAAGAAACGTGTTGCTGATGACTTGACAACGACATACCTGAAGAAAGATGATCACAATCAGAAATGCGTATTATGCATAGAGACAAAACAACACAGATGTATAACGAGTGCATTGCAGAGCATGCGTCCCTTATTGACAGTTAATTGTGTGCTGTTCCTACAGTTACAGTGCATACAGAGGTCAACGTTGACCTCTGCTGGAAACAAAATCTCAGGTGTGTTAAGTGTGGATACACATCAAAAATGTTCAAGTTATACCATGAAGTACCAACTGAGAAGACAGGGCAGAGATCTGCTGCTCCAAATGTTCAGGTGGGACTGCAGGAATCTACCACAGGAATCGCTAAAGGGCGAGTGATAATTGCTAGCTTAGATGTACCACCACCGTACCGATGTAGCATGCAACGGACTGCAAACAAAGTTGGCAATGCGACAGCAACATACACAGCAGATGAAAATCTATCTGAATTTGACATTGGCAAAGATATTGGAAAGCAATTTGGCTCACAGAATTTGAGATATGTTTTTCACAGATGTTGACGCGAGGAGTACTGAAGGAGTATGTCTGTTGCAGGAATGCCATGTGAACAAGCTCAGAATATACAGACAATTTTTTCATATACAGGATAACCCATCTTAAAATTAACTGGAAAAATCTGATAATATTCATATATCCATACTCCCAATAAATCCTCAAAATATTGCAGTATATAATATTTATAGTGTTTTATTTTCAGGTTCAACGTCATTGTCAGACACAGTGGTTGATGTCTTGTGTGTGACGTCTCTGTTGCTTTCATTGTTAGGACCCAGTGGTTGATGTATTGTGTGTGACATCTGTGTTGCTCTGCAGGAGAACTGGGAGTTCAAGTTGTACATTGATGAGAGACAGCACAAGTGTCTCCCAGGACACTTGTGTTGCAATTGGTATCTACAACCATCACGGTTGGGTGGCGCCATTGGAGAATGTCTTCTACCCACCAGAGAAAACAGCCTACTTCCATTCATTTACGTATGTACCACTTTCAGGATTAGGACAATGTTCTTCTATTGTTCTGAAAATGCATAGGGGTAGATGACTGTCATGTACAGCAGAAATTAATGTGTTGTCAATTATAAATCATTTGTCCATGTGATATGACATTGTCTCACCTTCTGTAGATGTGACATTGTCTCACCTGTGTTGGTGTGACATTGTCTCATCATTGTTGATGTGACATTGTCTCACCTCTGTTGATGTGACATTGTCTCATCTGTGTTGATGTGATATTGTCTCATCTCTGTTGATGTGACATTGTCTCATTTTTATTAATGTGACATTGTCTCACTTGTGTTGATGCGACATTGTCTCGCCTCTATTGATGTGACATTTTCTCACCTCTGACTATGTGACTTGCAGGTTTCCTCCCTTGTCCACTCAGCTGTGTCGTTTTGGAGCCCCATTCCAAGGAAGCTCTCACCCAGTAGTTGAGTTCCAGGCGGCCATTGGAACTACTGCCTATTCTCAGGATGTAGCCACGTTCCACGAGGTAGGACTGTCTTATCAAGTTTATATATATATATATATATATATATATATATATATATATATATAATATATATCTATATATATATATATATATATATATATAATATATATCTATATATATATATATATATATATATATATATATATATATATATATATATGCATTGCATATAAATATAAACCTTTGTTTTCTCAACATGCTGAGTATTTTATTTAATATAAATTCAGCATTTGTCAACAATACTTGACCTGTAATCAATTGTGATATTAAAGTTGCTAGAAATTGCAGTGAAATTATGACACATTTACAAAGAGTTATTAAAATTGAATAAGTAAAAAAAAACTGAGATTTTTTACAAGTGACAAAAGTGTCACAACGATGTATCTAGCTTGATGACAGAACTAGGCTGGAGACTCCCCTTGACAGGCTCAATTGATTTTGTTATACAAAATAATATCTACATTCTTTGAAACACTAAAATTCATTTACTGGGAAGAAATTTCTATTACAAATTTGGTATATAATGGTTCTGTAAACACATTTATATACTACATCAGATCACTCTCCTCATCTGAATGTGTGGTGGTGTTTCAGACCAGTTAAACTCTCTAGATCCTGATGACCAAAGCCGACTGTCGTCGTCATCTGACTGTGCTGTGGTGTTTCAGATCAATTGAACTCTCTAAATCCTGATGACCAAAGCCGACTGTCTTTGTCATCTGACTGTGTTGTGGTGTTTCATATCAATTGAATACTCTAGATCCTGATGATCAGAGCCCTGATTGTCCTCATCATCTGACTGTGTTGTGGTGTTTCAGATCAACTGAACATTCTAGATCTTGATGACCAAAGCCCTGACTGTCCTCGTCATCTGACTGTGTTGTGGTGTTTGAGATCAATTGAACTCTCTAGATCCTGATGACCAAACGCCAACTGTCCTTGTCATCTGACTGTGTTGTGGTGTTTCATATCAATTGAACACTCTAGATCCTGATGACCAAAGCCCTGATTGTCCTCATCATCTGACTGTGTTGTGGTGTTTCAGATCAATTGAACTCTCTGACAGCTAGAGAGAGGCAATAATGTATTCTACTACATTTAACTGCCAGTGCGTCCTTTTTCCGTTATGCGAAATACATTTGCCTCTCAGTGAAATACTTCTACATTAACTGCCAGTTCAGCCATTTTAATTTCTTTGAGATAAATTGTCTTTTGTAACGAGGAAATACTTCTGGATTTCTGCCAAAGCATCGTTGTTTGTTCTCTTCTGGAAAACAGATTGTCTTAAACAGTGAGAAATGTATTTTTTAACTGACAGAAAGCTGCTTGATAAGTCAAGTTATTTTGTAATTTCTGTCAAGTATTACAATGACCAAACTACAACACTTTGACTGATATGTATTGCCTGTATAGACTTGATGTCATCATTCTAGGTGTCAAAATCAAAACTGAGTCACCAAATGTAGACAACATGACTTCATCAATGGAGGACACAGAGCCATTCAATGACACAGCAACTGATGTACCAATGGTGAAGATGTCACGACAGGATGGCGTCGGTGTCACCTGGGATAAACCACCCAAGGACGAGAAAATTGACCGTGTGTGTAAGTTCTTGGCTCATGCTGAATGCTTCTCAGAGAAGTCGAAATGGCATTGGAATGAACAGGTCTGCCAAGGGTGAAGTGTAAAGCACTTTGAACAGTCCCAATGACTGGATACCACGCTGTATATGAACACACATTAACCTTTGTACACTGCATGAGTTTTGTACACTGTATGTGTTCTGTACATAAGACACTGAGGATACATCTGCAAGCCTGCTCCAAGGCCCACAAGTACAGTGAGATGTCTGACAAACCCATGCTAATTGTCTGTGAGTGTTTCTACAAATGCAAATGTTGGCTAATGTTTGCCCTTCAATTAGCAGCATCACAACTGAAAATTTTCATTGCCTCATCCAGACCACCTGGACACGTGGCTCTGTGGATATCGGTGTCTGTCACTGCTCTACCAACAGGATATTTATCAATCATTATAACTTCCATGATTTTAGTCATAGTTGATCAAATTAACCATTGTTACTGTCAACTGTCATGTTGCATGTGTCTGATCAGAATGTCGTGTAGTTGACTGCTATTGTGTACAGGTGACAGTGTGGCTAAGACTGAGGCATGTGATCTGACACTCAAGTTGGTGACATCTGGGGACACAAAGAACACTGTCAATGTGAAGACAACAAAACATAAGTTGACTACATCACCGGTTCAGTGAGATCATCAGTTCCTATGTTGATTAGGATCATCAAGTGTACACAAACATATCAGAGTCACGAGTTTCTTCATAGTTTGCAATTTAGTAATTAATTTCACATACTCTACAAATTGGATGATTTTTACCCAATTTTATGTGTAACATGATTCTTGCACTCGCATCCCAGTCAGTCTCTACACAGACCTTACAGCTGACTTAAAGTGTAAAGTGATTCTTGTACTTGCAGCCCAGTCAGTCTTTACACAGACATTACAGCTGATCTGAGGTGTAAAGTGATTCTTGCACTCGCATCCCAGTCAGTCGCTACACAGACCTTACAGCTGACTTAAAGTGTAAAGTGATTCTTGTACTTGCAGCCCAGTCAGTCTTTACACAGACATTACAGCTGATCTGAGGTGTAAAGTGATTCTTGCACTAGCATCCCAGTCAGTCTCTACACAAACAATACAGCTGACTTAAAGTGTAAAGTGATTCTTGCACTCACAGACCAGACCAGTCACAAGATGCTGACCAGGGGTTTTCTGTCAGTCAATGAGTTGACTGCTCAGTACCAGTCGGGGCATCGGACATGTTCAAGTCATTCATTATCGACCCAGAGTCAACCAGGGACAAGACAGACAGATACTTGAGGAACAGGTGGGAGATTGGGTTGTGAAAGGTCACTGTCACTTAGTAGATTGTTCTTGTAGGCTCCTTCTACTTGGAGAACAAGTGGGAGATTGAGTTGTGAAAGGTTACTTAGTATATTGTTCTTGTATGCTCCTACTTAAAGAAGAACAAGTGGGAGATTGTGTTATGAAAGGTCACTTAGTATATTGTTCTTGTATGCTCCTACTTAAAGAACAAGTGGGAGATTGGGTTGTGAAAGGTCACTTAGTATATTGTACTTATAGGCTCTTGCTTAAGGTAGCTATATTCCAGATTAATAAAATTTGGAGTTTTTATTTGGTTATGTTGCAAGAAATAGCCAAAAATTCTGAAATTATATCGTTTTGAGAAAATCCCCAAAGAAATAAATGACTTACATATAAGTATGACAATTCACTGATGACATTAAGGTAGATTTTGGTTAAGATAAAAAATTATGTCTGCTACACCACCATGAATGAATTAAGCAAAAACTTGAATAACAAACTAAAGTGGCAGTGTATTTTTGACAAAACCCTTCACCAATCGTAATTTGAATTCGCATTTTGTTGCCTACATGTAAGACGCGTTCATATGCCAAACTGCAGCATTGTAAGTGTCATAGTTTAACAAAATTTTTAATCAGGTAACGTTTCCTGATTGTTAGTGATAACAGAATTGGTGATACACGTATCATGCTTGAAAAGTGACAATTTTCACTGGTGTTTTACGTATTGTTGACAAAACATAATAATCACAAAACATAATAATCACAAACAGGTAATTTTGAGACAGGAGATGACAAGACAGACACTAACCTCTCATTATGAGACTGGAGATGACAATACAGACACTAACCTGGCATTATGAGATGGAAGATGACAAGATAGACATAGTTATGAAGAATGCCTGAAAGAATGTGGTTTAACAACTCTAGAGACAAGGAGGTTAAGAGGAGATCAGATTGAAATTTTTAAGATATTGAATGGCTATGAAAATATTGATAGAAATGTGTTTTTCTCACTCAAGAAGGATAGCAGAACTAGAGGACATGAGGTAAAATTAGTAAAGGATCAATGTAGATAGGACATCAGGAAGCACTCGTTCTCACGGAGGACAATAAATGAATGGAACAAATTGTCTACAGATTGTGTAACTGCTAGCAGCGTGAATATGTTAAAAAACAAGGTTGACACATATCTCAGGAGGGCGGGTTATAAGTAGATGAACATTGTTGGACTCTCAATAAGCCTATGGCTTCCTTGTCCACTTGCCATCTGGGCCTTTGGCTTGGATGGCAAATCTTGTTAAATATTGCTAACCCTGTTCCTGTTGCCTTTTTTAGACCCAGAAAAATGTACTGCTACATTTGTGCCTCTGCTAATGACCGGTGGTCAGTCAGGTCCAAGAGAGAAGTGTCTTCCTGCAGCGTATCGCCTACAGCTGTTCACAGAAGACAAGCGGTAAGACTAAGAATGCTGCTGAGTTGACTTGGTTCATCTGCTCTGTGTGAATTAATATCAGTTAACTTGGTCTAAATAGGTTTATCCCCAGAATACTTGCTTCAGGATGGACAGTGAATTTTTATAATTTATAACACCAACAGTTCGTTACATAAGCTGTGTAATGAATATATTCTCACATACCATTCTCCACACAGGCATCACCACATCATGAAACTACATTTTAATGCTTTATTTAGCGTACTTGTGACAAATTCCTCTTTTTCTCTCCATTTCTAGTGTTGGATGTATGCCATGTTCTGAATGTATGTGATGTTCTAGATATATGCCATGTTCTGGATATATGCCATGTTGTAGATATATGCCATTATACAACTTATGCGTTGTAAATGTGGTTTTCTCAGTGGCAGAGGAAATGATTGTTAAAACAGCCGTCCCACAACACTGCAGTAGCACAGCCTTTAGAAGGTGGACTCTCAGTCAGAAGGAGCAGGGTTCAAATCCTCGTGCTGCCATTTCGAAGCCGGGGCAATTTAATTCACTCCTCATTGCTTCAGTTCACTTAACTTTATAAATGAGTACCTGAGTAATAACTATAATATAGTAGTGGATACATATAAATGAATAGTCTTCACACAGTAATTGTAGCATGGCTGAATGCTTCCCTGAGAACTCGGTCGGTGTTTGAATGAACAGGTTTGCCAGGCCATGAAGTGTTTAACAAACACTTTGAAGTCTGAGGCTTTGAACCGCCCCAAGAACTGGATACAGCGCTATATAAGAATGTTACCGGTATACAAGAACTGAGGCAAAGCGGAATAAACAAAATTGCCCAAGCTTTGAAATGGCAAATGGATTCGAAACTGGGTTCTCTCGATTGGGAGTCCAATGTTCTAACCATATGCCACAGTACCCTATGCAATAATGCTAAAATGCACAAAATATTTATTCATAAAAAGTGGACAGCTGTGGTCAGATCACACATTTTTTACAGAGGTTACAGTGTTTTTACTGCAGAACACAGAAAGTTTTGTATTTGAGTTTTCAGAAAATCTGGTATGTTTGTATTTATTCTTTTATCAACTTGCAGAAACAAAAATTCTCAACATAATAAACATCCAGCTTGCTTCCCATTACGTGATGCACAAAACAACCCGGTCTTGTGACCTTATGTTGCTAGCTAGCCACTAGAAATTAAAATCGAACATAACACCACTAGACACTACCAAGACCAACATGGACAAAATTGCAACATTTCCATGCACTATAATAATTAGAATGTATAATTGTTTTTATTTAATAATTTAGTGTAGTACAAGCAAAACGACCCTGTCGAATGTGACTGTAGAAAGGATTCTCAAGCAATGGATTATCTCCTAGAATGATCTCTCCTACCAGAGCATTGTAGACCAGTCGTTGTGACAGTTTACAACTCCTGTGCCAGAGCGTGGGTTCTGCAGTGGCAGGGAAACATGTAGTGGCACAAGAGGAGTAGTGAAACAATCCTTGACATTCCAACAGCAAATATTTAAAATGGATACTTAAGTAGTAAAAAAAATTTTAATAAGCTTTACGTATAATATTGGTAAACAATTTAGCAATCAATACTCTTGTAAAGTTTTGTTGTTTGATGTTCTCCAGTGGAGGTTTTGTTCGGTGCAGTTTTGTCCTGTGGTGGTTTTGACCAGTGAGAGTTTTTTCCATTTAGGTCGTCGTATGGATCTTCCTTCTTTGAACTTATCTGAGGAATGTTGGTGAAACATGTGGCTTCCATGTCCAGAAAGACACGCTGCGGATGTTGTCCACTAAACGGGTCAGTATAATTTAAGGTCTCATGTGAAGTTAATTTGTTAATGATTCTCATAAAATCATGGTGAATCTTCTACAGCATAAACCCTAGTTTTGGTGCCAGTCAATTGAAATTCTTGTACTTATGTTAGAAGTAGATTATAGCATGATAGTTTAATTTAATTTATGATTTCTGCCAGTAAATATGTTGCAGCAATAAATATTAAAACGTGAACTATAACATTATTAATTTAGATGTACTTTGCTGTCAATAAATTCAGAGAATTGGGCAATTTAAAAAAAAAACCAAAACCCCCAACTGGTTCCGTATCAGTTAACTAATGCAGATCTTTGTATATCCATTCAAGTTGTTGGTGGCACATAACCTGGTGTCTCTCTTGCAGGAAGTATTGCACTCCCAGTCATAGCGACGTGGTTCAACAGTCCAACACTACGTCATCTCAAGTCAGAATGTGATGGTCTACAAACACTGCTTCGAAACAAACACCAAATATTTCATGGTTTGTGTACGGCATATTACATCATTGATACATTACATGAATCCTATGTTGGTGACTGGTGTTAAGTTTGAAATTTTTATTTATTTTGTAATAATTATTTACTCTGCATAATTAATTGTAGGCCCAGTTCTATTTGTAACTGTTTTATTTTTTATAACCAAATATTAACATGAACACACAAACCATTAACATGTTTTCTGCAAAAACCTAATGCGTCTTTTTACATTTAAATGCTGATTAACTTAATTTGTTTAATTTGTTTGCCATAAATCACAAAGCCAGTTGTATAATTCTTTTGTTGATCAAACATTCAATGTCGAGGTTTTCAATAAAGAATTTCTAAAAAGGGTTATTTTGTTTTATTAAAGCAGACAACAATATCTTCACAAGGAGTGTAGTTTGTATGGATTTAGGGCCAACTCAAAACATGTTTGATACTAAACAAAACCACTGTCATTTAACCTTAGATCCCCCTCCGCCATACATGAAACATTTCATTACATTTACAGCAAAACTGTGTGTGCTCAACTTCAGCGTTGTTATGAACAGTGGTCTAAAAATAAACTTTTTTTGAAAAATGCATCAATGTATGATGATGGATGAAACAGCTATTAACCCCCCTCCCCCCACAAAACCAATTTTGTCTAGCATCAAACAGCATGGGGCGCAGCAGCTCACTGGTTAGAGCACCAGACTCTTCATTCGAAGGACCTGGGTTTCAGTCCATCTGCTGCCGTTTCAAAACTTGGGTGACTTCATCCCACATTGCCTGTATCTTCCGGAAGAGACGCTAAAAGTCATTGGTCCCTTTTGTCTGGTGTCTATGCTAGGGGAAAAAAGATCCAACATAGGGTAAATGTGTAGCCTGTTGCGATCTCACAAACTAACCAATTGTGTGTAGGGTGGGCACTGAATAGTTGCTGCCAAAACTAGCTCTGTTAATGGAGCAAAGCACCAGGAGCACCTGGTGTAGGTGGATATGATACAAGACATTATTATCATCAGTGTTTTGAAGCATACCATTATGTTTTGGTGGTGGCAGTGTACAGGGGTTGTGTCCATCTACGGGACTGGACAAGGGCAAGTGAACATAACCAGCACCAAATGACCAAGAAGAAGAGGAAAGGAACAGTGCTCGTAGCAAGAACCCAGCCCAAGTGACAAAAATAAAACTTTGTTACTTCCATTCTCATCACCCCAATGGATGCCTGCTGCAGACACAGTTGTGCAGATTCGCTCATGGTACAGTACAACTTGCCCCAATTACCCTTACACAAGCCCCTTCGTATGCAGCTAAGGACAGGTAGTTTGATATATATATATATATATATATATATATATATATATATATATATATATATATATGCACAATAAAACTGAATGTGACAGTCCGTTATTTATTTGACATTTGTACATACTACTACAGTATATACATTACATATAGATGCACATAGACATTTATAAACCAATATATTTCAATAAAATTATATTACATTCAGCACTGGACTTTTACATATAACTTCCACAGAGAAATATAACACAATACAATGTTACATATAATCAAGACTTTACACATTATACCAGTGATGTTTGCAAGCGCATCCTTCAACATTTTAAGTTTTGGTGTACGTGGCTGAACCAGTTAATAATTTATCATTCAAATGATATAATGTCACCATATAGCTTCTATTGTTGTCACTGCGGTAAAGATGGCTTCATGCTCTCTCTGTTTCGAAAGTGTTCATTACAGAAGATATATGACTGCAGTGAACCGACGTCAAACCGACCAGATATCTCTGCGGCATAAATCGGCTTCCTGTGAAACACAATTGCAGATTTCAGAGACGTCATATATTATAGCACCTAAGTTTTGATTAATTTGTAATTATACCAACATACATAAACAGTACTCTCACTGGGTAATAGCATGGGATCATTGTTAAATGTCAGTCGCAAGGTAGAATAACTTCCAAAGTTTTAACAAATTTACTATTTTGTCTTTGCAAATTGTGATCAAGCGTCAACATTTTATGAATATATCCTATTTCTATGTATACAGGCATGTGGCGAAATTACTACTCTTCAAAATAAACACAACTTGTAATTATCAATGTTGAATAGTTTTTTCTACAGATTTCTGAACACAAGGAAGTAAAATCACTCGAAATTTGCCAGAAATCCTGGGAACAGGGGAAAATTTTGTTTATAAAATGCTGGGGCCTAATGGGTTAATTAATGTTTGCTGCACAACTGTATGATGCTCAGTGTATGTGGAAAGTCCAGATAAATGTGGGGCGCAGTAGCATAGCAGTTAGAATGTTGGGCTCTCAATCAAGAGGACCCAGTTTGAATCCTCTTGCTGCTGTTTCAAAGCTTTGGCAATTTTGTTCATCCCACATTGCCACAGTTCACTCAGCTGTATAAATGAGTACCTGGCTATAGACAGAGATGGATATCGGAATGAATAATCTTCGTGCAGTAATTGCAGTGTGGCTGAATGCTTCCCAGAGAAGTTGAAATGGCATTGAAATGAACAGGCCTGCCGGGGGTGAAGTGTAAAACGCATTGAACAGTCCCAAGGACTGAATACGGCGCTATATAAGACCACACCTTTATCTTTTTTTTATAAAGACTTACCCGGCTTTGAATACAAGATCATCATCAACAGTGAAATGTGTCACAATAATGCTAATGCATGCGACTGCTCCTGGCCTCGTCTACAATGGTGAAATCAGAACATAGTCTAACTATATCTGTGCACTTCCATGATACTTGGCAACAGAATGAAGATAAATACATTAAGGTGGCTGATTACCCAGAAATATAAGTAATTAAACTTCAATTTTTAAAGGTTGTTTGAAATCCAAAGACCACAAAAGCCCAAAAAACTTTTGACATATCTGACATAGTAACAGCTATGTCACCTACAAAATTAGTAAAATACTGTACTCTGATCACAATCAGTCATAACACAAGATTTATTTACTATTAAAATATAAAACTTGCAGGAATATTGCAATTTAATATGTTCATATTATATAAAGCATAACATGTCAAACTTTCATAACAAAAATGGTAAAATTTATTATTTCATTGAGTCGAGTTAAAACCATATTTAGCTACATTTTTTTAATATTCAATATTTGACCCATAAGGACTAACACCACTCCAGTAAAACTTGGCCAAAATATTTCCTTATAATTTATCTCCATAACAAGGTAAAGCAAGTTCGGGGGTCCCACATGCACTTTTTAAATATCCAACATAGTAAACAGCTACATAAACAGCAGCAAAATAAAAAAAAAATTCAAAAGCCAAATTTTACCTAAAAAGGAGTAATGTGATTTCTGTAAAAGTTGCCCAAAATGTTAATCTATCATTCATCTATACATGAATATAAATGTGATACTTAATTCATATGAGGATCTTGAAGTTTCAGCAGAGGAAGTAACACATGCGATTAAAAAGCTTGATGTTAATAAAGCACGTGGGTCTGATGGTGTATATTCAGAACATATAAAATATGCATCCAACATACTTGTGCCATTGCTAAGTATGTGTTTTACTAGCTGTATAGCTCATGGGTTTCTGCCTGATTCAATGCTGTCAGTTGTACTTGTACCAGTTATTAATGATAAAGCTGGTAAACTGTCATCTAAAGACAATTACCATCCTATTGCATTAGCTAGTGTGTTTAGCAAACTCATTGAAATAATTATTTAAGACAGAATTGAAATGTACATGGATACTAATACTAATCAGTTTGGTGTTAAGAAGAAACATGGAACATATCAATGTATATATGTATTAAAAGAAGTCATTGATTTATATAGGTCACTTATTGGTGTTTTCTTGATGCCAGTGAGGCATTTGACACAGTGAACCACAGAACACTGTTTAAGAAACTCAGTGAAAAGGGGGATATATATTACATTGTATTGACTTACAGGTATAAAAACCAGACCATGTGTATTAGGTGGGGTGATGTACGTTCTGTGAAATTCAAAGTAACTAATGGTGTTAGACAAGGGGGGATACTATCCCCTTACTTATTCAATGTCTATGTAGACAAATTGAGTGAACAACTTAAACTATGTAATGTTGATTGTAATGTGAATGGACATTTGATTAATCACATAATGTATGCTGATGACTCAATTTTCAAACTTAACACCAGCCACCAACATAGGATTCATGTAATGTATCAATGATGTAATATGCCAGACACAAACCATGAAATATTTGGTGTTTGTTTCGAAGCAGTGTTTGTAGACCGCCACATTCTGACTTGAGATGACGTAGTGTTGGACTGTCGAACCACGTCGCTATGACTGGGAGTGCAATACTTCCTGCAAGAGAGACCAGGTTATGTGCCACCAACAACTTGAATGGATATACAAAAATCTGCATTAGTTAACTGATACGGAACCAGTTGGGGGTTTTGGATAATTAAAATTGCCCAATTCTCTGAATTTATCAACATCAAAGTACATCTAAATTAACAATGTTATAGTTCACGTTTTAATATTTATTGCTGCAACATATTTACTGGCAGAAATTGTATTAAACAGGAATTTGATGGACCAATCAATCATTTAATAACATTTTTTATACTTCACCTACAACAGTGAATAAAATGTTATTGGTCTGATTTTATACGGCGTTGTCTATATATGTAATAAACTGGCTTCCTCGAATATTAAAACTTAAAAAGATCACAACAGTAACATGTTTTGTATGGATAATATGTCTTAAGCAATCAAGATGTTAGAAATAATAATAAATTCAGTTTCTCAATGGCCTGTAAAACATTCATTCAGTCAACTAATGAAAATTGCTGAACATTCCCTATAAAAGAAGCAAAACATCAAAATGTGATAAGGTAAACCAGTGGTACAATGTCTGATGAATCAAAATGTACCTACTAATGCACAATTTATTAACAGACATCTACACATCTAAATACACCAATGAGGTAAAATATGTCTATGAATCTAATGCAAACACAAACATTATAAATAAATCAACTGCGCACATCCACCTATTTAATTAATTAATTTTATCAATCTGACACTCGTCGTAAGGAAGAACTCGGTAAGGATTCACTCACCCCCGGCATTCCAAGAGCGTCCATCTGTGAAAGTTCTGACTTCTGCTGCTGGATCTGCCAGTAACTCCTCAAAGACCCGCCCCACAATTCTCTCAGTAACGTCCTTGTCCACCCGAATGCAGTTGAGGGACTTCTCAGTACGTCTTCTCACCTGGAAGTCTTCAGCCCAGGTCTGTCCCTGAACCACGTCCTTGGGTTTGCCTCCCATCACTGCTGCATAAGCACTGATGTCACTTGGAGGGGTCGCACAGGGAATTGTGGGTAGGTCACCTGATGAAGCAGGAATCATGGAATGTTTATTTCTCCCAATAACACACAAAAGTTTTTACACAATCTATGTTGGCATTATACAATATTCTACAACAGTAAAACAAAAACACAACAAAATTATATGTACATATGTTTCTTGAAATGAAGATGGCTGGGAAGACCTGCATCGAACTTGGCTGGCTATTCTTACACCATGCTGGATGAAGGAGATTTGTTGGTGTCTTATACTCCACTGGCAGTGAAGATGACCGAATGAGTGAGCGAGTGCGTGACAGTGATCATGTCAAATATCACATTCCAAGAAACTGGAACGTCTGTACATTCCAGTGTATGTACACTGAGTGGTGCAAAATTAAAAGTCAGTGTCAAATATGTCTATGGGATGTGAGACTGCTAAAAGGATCAAATTTTATTGTTGTCAGCAGAGACACCTTATTTTTACTTATTTAGAAACATGTTGATATGATTTCCTTAATAATAATTATTGCATTAATTATTCACCAACACTACGACAATTGTGACAATTTCAGCATTGTCGCTACAGTGATTTGTAAACTGTCACAACGTCTGGTCTACAATGCTCTGGTAGGAGAGAGCATTCTAGGAGATAATCCATTGCTTGAGAATCCTTTCCACAGTCACAATCGACAAGGTCGTTTTGCTTGTACTACACTAAATTATTAAATAAAAACAATTATACATTCTAATTATTATAGTGCATGGAAATGTTGCAATTTTGTCTATGTTGGTCTTGGTAGTGTCTAGTGGTGTTACGTTCGATTTTATTTTCTAGTAGCTGGCTAGCAACATAAGGTCACAAGACCTGGTTGTTTTGTGCATCACGTAATGGGAAGCATGCTGGATGTTTATCATGTTGAGAATTTTTTTTCTGCAAGTTGATAAAAGAATAAATACAAACATACCAGATTTTCAGAAAATTCAAATACAAAACTTTCTGTGTTCTGCAGTAAAAACACTGTAATCTCTGTAAAAATTGTGTGATCTGACCACAGCTGTCCACTTTTCATGAATAAATATTTTGTGTATTTTAGCATTATTGCATGGGGCACTGTGGCATACGGTTAGAACATTAGACTCCCAATCGAGAGAACCCAGTTTCGAATCCATTTGCCATTCCAAAACTTGGGCAATTTTGTTTACTCCACTTTGCCTCAGTTCACTCAGCTGTAAATTAGTACCTAGCTATAGAGAGTGGTGGATATGTGAACGAATACGAGGTCGAACAGTATTTACGCAGTGATTGCATCATGGCTGAATGCTTCTTAGAGAAGTGGAGTTAATGTTGGGATGAACAGGTCTGATGGGGTGTAAAGTGCTATGAACAATCGCAAGGACTCGATACCGTGTCCACGCTACATAAGAACGTACCTTTATCCTTTTTACATTGTGTCTACAATCACTCTACATGGTAAACTGTGTGAGATGTGGGCAATGTGTTTAGTTGGACAAACTGGACGAACACACTACCTTGCTGCAGTGACTGGTATCCACGGCGTCAGTTCATCACAATGGTTACCAAGGATCCAGTCGTACTCAGGAAACAGGTTTGAATCAGATGGTGTGATTGCACACTCCTGAAGAAGGAAAAACTACAGTGAATGATGCTATATATATGGGATCACGTGTGTGTGTGTGTGTGCGTGTGTGCGTGTGTGCGCGTGTGCGTATGTGTTCGTATGTCATAAAACATATACGCATATATACAAAGTGAAATTAATGATGCTATATATGCTATCATGTTAACTGGTGTGTGGATGTTTGTACAAATAGTTGCAAATAACATCCAACCAGCTATATAGTCATACTTGATTGTGTACATGTGTGAAATGTTTCTAATAATTAGCAGGAGTAGACACTATGACCACTGAAGTAACAATTCTCTTCTTCTAGCTGAAATGTTATGTAAGTAAATCTTAATAGCTGTGATTAGAAGAAAATCATTACTTCATTGTTCTCTACCACCTTGAACATTGTCACAAACTAGGATGAGTGTGCTGAAGTTTGTGGACCACACACCTGCAGGTGGGTTTCAGGCCCATAAATATCCCAGATCTTCCAACGTCGGATATCAATTCCAATTCCAGGATGCTGTGATCCAAAACACAGTATAAAACATCAACGCAACGCTTGTCATGAGAAAGCAAAAAACAACAGAAGGATTTCCTTATAAATGGGAATATCTGATAACATAATTAATTTTACCATTATTTACTATCGATGATAAAACATGCTAATTATTGCTGTTTCTATTATGATATGGTGGATTGTTATTGGCCACACAACAACTAGAAGATTAATGACAATCAAATATTGTGTTGTCATGACGACAGTTACCGTATTCGACCTATAAGCATACAGTATGCTTGAAAAAAATGGGCCATGGAAAAATTTCAAGGAATCTTTTCTTATAAGTGTATAAAAATTTGTATCTCTAAACAATAATGTAACTGCTTAACACTAGTGGTGTCATTTGATGACTAGTGTACAACAACTGAAAAATGGCATCAATTGTTTAACAACAGGTGGTGACCCTTTTCAGTTATTTCACAGTAGTCAAATTACAATAATTATGGATCCTGCCGCTACATACCCCTTTCAAGTTGAGTAGATGCACTAGTAATCCATTGCCACAGCCCAGATCCACAAATGTCTGTTTGTCTGTTCCCCTTTCCCGTCGCTCCTCTTACCAGAGAACCTAGGGAAGATGCAGTCATAAGTAATCAGTGCATTAGACAGAACTTCAAATGTTTTACTTGGGTACAATATTTCCTTCGGACATGTAGTCATGGGTTATTATGGACAACATAAAATAATGCTGCACATAAAAAATGTGCAACAGCCTGCATGCATGTGTATGTGTGTGCACATCAACGGCTGTCTGCTGTGGTGTATGAAAGGCACGCTTGCATGCACATACAAATGCATTACAGATATGAATACCTTTGTTTCTGGTTAACAAATCATATGCATACAAATATGCATGAACATTTTTTTCAAAAGTTCAAGTATAATAAATAATTAAGTACAAATAAATAAGCTATGAAATCCCAGTTGTACAACATAAAGCACCCTCACCCATCATAATTTATACAGCTACTCACACATTATATACAATCACTTTCAACAGCATATTCACGTTTTCTAAAACCATAAATCAATGTAAAGTAAGAGAGCACAAAGTTATTAATGCAATTTTTAACAAACATACCACTGATTCTGTTGTATCATACAATCTGCCTATGCATTTTGTTGTATGCAACTTTAAGTTTGGCAGTACCATTTAGTGGTACACTGTGCATTACAAATAAACATATTTTCCACACATTGCCTACAAATCTGTGTACAAATCCAAGGTGACATCAGCCCGTAAATATGGGGAAGTTCTGAGTAATAATAAATTCACCAGTAAATAGGCTGTAATGGCGATATCTTCATAGACGAATTTGCGAGGATCAGTTCCATCTGGCCATGTCTAAAAACCACCAATCGTGGGTCCAAATTATGTACGACAAATAGCAATTACCTTTCAATTTAACTGCTACATAACGTGAATGACAACAATAATACACAGCATAATATTTATGAAAATTATTATTTTCAGTTACCAGGGTAGTAATCTAATGAGAAACGTGGCTGACACAACTTTCCCTGAATGATGAATGTGTTTGGTTGCCACAAGTATTTGATAAATTTGATACAAAATTATAGTACTGGAAAATATGAAGCTTATAGTAACATACACGACACTATTTACAAATAGACATGGGCTTTGAAGATAATATGCACAGTCGGTTTAATAAAAGTGTGCATCTTTTTATTTGTTCATTAAAAGAATTTACTTGTAAATTGAATTATTATGCAACGCACAACATATTTGTAAAATGAACATAAAACTTAATTGAGAGTGCAGCTCTTAAGGTATCAACAGATGTATCACCAGATGAAGAAACAAATTTGTGTCTGACAGATATTGTCACTAAACTGGATTTTGGACAACTCACCTCCACGAGATGTTTCCCATACCGAGCTTTCATGTTCTGGTAGCGCTCATTGTATTTGTCGATGGGGACGAGCAACAGAGACATTACTGCTGTGTTCAGTTTCGGCTACTCACTCCAGCGGGCTAGTCTGGGGAGCAGTGTGGTCCACAGCCAGTTTGGTGAGCAGCCCAGACCATGCGAGTCACGGCTGGGGGACTCTGCGGGGAGACTGAGGGATAACCTGGTGTAGACGAGAGCAGTGACATGTTACTGTATACAGGTAACATTTTTATATAGCGCTGTATTCAGTTCTTGGGGCGGTTCAAAGCCTCAGACTTCAAAGTGTTTGTTAAAAACTTCATGGCCTGGCAAACCTGTTCATTCAAACACCGACCGAGTTCTCAGGGAAGCATTCAGCCATGCTACAATTACTGTGTGAAGACTATTCATTTATATGTATCCACTACTATATTATAGTTATTACTCAGGTACTCATTTATAAAGATGAGTGAACTGAAGCAATGAGGAGTGAATTAAATTGCCCCGGCTTCGAAATGGCAGCACGAGGATTTGAACCCTGCTCCTTCTGACTGAGAGTCCACCTTCTAAAGGCTGTGCTACTGCAGTGTTGCAGGACGGCTGTTTTAACAATCATTTCCTCTGCCACTGAGAAAACCACATTTACAACGCATAAGTTGTATAATGGCATATGTCTACAACATGGCATATATCCAGAACATGGCATATATCTAGAACATCGCATACATTCAGAACATGGCATACATCCAACACTAGAAATGGAGAGAGGAATTTGTCACAAGTATGCTAAATAAAGCATTAAAATGTAGTTTCGTGATGTGGTGATGCCTGTGTGGAGAATGGTATGTGAGAATATATTCATTACACAGCTTATGTAACTAACTGTTGGTATTATAAATTATAAACATTCACTGTCCATCCTGAAGCAAGTATTCTGGGGATAAACCTATTTAAACCAAGTTAACTGATATTAATTCACACAAAGCAGATGAACCAAGTCAACCCAGCAGCATTCTTAGTCTTAACTCTTGTCTTCAGTGAACAGCTGTAGGCGATACGCTGCAGGAAGACACTTCTCTCTTGGACCTGACTGACCACCGGTCATTAGCAGAGGCACAAATGTAGCAGTACATTTTTCTGGGTCTAAAAAAGGCAACAGGAACAGGGTTAGCAATATTTAACAAGATTTGCCATCCAAGCCAAAGGCCCAGATGGCAAGTGGACAAGGAAGCCATAGGCTTATCGAGAGTCCAACAATGTTCATCTACTTATAACATGCCCTCCTGAGATGTGTCAACCTTGTTTTTTAACATATTCACGCTGCTAGCAGTTACAACAATTTGTTCCATTCATTTATTGTCCTCCGTGAGAACGAGTGGTGCCTGACGTCCTATCTACATTGATCCTTTACTAATTTTACCTCATGTCCTCTAGTTCTGCTATCCTTCTTGAGTGAGAAAAATACAATTCTATCAATATTTTCATAGCCATTCAATATCTTAAAAACTTCAATCTGATCTCCTTTTAACCTCCTTGTCTCTAGAGTTGTTAAACCACATTCTTTCAGGCATTCTTCATAACTATGTCTATCTTGTCATCTCCCATCTCATAATGCCAGGTTAGTGTCTGTATTGTCATCTCCTGTCTCATAATGAGAGGTTGGTGTCTGTCTTGCCATCTCCTGTCTCATAATGACCTGTTTGTGATTATTATGTTTTGTCAACAATACGTAAAACACCAGTGAAAACTGTCACTTTTCAAGCATGATACGTGTATCAGCAATTCTGTTATCACTAACAATCAGGAAACGTTACCTGATTAAAATTTTTTTTAAACTATGACACTTGCAATGCTGCAGTTTGGCATATGAAAGCGTCTTACATGTAGGCAACATGACGCGAATTCGAATTATGATTGGTGAAGGGTTTTGTCAAAAATAGAAGATCGGGGGAGGATGAAAGATGAAGAAAGGGAGCAGCCTTTAGAAAACTATGAAAAGAAACAACAGAAAGAATGGCTCGACAACTTGACCCTCAACCCTGCACATGAATGTTTCACCTGACCCTCACCCCTATAAAGCGGTGAACAAGAAGGAAGAGCATTGTTACCTCGGTAAATAGTTATGTTTAATAAATTCAAGGATGTGGTCAACATTTTCATAAACTGTGTATAAACTGCTTATGAGAAACAACATTTCAATACGTTTGCCAACTTTTAGCGTCCCTCTGCAAACATGGTGTTGCGTGAATATTTAGACACATGGTGCCCATGACAGTGACAGAATTCTCCTCAGAGCCCTTTTCTCCTGACAGACCTATCTCACTTAAAGACTTATCTCACGCGTGACAAGGCCGCCATCAACTGGATGGTGGAGTGGAAAGCGGCGGCCACCATCCTGTCAGACACGGACTCTTCCACGAGAGATGCCAGCATGCAGAGTCTTTCATCCTGTCTCACACAAACACACAAGTTACATAGAACTGCTTCAATGACATAGATCACACACATACACACTTTGCTATTCTGCTGAGGAAAATCATAGAATCAACCAATCATATGTATCTCCGTTTGAGCAATATGCATTTTTTTGCCACATGGCTGTACTCACATAAATGATGTACTCTTCTTGACTACAGCATGTTTATCAAAATAAGAAGGATGCACAGGGAAACTTAACAAAGGATAAATAACAACATTAAAAAATAAAGCAGGTTACCAAAACAAAAGTCATTACCATTCAGCACCAATGCTGATTGATTAGAACACCTGTAAAAGTGAGTTTTCAATTTAATGTGACATTCTCCACCTCCCCCCCACCCACCATTCATCATTACAGTTTTTGCAATGTCTGTTCCAGTCACGAATGCAATGTATTTGCAAGAGGACCATGATTGGTTTGCTTGCAAGACAGTTATGTCTAGTTATGACAAACACACAAAGTGGGGATAGGCAGCAGCGATTCAATTGAAGTGACCCTTGATGTTGTTCACTCTCGGTCCACCCAAATTGTTCCAGGCTACCACAGAACCTGTAGGAAGACCTCAAGTAAAGGAATGTTCTGATACAGCACGGTATCCAGTCCTTGGGACTGGTCAACGTGCTTAACACTTCACCCCCCAGCAGACATGTTCATTCCAACACCATTTCAACTTTTCTGGGAAGCATTCAGCCAAGCTGCAAGTACTGTGCAAAGACTATTCATTCACATTTCCACCAGTCTGTACCTGGGTACTCATTTACTGGTGAGTGAACTATGGTAATGTGGGGGAACAAAATTGCCAAATATTGTTTTCGGCAGCAAGAGAATTTCAATCCAGCTGAGAGTCTGGCGTTCTCACATTGTGTGGTAGAAAGATCATAAATAAATTAATTTTTCATATCTCTAGGGCATAGGCATATTGAAAGTTAGGACACAGTCAAATCTATGAAGTTTGTAACTTCTCATGAATACACACCCAGAAAAATTCACAACAGATGTTTGTATAGTGTACACAGGTATTGCCATAACCAAAGCATTTACTTACATCTACTTGCATCTTTAACAAAGAACAACACAGTTGCCTTGCTAATCTTTCATGGCCAACATTTGTCGAGGGAAATCTTCAGTTGATGAACTGTGGGAACATCCTAGCACTTGCTGCGCATTATTCCTTCAAGACAAAGACACTAGTGAAAATTAGTTGTGTAGTAAATTAAGAAAGTGGCACCGAAACTTAGACTGAATGCTACAATGAAAACAGTGAATTTTAGTATTCTTGCACTGTGAAGTTTGTAAAACTCAAATGCTGATGGTCTATAGCCAACAATGCTATACATAATGGTGAACTTATTTAGCAAAATAACGAACATTCTTTGAACAATGTTACCAAATACTATCTTACTAACCATATATATTATATAAGTAGTTATGGCAACATTTGGTTGTCTATGGTATAGGCCCACGCTCAGAAGTGGTCAAATCTTTGATGACAGACCATGGGGCACCCCTCTTTTATGACCCTTTTTACTGAGTAAGCTGTTTTAAATGAGGGGTTCCACTGTATACCTTTTATATGAATTCCAAATGTTGAATACATTCTTCCAATGTGTCACAGACAGGCTATGCATACATTCAATGTGCAGCGATCACAGATTGTGATGGCACAAAGAATTATCTTTCTCACATGACTGACCTACTGCAGGAACCAGCATTGCAGAAGTACACTGCAGAAAACAGTGAACTCAGACAATGTAGGACATTTGGTTTTAGAAAGATGGCACCATAGAGAGGTCATCGTTCATCGACACCATAGAGAGGTCATCGTTCATCGACACCAGAGAGAGGTCATCGTTCATCGACACCAGAGAGACATGACACTGGCTTATAGTATTTTTTTAACCTGCCGGCATAATTATGCTAACAAATCAGCCACATATCTCAGTGTGCTGTACCTGTGATTTTTTTCGCTGTGAAACTGTTTCTGGTAATGTGATCTGATCCAATGAATATGCAATCTCAGCTGCCCTGTTAATGTGTATACATTTATGGAAGTAATTGTCTCTATTTCTTCTCTTACACCTGATGTACTGGCTGAACAGTCTACTCTATTATATCAAATTATTATGAATGACATTGTACATTCTACAATGTCAGTTATTCATTCAATCCATTTTTGGTGATTCAATCCAGTTTTGAATGTCAGGAACTGATAGTTGGTTTTGTGCATTAGGCTTGAATATAAAAATGTCTTATTTTATGAACAGGGATTAAACCAGATATCATAGTTTAAAAACTGACTATGCTAAGTGGTATGTTATGGTGATCAGGGCTGGGTCCAATTATGTAATTGTAATTGATTACAGCAAAATTGTGTAATTGTAATTGATTATGGTTTCAAATGTGTGCTGTAATTGTAATATCACAAACTACCTGAACAAACTGTCAATAAAATATAATTTAAATCTCATACAGGTTCAGGGTTGTTTGATTTAAATCATTTTATTTCAATCACTCCGAAAAATCATTGATTTATGATTTACAGCTGTATATGAATTTAGAACAATTGTTTACAAGCATTGAGATCAACACAGTTTTGTATGTTTTTTAATACGAAAGCACAAAGTGTGCACACTTGTGTAGCTGTATTGACACCAGATAGCCTGACAGTCAAATATTTTATGATAGTGTGTATGTCTGAGCTATTCCCTTTTTGAATGCAGTGAAGCTACACAAAGTTGTCTTCCAGAGGAAGTATCTTTTCAAGTCAGAAGCACTGAGTTAAAGTCCACTTAGAGCTTGTGCTAGTTGTTATCAATTCAGTATGTTGACTCAAGTGAGACAGTCTGGGCTACAATTGTTTAATACTGTACCAGTTTGCAGTCTGGTTAGAGACCCTTAAAGTACTACACAGGGCCCTGGACATGTGCTAATCCACCCTCTCAGCAAATAATAATTAGCACTGCTACAGCCACAGACACACAGCATGCTTTCCTTTCCAAGATAGATTATGCAACTACAGGAGGCGAGGCCTTGTGGACACTGTCTAATGTCTTTATATAGGCAAAAAACATGTACCCTCTGTTAAGACAAGTACCTAGATCGATTTGAATAGAACATTTGAAAGAGTTTATAAATACATCAACATCTATATAAAATTTATTAATGTCTATATACCAGATTTAAAATATATATTTATATAATAAAAATATGTTTTAAACGGCTGTCTTTTTATTTAGTACAACTCAAAGTCACAATTCTTCAACAATTTACAATCATTACCGTTATATTGGTTTATCAATTGTGTACAAAATATTGAAATTCAGCAAAAGTGCAAAACTATATAATTAACAAATGCTGAATATATTTGGTTCCGCATAATGTAATTGTAATTGAACTTGAAACAGTGTAATTGTAATTGAAATAAAAATTTTAATGTAATTGTAATTGATATAAATATGTGTAATTGGACCCACCCTTGATGGTGATTCAGTTGAATAGAAAATAAATGCTACAATAATTTAATAATACAAATAGCCCCTTTTTTATATTATTATTACACAAGCATTAAAAATGCTTTATAATACAGGGGTGCAGTATTGATCAGACATGGGGTAAATTCCGTTTTGTCAATTCCAATTTCAGTCAATTCCAAAAAATTCAATTCCCAATTGTCAATTCCAAAATCCTAGGCTAGAGAAAAATTCAAATTCAATTCATTATATATAAATCTATCTATTATATCAGCCGTATTGTCCCGTGGTTGGGCGAAGGCCTCAGCATGTTATTTCCAAGTTGGCCTATCTTGTGCTGTTCTCTGCCAGGTGGTTTCATTCCAATACTTATCCAAGTCGTCTCTCCATCGTTTTGCTCATCTTCCTTCCTCCTTAGCCAAGCTGTATACAAAATGCATATCAGAAAGACGAATCCCCACTACCCAGGCCAGAAATAATTTTTTGCCAGTCTTGAACTTTCTAAATTTTTTTAACTTTAAGCATGCGAACAGCTTCCATGGAAGCTCTTAGCCTCTATGGCAGCCATTATTGGTCCACTAGTACTACCTTGAAATGAATAACAAAGCACTACACTTAACTTGAGTTGTAATTGTGTGGGCTATATGACAACAAACAATGCAAAACATAATGTTTGCAAAATATTAAGTAAATGCCTACAAATATATCTAATTTGAAAAAAAATAGAATCACTCAAAATCAAATGCTTGATACTAAAAATAAAACAATTCAACATATCTAAAAAAGTTACAAAACTGAATAATACAATCGGGTTTGAATAGAATACATTGACCCATAAAAAATTATTACTTTGAAAAAAAATAGCAATCATCCAGTATTGGTCTGACTTATGTTGACCACATTTGTCTGTAACAAAATGTAACGCTTGCAACATTCTTCATCAAGGTCAATGTTATTACAATATCTTAGAACAAACTTACTATTTCGCACATACAACACACTGGACTTGTTAAACAAATGAATGATTTGTTCATTTAAAACTCCCTCCTCAGTTGGTGGTTACCAATATGCAAATGAGCTACATTTTGTACTTTTGCATTCATGTCACAGAAATAACATGTTGCAAATTTGGAAATGATCTGTTGCATGTGTTTTCTTCATTGTTTAAGGCCACACACGGCAGGTAGATAGGATAATATTATTAATTGTGCAAATCGTGCAATTTTTTCTGTCAAAAGTATAGAATGGGTCTTACTGAGGCTGCTGGTGTCCCGTTTCTTTTCCATTTCCTTATCGACTGCACCTTTCATGCTTCTGTGACTTTGGTCACTGCTCCACCCTCCAGGCAGCAACAATGTGTAGATGATCCTTTGAAGTCATGTGGTCGGTGACAGTTTTTAGTCGAAAGTTGCGTGTCCCGTCCACTCACACACAACATTTGCCTTGCTGCTTGCACAGCTGGCAAGACATGCTCCCGTCTGATTCAGTGAACTGGATCCAGGCCCAGGGATAACTAGGCAAAGTCAATTGCCCTACAATTTTTTTCTATCTGGCTGTTGCTGTAGTAGGGGTGAAGATCTCGTTCATCAAAAGCGTAAGTATTTTCATGAAACGTGAAACCTTACAAAAACACCATAAACAGAGCAATAAACACGTCTTTCGTGTCTGTATGCATTCTTATATATATATCACTAAAGTTACCTGACAATAACCATGTAAAAGTGTGAAATTATTACCTTTTTGTCAGAACGCATGTGCTTGTCAACCGGATGTTGTTGTGAGCGAGAATAGCAAACGGGATTTCCATAGATCTATATAAGGTCACGCTAAGAATTGCCGTCTGCTGGCCATAGAGTTACATAATTAATAATGCCCCTATAAACTACTAACTTACTAACGGGTGTTTTATTTATGTCTGTGCTGCTGGCCCATTCTGGCCTCATTCTACACGAAATCGCGTTTGATCATGTGACCCAAAGGCAACATCAAGTGCACAGTATGGCGGCTATTTATGAAATCTTTTCTGTGTGACCGATAAATGTACTCATGACATAAATAAATATTTGGAGCACATTTCTTCAGTTTCTTGACGCAACAGTTTGGATAGACTCCTTGAGAGTTCAATCTAGCCCTTCGGGGTATTGGTTCATATATGTCTAAAAGTTTCAATTACACCTTCTCTCAGTTCAAACTTGATGCCACGACTTTCTGTAATATGAAACCTAGCTACTTTTATTATATCATTAAGAATCACTACCAGAAGGGGCTGGATGAGAAACTATTAAACACAGTTTCCCTGGCTAAGGATGTGCTGAATAATATAGAGAATGCGTGTAGCGCTTTTTTAGTCAAAGACGTGTTAATCTCTTTGTGTGCAAAGATACTTCAATTGTAATTGAACTGTACACCTTGTCGTAAAAATTAATATATATTTTTACTATTACTACACTACCGTGCCTCTAGTTTGCAATAATGCTGATACAGAGCTAAGACGATTACATGTTGGTTTAGTCAATTGTAGTATACTCGTTTGGAATAGGCCTACCTAGAGGTGTAAATGAAACAAAACCCACTGCGTTTTGCCGAAACTCTAGAATGAAAAGTAGTTGCACCTCGTCTACTGTAAATTTTACATTTGAAGTTATACTAATGTGACGAATACAAGAAAATATATAGGGCTACCTTATCACGATTTTTTTGTCTTCAGCAAATCCGTATTGAAACGGGACACGGCCCAATCCGTATTGTATACGTACGATGTCGCATGTCTGAAGTTTCGGTTGATTACATTAGGCCCTAACTCGATTAAAACCAGATTATGGGTGTCCCAAATTACACCATTTCAAGTGTTTTGTCTTCGGTGCTTCATACATTACCTTGGACCCCCCTTTTTCTAAACCCTGGATCCACCCCTGTATACACATATATACACATATGTATTAGATCAATACTTATATACATAATTATTGATCTAATACATATATACACATACGTATTAGATCAATACTTATATACATAATTATTGATCTAATATATATTATA